>JAQISU010000108.1:19772500-19785000 GCA_029339505.1 Unio delphinus
TTTAGAAAGCTTCTAAAAACACGCTATCATTTTTACAAGATACAAGCATACACACCCTGCCCAGGAAATCACAGCTAAGCGGGGCAGGCCACGTCGTTAGGATGTTCAACGTGCGTCTGCCAAAGAGAAAATGAGAGATATTGGGCAGGTCAGAAAATCGATTTCAATATTCCTTAAAATCATCTTTAAAATATTTTATAACAATGCCCTGAATCTTAGGAATATTTTCATAGTATAGACCTGCCAAGTCAAATCCAATCTGTATCCACAATGACCTGAGGCAAAACAGTAGCACGATTAGTGTAAATAATAGAACTGCATTAAGTTCTCTGTTAATCAAGCAACCCTATGTGTGGCAAGTGTACAGCCCTCTGACCAGTGTAATGTCGTCTGACCAGTGTATAGCCGTCTGACCAGTCGTCTGATCTATGTAGAGCCATCTAACCAGCCCACAGCCGATAAGTCAGAGTACGGATTGGCTACACACATGCGCACAGAAATAAGATTTCGATCATGTAGTCATCTTCAAGTTCGAACGAGGAACTGCAACACGCATATTTACAAACGCATATCGAATATTGGCAATTTCTTTCAGAACAGCTTCAAGTGACAGATGTCCTTTTCATAAACAAAAACATCAAAAGATAGTCCCGATGAATATTAATGTCAACTGTTATCATTAAAAAGTTGAAAAATTTAATAAAAAATTAAACGGTCAAATGGGCCGCTGTGTAAGAGAAATTGTATTAACAACAACATCAATATAGGCTAAATGGAACCTACGCCGATAGCTCAGATGTACGGGAACTGTCACGGCGAGCGCTACAGTCCGCTCACCAACCAGAACCACTTTTGAATTTGTACATTATTTTGCTGAAAGAAAGTGTGCTATGCGTTTATAAATTTCATTACGTCATATCAACTTCATTTAGTTCTTGCATATTGATTTTCTTTTAAAACTAGATATGTGTGCCTATTTATATCTGAGATAAAGGTTAAATAGTTTTTTTTTCGAAATTTCGATGGTGCTAGAAGCGAATGTTTAACCTACATTCGAGTCAATGTATTGTGTCTTACAATCGTATATGAGGTTCAGATAAGCAAAATTATTTCAATAGCCATACACTCAGTCTTTATAATTATTTACCCATGTGTTCAGATATGAAGTGAGAGGAATCATTTATTAAATTTGTTCCCTTTAATTGCAAAGTGCACATTGATATTAGGACAAAATTACCATTTTGAGAACACATTTAAATATATTCCGGATTGTATCATTGTAACGCATGATGGTTTTGGTACTTGGATCTATCAAGACTATTTGTACGGAAGCACATTCAATATTTTATACGTAATTCAGAATAGTATTTCAATTAATTCCGAACATTCTACACATTTAACTTGTGATAGAACCTTTAGGATTATTTGGGATATTATTCACATAATTGTATTTTCTTGTAAATTTGTATTCTAGGAAAATACAGGGCTTCCTGAGGCGGCTGGTGTTGTTTTTCTGTTACTTAGTTCAGGACTATATAGTCGTATCACTGCATACAAGGTTCGGATTAAAGGGATTAGGTTATCCTTAGACAACGCGTTTTGGTTAAGAGCGACTTTGTGATACTTTGGGAACATTTTCTAGTAACACAGGATTGCTTCATCCTTACAAAATGCATTACTGTATAAAATGGTTACGCAATGAGTCGCCTACGCAATCTGGTAAAAGAGGATGACAGGAAAATAGTAATTTTTTTAATAATCTACAAGACTTTGAAAACACGAGTATCCAAAAGAAATTATATATTGACTAGGGCAAAGCATTGGCTGTGTTCTATTCAAGATCAAAGTTGAAAGAAAGATTTAAAGGGTGGGGGTGGGGGGTGAATTTGAATAATATATAACATCGTTGTGACCTGGTGGACAAACGCTCAGAATCAGTCCACGAGTTTAATGCATATAGTCCGTGGCCGTCCTATCGACATTTTGCCAGAGCCAAGTTCCTAGTAAAGAAGGTCTTTCAGGATCCGACCTTCAGCCATCGGACGTACATGGCCCAGCCATCTGATGCTACATTGGCAGAGGAGTGTAACCATGCTGAGAATCTTGAACGTTCAAGCACCTCTATGTTAGTTACTCGAACAATGTGTGTGATCCCGAGAATGCGTCAGAGATAGCGCATATGAAATGTGCTCAGTCGTTTTTCTGGTGATAAATACAGAGGCTAGATTTCACTGGCATATAGCAAAGGGTTTAGCAAGCAGCATGCTGTTGTCCACCACACTATGCGGAAACCTGGAGGGAGTTTTTGATGCCTTTCCACTTCGCTTGTTGAGCTCAGCATCGAGCGATAGTTTGTTGGTGATGGTAGAGTGGAGGTACTTGAACTGACTACCTCAACTTCGTAGCTGTTTATGATGATGCTTGGGGTCTGCATTTTGAGCCATCACGTTTGTTTTATTTAGGCTGATGGTCAATATAAACACACCACATGGTTTTCCCAAAGCAGTCTATCAAATGCTGTAATTCAGCTTCGGCGTGAATGGCTAAGGCAGCATCGTCTGCGAAGAGCATGTCTCTGATGGTTGCTTCACGCAATTTACTCTTTGTCTTTACTTGTGCCAGGTTGAACTGTTTTCAGTCTGATTGCGTGTGCAGGTTGATCCCTTACATGTGCGTCGCAAAAGTAAGCAAGAGCAAGACAGAAAAATAAATGCCGAAAAGCGGGGGTGGGGGCAAGGACCCAAGTATATTTTACTGCGCTGCGAATTTTGAATGAGTCGAATGTTTAACCATCGTACTGCACTGTGCGTTTCATGTCATCATGGAAGAACTGGATCACCCCTATGAGCTTCGGAGGGCATCCAATCTTTGTCAGGATCGTGAAGTATCCGTCTCTGCTGACCATATCGAACGCCTTGGTAAGGTCTATAGAGACAAGGAAGACAGGTTTGTGTTGTTCTCTGTATTTCTCCTGTGGTTGCCTGACAGAGAAGATCATGTCGATTCAAGACCTCTCTGTTCGAAACCAGCATTACGACTCTAGATACAGTATGTCATCAAGCGTCTGCAGTCAGTTCAGTATGATGCTGCAAAGACTTTACCGACGATGCTGAGAACGGATAAAACGACGTAGATGTTGCAGTCATTTATGTCGCCTTTGTTCATTTACAGGGTTACGATGTTGGCGGGGACCCCGACTGGCCGAATGGTCTAAAGCTCTCTCCGTTACGGATCACAGCCATCTAACATATGTCTACGTGGGTTCGAGTCTCAGATTCAGCCAATGTGGATACGTGAGAAAGCTTGCCAGTATCTTCTCGTGGGTCGATGGTTCTTTCATTGGGGGTTTTCCGGGATTTTACTCTGCTATTAATACTGGCTACTATGTATAGCCTATCGTGTGCTGGAAAATGACCCTTAACCGCCACAACAACAGCATCGCTACAAAACTCACTTCCCAGTTTTCTATTAACCACACAACTGCATGTTTTTTCTTAACTTGGCGTAAATTACCGTCAACATGTCATGCCGTTTTTAAATCACTTAATACAGGGAACTATTTTTACAAAGCCGCCTTTTGCCAGTCAAATCATGTTTTTAAGTCACATTTCTATTGTAACTTTGCACCATGTTTACCACCATAGCAACAATACCGGTACTATGGCATCTGTTGACGGCAGAACAGTCCCTTTCCGTTATTTTATTATGTAATCTACCAGTCTCCAATCATAAGCAACTGGATTCACACACTAAGTTTACACGACTAGATTTTAATAGGCAATACATAACTCCAGGGACGACTCGGACTCTAATTCGCCAACAGTAAACCAATGCATCATGCAAATTAACAAAAACATTTACTTCTGTTAATTGGATGATGTTTCTGGTCTGAGGATTATTTTCCTAGGACCTACATGCTATAATCAAACCAGTAGCCTCAAATACCAAAACAAAATCCCTGAAAGAAATACCTATAAATAAATGCGCTTATTCCAAATGTATTCAATATAATTAGAAATAGGAGAAAGGTCAGACTCAGTATTATTTCTTTTTCTTCACATTCTAGCTTAGGGCGATGTTTAAAGATAACGGACTAGTGCACTGACATCAGATTCAAAAGACAACTTTTACTGTCCTTAGAATTATTTAACTTTACAATAAATATCGCACTCTACAGGGACCGTTACGTAAACATTGACTAAATAGGGACGCATCGAATGCAACATTGGTTGACTATGTTAAACATCACACAGCCTATGCAATAATTAATGCAGAGTAATGTTTACATTTTACTTTGAGAATTAACCTATATTTGCATGGTCTTGAAATTTCCTTTCAGAGGTTTCGCAAAGTTAATGAAATAAAACATTTTCCATTAAAACGTAAAGTAGATAAATTGAAGTAAATGTTTTTAGAGAAAATCGAGATGAATAGTTTGCTCACAAAATGTAAAGAGCTGCTACATAAATATTTAGATGTGAGAGTCACTATTTCATTTGTATACGCGTTGATATGAAACGATCTTGACATAATATCTTTTTATATCTTGATGTGAAATCTTTATTGTGTTGAGGATTTAATATGAAGAAGACTGTACTCCAATATCTTCATATATCATAATGTGCAAATTGTATTTTGTAGGCTCTTTAGTAAGAAACTGTCATAATTTGGATACCATCACATGTCCCCTTCACGTCCTTTTTATAAATATTTATATTTCAGTAAACACAAATGAGAAGGTCAAACCCGAGTAAATACATTATTACAAGGTTTAGCCCTAAACTAAAACCCTATGTGTGTGAGACAAATCTTTTTGAATGGAGATTAAACTATATGTCAATCAATAAACCATCGCTTGGAAAACAATTATCACCCATGCGTCACTGCTGATATGAATGTATATCGATTATTTGACTACACTAAACAACCCATATCATCAAATAAATCAAATGATTTGAAATTATGTGGATCATTTGACTACCCCCAAAACACCAACCATAACATAAATCAAATGATTTGAATTTGTGTCGATTATTTTACTACACAAAACCCCGAACCATAAAATTAATCAAATAATTGCATTTGTGTCGATTATTTTACTACACAAAACCCAGAACCATAAATAAATCCGGTGGTTTGTAATTTTGTTCATGTCAATTATCTAAGTTCTATGACACGTGGCATTTACTATGATTCAAGGAAACTGAAGACAAATATTTCAAAGAACTACCCACTGTCTCATGAAAATCGCTATATGTATCATGGTACATGGCAAAACAGCAATTGCTACGGCATTGGCCATAACCTCCTCGTAATAACAGAGATACGCAATACCCATTACGTCATTCGATATAATATGCCCATGCTAGAAAAGACTAAGCAATACGCTCTGTTAAGCCCATAACAGTAAACACTACGCAATAACCTTTACGTCATTCCATTAATATGCCATAAAGTAAAGACTACCCAATACTCTTTTTGTCACTCGATGTCATATGCCCATAGTAGTAAAGACTACGCATTGCGCTATACGTCACTATATAATCTACATATTACAGTAAAGACTACGCAATACGCTTTACGTCATTTGATATGATATGCTTTAACAGTAAAGAATAAGTAATGACATTTACGTCATTTGATATTATGGGGGCGCTCACCAGTTACTATGTACTTTTCAGCGAGTGACGCATGTGAGGTGAAGTTGTTTGCATTTGCAACATGCACAATAGAGATAATGTTGGCATATCTCTATGCTACTTTGATGTAATGTGGCTGACATTTCTTTGGATAATACACTTGTTGAAATTGTACATCATCTAAGCACATGGTATAACAAAATGGATGCTCCCATGTGCTTGACAAATTAACCAAAATTAATCAAAAGTACAATAACTTTAGCAGTTATTAAACTGGGGAAAACGAATTTTGCTGAAGTAGGCAATAGCAGCTTCTGAAAATGCAATGAACAAATTACAATACATCTGAAAATTAAAAAAAAGTTATTGGATCAGCTTTCTACAATTTACCTCTGAAGTCCAGGAAGTGAAAATGACCATGCGGAGCTAGCAGTTTTTTTATTCGAGCACATCTTAAGTTAGCCCAAGCTGCATACTCTATAACATTTCCTTTATAATAACAATGACGAAGCAGAACGTTTTGCGTTGTTGCACATACTATCATATCTGCCATAAAAACAATTGAAATGCAATAGGCTTTACGTTATTAGCAGTTAGCCTTAATATCTGCCATAATAACACTTTCTGCACAATACACTTTATGTCATTAGCCATAATATTTGCATAACAGCAAAGACTATGCAGAACGCTTTACGTCATTGCCATAATATTAGCATGCCAGCATGAATATGTAGTACGCTTTAAGTCATTGGCCATACTATTCCCATAACAGCATTACCTATGCAGTACCTTCTACGTCAATTAGCCATATAAGTCCCCTAACAGCAAGGAGTATGCAGCTTCCTCATTGGCCATGATACGAGCGATAATATCCAGATTTATGTATAGTAGTAAGCGAACTATATCTTATTTGCTATCTTTAATAACCTTAATAGCTGGAGAGGAAACCTACGAGAACTATTACCTAACCATGAGGATTTCCAAAATAACGGAAAGATTTGCACGTCCTACTATTAGGTCCAATGCCATAAAGAGCATGGAATAGAGCAAGCCAATGCATTTGTTGCAACATCGGCTATAGGGACACTACCGCCATCAATCCCGAGCAGCTTAAGCAAGTTGCATATTATCTTTCGGAGTGAAACACGTAACAGCCGATACATTATCTATAAATAAAACCGATATGGCGGCAACGATTTTCCCCACAATGAACATGAAATGACGCATAGTTATTATCCAGCTAACCAACGAAGAATTTGATAATACCGTATAAACGGAAACTAGATAAAGGAGCAACGCAAGCGCAAGCAATCAAGCCCAATGAAGTTCGTTTTGACTCGCTCGTACAATCGCCCTGGCAAAAGCTCGCTAAAGTGTCCCGCCAAAGCTCTGGAACACAAGAAGATGAAGAACATGAGGCTGCAAAAACAGCTCATGTTGGCAGTATTGTGCCTGAGCTTGGAGAAATTACGTTTCTGTCATAGTTTTCTCTAGGACTTCTCTAAGTAATCGGAATTGATAACAATACAAAATGCAACAGCTATTATCTTGACAAACTCAAACCAATTTTCCTGCTAACCAGCCTTCCGTTTTGGTAAGCAATTTAGAAACTTTATAGCCACGCGGCAAGAGTGTGCATTACTGCAGACTGCTGAAAATGTCGTTTAAGGGCCACTTGATATTATGTCACTCTATAGAGCTGGAGTTTGAACAATCACCACAGAAAATGGATTTATGGCAAAACAATCATAGTAACTATCGCACAATTTATAATAACCACAATCAATATGGGTAACAAAAATTCCCAAAAACCACATTAATTTAAGATTGTAAGGCCGAATATTGTTTATGATTGACATCCTGGTTTATAAATGAATAAATTCATAAACGAATAGTAGTATACATAGTTCTTACAAGTCCAAGTGACACACAAGGTTACTCATATGAGGAACTAATACGATTTACGTATACACTTCGATAATTCACTGGACAACAAATTTTTACAAAAGTCATGTTACTGAAATAAAATTAGTCAATTCTTATCAATTTTTATGTGATAAACACGAATATGACAGTAAAATTGCAAAATTGGCTCTAGTTTTTTTGTAATCTGCAAGAAATTAATGTTTACATAACGAAATGCATTCCAATAGTAAAAGGTCAACTGTAATAGCCTACCTATAAAAAATCAAGTCATTGACTACATCTTAGGTTTCTTCGCCTGTCTCTTGTACAGCTGTTTGGGAGCATCTCTGAGGAGTGTCCAGCAGTAGTCAGCCAGCATTGTAGTGGACCATTTTCCTTGGTATCTTTGTTCCATTGTTGCGATATCTTGATGAAAACGTTCGCCGTGTTCATCACTAACAATACCACAGTTGCTAGGAAAGAAATCCAAATGGGAATGAAGGAAGTGAATCTTTAGAGACATATTGCAGCCAAGTTTCTTATACTTCATCAACATGTCTTCTACTAGTTCCTTATAGTTTTCTGCCCTAACATTTCCGAGGAAGTTTGTAGAAACTAGGCGAAAAGGATTCCATGCTTGTTTCGCGTCACCTTCCAGCAAGTTGTTGAACCGGTCATCTTAGAAAAGCTCTCGAATCTGAGGACCCAGAAAAACTTCTTCTTTAATCTTTGCTTCGCTGAGTCGAGGAAATTTTTCATGCAGGTATCGGAATGCTGGCAAAGTCCGGTCAATGGCTTTCACGAAGTTCTTCATCAAACCTAGTTTGATGTGAAGGGGTGGTAGCAAGATTTTCTGAGCCTCAACCAGAGCTGGGTGTTGGATATTCTTCTCTCCAATGGCTACATTCTGCCTGTGAGTCCATTTCTTCCTCATGTAGTGCATTTCCCTTGCCCGGCTATCCCACTCGCATAAGAAACATGTATTTTGTATATCCTTGCTGCAGTCCCATTAAAAATGCAACTACCTTCAAATCACCACAGAGGTGCCAGCTGTACTTGTTATACTCAATGGAATTCAGTAGCTGCCTTAAGTTATCGTATGTCTCTTTCATGTGGACAGCATACAGTACTGGAATAGATGGAAGAATGTTTCCATTGTGCAAAAGCACAGCCTTGAGACTCAGTTTCGAAGAGTCCACAAATAGTCTCCATTCTTGTGGGTCATGAGTGATTTTTAAAGCATTCATGAAGCCCTCAATATCGGAACAGAATATCAGATTACTTTCCTTTCTGAAGAAAGGCTCCAATTGCTGGTGGCGCTTTCGATATCCAGTAATTGTGACATCTTCTTCTAGAAGATTCCATTGTTGGAGTCTTGATCCTAGCAATTCTGCCTTGTTCTTTGATAAGTCCAAATCACGAATCAGGTCATTTAGTTCTTCCTGTGTTATTCTGTGTGGGGTTGATGATGCACCACAGTGAAAATCGGGATTACTGCATGCTGATGGACCAGGAGAAGAACAGGTCGACTCACCTTTGTCTTCGTCAGATGAATCAAGAGAATATTCTGCTGGAGGTTCTGAAAAAGGAAGTCCCTCACCATGTGGAACTGGTCTCAATGCAGACGGAATGTTTGGGTAGACTATTCTCGACTTCTTTCGCTTCGTTATTCCGCCGGAAAGAGGAGGAACCAAGCAGAAGTAACAGTCATTTAGGTGGTTGCTTGGCTCTCTCCACACCATTGGGACTGCAAACGGCATTGATGACCTTTTGCAATTCAACCACTGTGAAAGCTGTGTTGTACATGTAGCACAGCATATATGCGGAGCCCAAGGCTTGTATTGGTCACCAACCTTGCATCCGAAGTAAAGATGATATGCCTTCTTCACTTGAGAATTGATACTTTTCTTCTGGTTGGCAAATGTCACTTCCCCACAAATATAGCAAAAATTGTCCGCCGTATTAACACACTTTCGAGGCATTACTGTTCTTTATTGTACGTAAATGGATAAAATAATAAGTTTTATGTAACAGTATCTTGAACTGTCTCGCACAACGTCTAAAATATTTTAAATGCTGAACCTATCTGATTGGGCTTTATATAGTACACTGCTTACGTCAGCTTCAGCAGCCGCCTGGCATTAGTATAATAGGCCTACACATGTATAGTACACAGCTGACGTCAACTTACTTCAGCAGCCGCATGGCATTAGTATTGCATTGCATCAGAAAATGATGCAATCAACTGTGGATGATGTGAGAATGATGGTATTATGCAATGTTACATCATTATTCCGGATGTTGCTGCAGTCCAACTGGAGAAATTTACACAGTGAAACATAGAAAATGAGGTATATGAATATTTTGAAAACGAGAGCCAATAAAAAAATTTCACGGTTATATTCGTGTTCGGCACACCAAAATACTACAGATTAGGGCCTTTTCAAGTCAGTAATGATTTCACTGTTGGCCAGTGTAACAGCACCAATAATATTAATTTTGATGTAGTGGTAATTACACGCTGGACACAACAGTACACGTTTGCTTTAGATGGTGAGAAAAATACAATATGCAAGTTGACTCCATTAATTTGAGGACATTAAGTTACGTTTCTTATCTTCATTTGTACAAAATCAAACGGATCAAGGATGAACTCATTAATCATGACATTATAAAGTTCTGATAAGGATCATCTAATGCCCAAATCACTGAAAACGTAAATATGTATTTTCTTGGAGTGCATGGGAGTGGTTGTACCTTTCAGCTTCAGATACGTATAGTTCATTGTAGACCATATCATTTGAGATCCTATCATATTAAATCGTATCATTTGAGATCCTATCATATTAAATCGTATCATTTTAGATCCTATCATATTAAATAATATCATTTGAGATCGTAGCCCGCTCTCAGTCACCAATATCAATATATAGCTTAATATAATTAAAGGTATCACATACTATGTAATTGAATTTGCAGTATTAGTTACAAATACAAGACATGGATTTGATTGTCCCTAATATTTGGTTTATGACTATACAGTCATAGTCCGGGTGATCTTTGGTTTTAATATCTGGATAATCTAATACTAGTAATATGTTTACTTGCTTCTGAAATATTTTCATCTTTCATCAAGCAAACAGAAACCATAAAAGCATAACGATTCGAGATATGTTCTTTTATTATATATGTTCATCATCATCATCATCATCATCATCATCATCATCATCATCATCATCAGTCTCTTGACCTAGTGTGGTCGTCGCGGCACATCTGCTAAACATCTGACCAGTTCCCTCCACTTGTCTCGATCATGGGACAATGCTTGTGTCTGTGCAACACATTTTCTGGTCCATTCTGGGATTTTGTCCATCCACTTTTCATCATGTCTTTTTCATCAGAACGCAAATACCTAACAAAGAAAAAAAGAAATAAAATTACTTTACAAAATATCAAGTCAAAGGGTGAATGATTCACAGTGATTTCACAATAAAATTATGGATACAGCTTTTTCAGCTAGTAAATAATGTAGAAATTTAATAGTGTAGTAAACTAAATTCACTCAGATAGTGAAGTTATGCAAACATAAAGGGACAGATATGCAACTTATCTTTCCAGTCCCGAAAGATACAATAGGTTTTACGAACTCATCTTTAGCCCACAACTACACCATTATATGTAAGGACATACACTCCGTCATTAGCACACTTTATTTTAGCTACAAGACTACTACAGTTCAGCTTCACAACTCCTACGGTTTATTTATGTGGTTGGCTTTACAGCTTCACGGCTCCTACGGTTAATTCCTGCAGTTGGCTTTAGAGCTTGAACCACGTCGACCCGATCACTCCGACAACTTTGAACTCTTGGATTACTTTAGTCTCTCTAGACAGACACTCTAGACACCTTAGACCCTCCTAAACCTCTGGATGCTCCAGATACTCTACACAGTTGTCACTACTCTTCACAGGTAAACAAACATCCAATACATTACAATGGGCATATAAGGTAAACGTAATGACGTTGTGCACTGTAGCTATACAGATTACACTATCAGCACAAAAACAACAAAATAGGTTCAAAAGAAAAACCTAACCCTGCTCGATAAGAACCTCACAGTTCTAAAGATTTATTACAAATGTAGTTTATGTTACTATTTTAAGTTCTTTTGTAAGTTACAAGCAATAATATAAATGTGTTCATTATACTACGTAAAAAGTTACACATCAAACATTCAACCATAGACGTGGTAGCACAATAATGATATCGTAAAAGCAAGAAATTAATAACCTTACAGACGTCTACAGCTGAGGATGGGCATGTTCATAAAGTAGACCGCTGACTGACAAGACTACCCGTAATGTAAACAGCTTTACCAACGGTGAGGTATTTATGCATAGATCGTCTGTGCACTGGAATAATTCGGTTCTTCCCATCAATGGCAATTGGCACGTGCGGCATAGGAACGACCAAACTCACTATTTCGATATACGACACAATATGCATGAGTCACCCTCGGACAGAGCATGAGTCACCCTCGGACAGAGTAGTACACAAAAATGAAATTCGAATACATGTATTTAATATATCAAAGGGTTTATAGAATTATGTGACATTTGCACTAAGTCATTCATTTTGGGATCATTGTGACTTCCTTTAAGAACTTTTGGCTTGATATAATTGTGATACATCAAGACTGATAGTCCGCCAGCTCTTTCAAGCATACATATACATCAGCACATAATCGTATGCCGGATAGCATGATAATGAAATTTACTTATTTAAATAGAGATTAAGCTGCTTTAATTAAATCTGTTCTGTATATTTAATGTGTATTACCTAATGATTCTGTGTGATATACAGTTTTATTTTAACTTGACCTTACCCAAAATCAAGCTTGAGGTAAACCTGTCCTTAGCACATTTACTTTGCAAGCAGAGGAACGCACATCTAAGC
>JAQISU010000108.1:21587500-22045000 GCA_029339505.1 Unio delphinus
GGTAGGTAGGTAGGTAGGTAGGTAGGTAGGTAGATAGATAGATAGATAGATAGATAGATAGATAGATAGATAGATAGATAGATAGATAGATAGATAGATAGATGTAAGTATATTATAGGTAGGCATCTCAGCCAGTAGGTAGATATGTATATATTGTATGTAACCTATATATCTTTCGTCGATCGTAGGTATTATGTTTGTAATATCAGGACACATCCATTCCCTTGCAGAGACGACATTATGGCCTCTGGTTTCTTCAGTAGTGGTTCTACTTCTTGCTTCTTTCCTGGCTATCGTGACTGTGAGGAAGCTTCGACGAAGAGAAGGTTTGGTATCTGACTCCCATTTGCTTGTACTCCTAATCGATTTTTAACGCAAAAGATGTCAAATATATGAAACAAAATGCACAAAACGTATCAATTTCATTGATCAGCTTATTATTTTAACTTATTGAAGACAGATGGTCCCAAACACCATCAACTTATTAGAGATTAGAATCAAACGGGAGTTTCTATTGTCATAAGATCACTATATTTGCAGAGTCTATATTTTTCAAGCAACAGTTGTGGTGTAATGTTCACCGTCTTTGATAGTCTTAAAAATTCCGTAAATGTTCGAAATACATCTGTTTCAACACGTGTATAGAAGTAAGTGTTCATCCTTGGTTATTTATTCCATTTTTTTAATAAATATTAAAATAGACATTGCAAATAGTGGACGCAGACGCCACAGTTTTTTTTAACAACCCAGAATATGACAGTGAGCACTGTCAGATTTTTTATATCAAGCGCATCTATTTAGTTTGAGAAGCCAATAATATGAAATTGTTAGGCGACAATCAGGTTATAAATGATACATTTATTAATGAAATGACCAAAATCACCATGAGAACGTTTAGTTACAAGAGGAATTGAATATGGGTAATATTGGGCCTGATTACGGACAAGAGAAAGTTGGGTCAGGAATGGAACAGGTCTGGTGACTTTACGAACTGGAGATTGATAACAATGTTGCAATAATTGTAGGAACACGTATGGTGACGTCACGGTACTGGAGATTGATAACAATGTTGCAACTATTGTAGAATCATGTTTGCACTGGTCTGACCTCAATCGGAACCAAAGTGTGGGACATGGACATCGACCTATATAACACATACAACATACAATATACAGTCACGGACAAGCATACAAACGACTAAAAATGTCTTAAACAAGAAAGATAATAACGTGGGTCATGAACAGTGTCGTTTTTCTATCCGTGATGTGAAACTGTCGTTGGATTGTTGCACGTGTTTAATCTTGTAGATGACTTTGGCAGCAGGAGAAATTTTTTTAGAGACATGGCTTTCCACTGTTTTATCAAATGAGGAAGAACTTGTGTCAAATTGGGTTCGACTGGCATCACCAGCAACAGACAATTGTAAGAGACTGAGGCTACTGGAACCGTAGCTACCGTTACTGCAGGTCGTTGTTTGTGAATGTAAGGATGCGTCCTGGCCCTGCTGCTGCTGTGACCTAGTCTTCACACCGCTTCTCTTGGTCTTCTTTTGGATACTTTTTGCTATTTTTTTCCTTCCATCAATCACATATGTGGAGCTATCAAAAAACCCTACTGTTTCATTGTTAACAGACCCAACATTAAAATCATAGTCGGTGTTGTATTATTTATTCTTCCAAGTTCACATTCTACTTTAATAAATGTCTCAGCGGATAAGAAATATCTACTTCTATCCTGAACTTGTAGTTCGATTTTTCCACGCTGATTTGGTTATCGTGCGAAATCAGAATAATAATGATAATTACGTACAGATTCATCTTTGAGAACTGGCTCACCCATGTCAAATATATTATTTCTTTCTGCTTCATCAAATTTCTAACTTCGGCTCAATTGTTTTTTTACTGACATTGGCAGGCATAACTTTATTGCCGGATAATTTAACTGGTGGCTACGGTTAAAGGTTATTAATCACGAATTTATCAATCTGACCATCATCGGTCCACGTTGAGCATTATGTATAATTATCTTTTTTGTTATTTATTTAATCGCTGTTATAATACTCAAACGCTTTCATCAATAAGAGACAGATAAACAATAATTTCCATGATACGGCCAGTATAAAATCGTTGACAAATTTCAGTTGCTTCAGTAATGATGTCAACAGAATTATTTTCACAACGTTAACCACCAATCAGAATGTCTAATCGTTCAATATCAGCAAGTGCATTGTTAGGACAAGTAAAGAGACCACTTACTTGAGTGGAAAAGCCACTTTCACCATATTTTCTTGTCGGTTTCTTAAGAAATTCTCAACTTATCGTTCAATTGCTACTTTGTTAACAAAATCAACAAACACTGAATCATTTTTGGTGACGTGATGCTTACCTTTAACAACGAGATATAAGGTTTTGTTCTAGTATTCAGGGGTTATATGTTTGAAATGCACAGAGCTCAGAGTATTCATTTCTTTATATTATAGTGAAGATAGATATTGATTACTCTATACTACTTGATTTGTAAATAGCTGTAAAGAGTCCATAGCTGGTGCCAAAATATTGATATAATAATGATTTATTTACTCATACATAAATAACAGCAGAAAGGTCGCGACATCAATGAAGTGTACATTAAGGACAGTATAGTCGTGAACTTTCTCGACCAGGGAATGTTTAATGTTCAAAATAAGGCCCTTTCTGCTGCTAACATCACACACTATTGGTAGCAGGTACATAAGTTTTTTATCTGAAACCTATACCTGTGATATATTTGCGACCTAGTATAGACAATCAGCAAACAACTTACTGTTGATTGATTCATTAAATGCTATCTAATGGCACATCATCACTTGATACATTATATCTTGCTGCGAAAATGAGACCAAAAAACAACTCAGCACCCTTATTTTATGATAGTGGACTATGCTTCCTAAGCACAGAGGCATAACGGTTACTAGCTTCTGCTGGTGGAAAACAACGAGAAAACTTTATGAACATATTAGCATTAAAATAACAACAATATCAATATAATTTCCACACATCCGTTATGGATAACTATCTAATATTGTTATTTGGACATGTGTATTTCATTCCTGACTTTTGCGCATATATCTCTAACTTACCAACTTTCCTCCAGTGAGCATTATACTTAGTCCCACCCGTTAAATATCCAATTCCATTAGCATCAGCAGTAAGTGCATGACATATACATAAGTATATAATAATGTAACATATGTATTTTGTCAGATCATAATAGTTATGTTTGTTTTCTGTGGATATTTTTTAACAGTAATTGTATGGCATGCTTGGCTTTGTAATGACTACGAAATGCGAAGTGCCTTTCCCAAGGACATACAGAGGCATCCTACCAAGATTGGTCTAGTCAGGTGTCGAACCAGCAATGTTCTGATTTATGTTGACTTTGACAATTGTTGATGCATAGTTCACCTAAATATTAGTTACATCGGCACGTAAAAAGTTATATCATATTGAACATGAACTAAGGTATGTCGATGTTATCCAGCTAATCGAAGTTCAACTTGTTTTGTATGTGTCTGTTGATTACATAATTGTGTCTGACTTCATACATACGTGTGTAGAGTGATTACTTCATTTTCTGTCTATATACGTCTGTGGTATGTATATGATAATTAAATAGTTGGGGCCACGGTGGCTGAGTGGTTTCAAGAACTCGCATATATCGATCACTACAACCTCATCTCTGTCTTCTTGGAAAATGGCGTTCAACACATAATAATAACTGCATGTGTTGGTTGACTTAATTGATGTGTCTTTTTCAGTACATAATTTTGTGTCCGTTTGATCCATATATGGCTACTGAAGACCTCATTGTGTCTGGTCTAATTCATATGCGTCTGCTGCTGACCTGATTGTGTCTGCTGTAAACCGTATATGTCTACTGATGACTAAACTTGTATTTTAATGGCTTCATTTTGTCTAGCTCGACTCATATGTGTTTCTTGATAACTTCATTTTGTCTGACTTAATGCATGTTTGTCTTTTGATGAGTTGATCATGTCCGACTTGATTCATATGTCTATGCTGATGACTTAATTTTGTAATACCCAGATTAGATTTGATAGGATCAATCACAGAGACGTCGTTATTTATATCTCAGAAAACATTCTCAAAACATCGGTCATTCTTATATTGCATTTAGGAATATCGAAGAATAATGCATTGGAGATCTTAGTTTTTAAACAGAGGTTTTCTTCTTATAAATATGTAAAGATTTTCTTCAGGAAACGTTTTTTGCTGATTGTTTATGTACAAGCACTAAGTGTGTGTGTGTGTGTGTGTGTGTGTGTGTGTGTGTGTGTGTGTGTGTGTGTGTGAAAATGTCTCTATTTTACACGCTTTAAATACAAATGCTTCACGATATACTCCGTACCATCAAGCAAGAGACAGAACTAGTCATAAAATACTAATTTTCACATGTTCGGTTTGCAATAGGCTGTATAATACATCACTCAGAAAACGTTGTTTCCCAAAACTCATTCATTTTTTAGAAAGAGATTGGAGTTATTATACCAAGTACAGACCAATACAATTCTTACATAAATAAAGGAAAATATCATAGGAGTTCTTATTCAAATGCTTATAATATAATTATCTCTATAAAATCGATTCTCATTCATGTACCAGTCAAGATTCCTACCATCAACAGCTTATCGATATGTATCATACTATTTATGCAGCTTTTAACTATACAAAATGTGCAAACGGTGTTGTGTAATATATTCAATGTATCTGTCACAGTTTGGCACCGTGGTCTTTGTACAAATGTCTTTATTTAAAGACCACAAATGAAAACTTTTATATGAGAAACTGGTTGGTCAAAACTGTGTGCAAGACAAGACCAACATTCCATCTATTATATAAATTGCAAAAAATGTAGATCGTCAATTTTCATTTTTTACTCTTAATCTATCACCATCTTAAAATGCAATGTAACAAGTAATAACCTAAGATTAAATTTCATTTTAATATTCCATATTTGAGATTAAGTTAGAAATGTCAAGGTCGTGTATTATTTTGACCTTATCTTTGTAAAATAACATCAACAATTTAAGAATTCTTCAATCCTGTGTGAATGTAGATTCCCAATGACTTGCTAAACATGTAAACCACCGCTATACTATTCACCAACTATTTCATCCTCCACGCAAGAATTTGAGATGATTGCTGTGCTCCAATTAATTATTTATTACCCAAGGACTTAATCACTATATATAAGTATAAGAACACAACTGAACTATATCTCATTATTTTTTTAAATGTAACCGTTATGCAGATCAATATAAGTCTTACCAACTTGCAGTCACCGTTCCGACAAACATGCAGTATTTGCCACATAAATATTTGTCAGTGTCAGTGATATGTTATTAAAAATGATTTGTAATATTCCTAGACATGTAAAATTACAAGGTTACATAAATTATACTGCAGTAGACAATATTTATATTTGTTAAGTTTGTATAATTATAACCTAAGTGTTTAATTTCAGTAAATAAGAAAACCAATTTCAAAACTGTACGAGAACGTATTCGCTGCAAAATTATACTAATGTATTTAGTAAATAATCGTATCCTTATTTATTTTATCTGGCTTATGTGTATGCAGCCTTGAAAGTTAATTAATTAAAGGTTAATAACAAAACCCTAATAATTACTGCTTAGAAGTATACAAGGTTAATATCAGCTATAGTATGAAGAAAAATATGTACGTTGTTAAAATCTTTTTAATATTTTATCAAGGAAATAAGATTTCCTGATTTACTTCATGTTTGTAAATGGCTAATGACAAAACCTTTGTATATTAGTATCTGTATCACACATCTTTTTTATGTTATATCTTTCTCTCTTTCATGAATTATATTGTGTGGAGACTATTTTTATCTTGGGCAGGAAGTGTTGTACCTAAGTTAGGGATTTTTTTCTCAAGCCTGCCTGCTTTGTTAGTAAGGACATACGATGAGAGGGCATGTTCTGCAACGTGCTTTGCAAGCACCTAGTTCATTATGCTTAATATGTTTCATGTGTCATGTACCACGCTGATTTGTCGTCGCGACATATTTCCTCGTATAGTTTAACGAGAACAGTCCTATTTTTCTGATTCCGGTGTACATTAGCACAAAACTGTTTTAAAGATTATTCATGCACAGACCCAGAATGGTGCACTGCCCTTATTGTAAATTTTTAACTTTATACCGACAAAATGGAACTTGTTAATGTTGAGACATTTTAAATATTTGTACACTATATGCAAATTCATATTTTATTATTATGGAGTGAAAGGAAGTTAGCCTCACACGCAAAGACACACACGCACATACAAGTAGATACACGCACATGTTCACATGCACACACACACAAACGAAAAACACCCTGAGGAAATGTTGTGTGGCTAACACAGTGTATAGAATAGACAGCTCAAACAGTAGATATAAAGTGTATATATTTTTTTCCAAAACTTGAAAAGTTCATTTCACTGAATTAAATTTAATTATAAATTAAACCATCTTTTGTATTAGACAGACTTTGTATATCTGCATCGTACGTACAAGAATGTCAACATTGTTTATTTTTCTATTTTGCAGTAAAATCTAAGTAGCGTAATGATCCGTACAGATCTTACTGACGTCTGTGAAGATGTGGATCTATATTAAAGAATAAAATGCAGCTTGTTTTCTTGCAATCTTAAAGGACAGACAAATGCATACAATTAAAATGTATATTAACGTATGTCCAATCTTAACCGCTCTCTTTTGTTTGCATTTGTACCCAATGTGTAAATTTGAATGACATATGAGTACTTTCAATAAATTATATAACATTATTGATATAATTTACGTTTTAAGTTCTAGGTTATCAATATGTTTTCATCGTGATTTTACATATCTCTCTCTCTCTCTCTCTCTCTCTCTCACACACACACACACACACACACACAAACACACAGATAATGCTTGTATTATGTTAACTTAATTTCGTACGTTTCCTAGTTAAGGTAATCAGTCATGGGGTAAAAATATAAAATATACAACAAATTGCATTTAAATACACACATGTTTTAAATACTGCTTTATCTACGCTATATGCATACCGTTACGTGCTTAGGCTAAAATAAACAGTAACACAGAAAGTGTGAAAATAACAAGCTTGTAAAACTTAATAAACAATTTATTGAGTACAAATATTTTTCGGAAAAGAAAAATAAATATACGGTTTTAAGAATCAATTCCAAACTTAGTCCAAAATAATTCAAAATAGTATCCACTAGAGAAATGGCAAAAGTCCTGGTAATAAAATGTCCAAATAGTTCTAAGTTCGAATTCCAGCGAAGTATCCAAGATGGAAGACGATGTCACTTGATTTAGTCAGTTCTTGTTAATAAAATCTCTATGAGCACAACTCTTTCCCAGATAAATAATAAAATAATTCCTATTGATCCAAACGAATTGACACAATTTTCAGTACACGGTAATTAAAAATAACTCAACAAAGACACACACAACTTAGTATTCTAAAAGCCCAAACTTCTACTGAATAACTTGCTCAAAACATAGTTTATATACCTGTTTTTACGTAAACAACAGAGGGGTCACGTGATCTTCTAGAATCTCTCAGAACATTTTAACGTAAACAGCGTATGACCCAACTAAATTAGAAAGATGTTTTTACTTTACTCCATTTTGTCCTTGGAAACAACCAATTATTTTAAAAGCTTGGTTACAACTCTGAAACCAGGTCACAAATGAGGTCAACACCTGGTGTTTATCCTGAAAGGTACAGATCACCCCCCTTCAATGAACGAATCTTAAAATTTAAAATGCCAAATTTAAATCAAACAAACAAAAATAAAAAAAATATAAATGACTTATATCAAATATACGTAACAATACGCTCACAACAGTATGACCCAAAAATTTAACGGATTTAGAGTTATAGTCTATGAGTCGCTGACGTGAAAATGGCGATGGTGCTAGTACTGGGAGATATGTAATACAACTGGCGGTGGAATTTGACATCGGGAGACGTCAAAAATATAATTAGTTATTTCTTATTGAATAACCTTCTTTATTCTACTTCCATGTCCATATTGATTCCCACAGAGTCCCAGAGTGGAAACGAGGTTACAAAAATATTATTTCATTCCCTCAAATTAATAACTTCTTCCCTCAAGTGAGCATTTCGTTCACTCAGATTAATAATTTGTTCCCACACGTTAGAATTTCGTTCATTCAAACATTAATAATTCATTCCCTCAAATTAATATTTCGTTCTCTCTAAAAAATATTTTGTTCCCTCAGATTGCCAATTCGTTCAAATCAGTTATTATTGTGTTCCCTCAAGTTATTATACGTTTCTTCAAATTAATAATTTGTTCCCTCAGGTAAGCTTTCCGTTCCCTGAAAATGTTAATTCGTTCCCTCAAATTAATATTTCGAGCAGCAGAGAGGGTGAACAGACCACCCTTTTCCGACAAAAAAAATTGAATGAATCCTCAAAACGGAAAATAGAGCCTTCCTACGAAATCTCATATTTTAGCCCAAAAAAATGTCTCCATTTAGCAAACGGAGACTTTACGTTTTTTCAATCAATTTTGGTCGCAACGATGTGGTCATCAACCTCTCTGCTGCTACAAGAAAACATAAATAATAAATGATTTCAGCCAAATATTTGATCGAGTCCGATACGATATCGTTTTCGAGGATCGTGTAAATTTATTGTTATAAATCCGTGCGGGGTCGACTGAGCGTTACTAAAGAAATTTTTAAATTGATTGAAGTCCATATCGGAACACCATGTCTGCCAAATATTTCGTAACGTATGTGTATCAACGCCGTTAAACACAGCAAGAATATTACAGTTATTTCTGATCACTTTTGGAATCTGAGTGTAGCGTTGAGTGACATATATCACATCGGTGTTTCTATGCCTGCCTCGGGAAAATATTTTAGCTGGGTTTTTTTGATTGTCTATCATCACATCGTCGTATACGATTAAATTGTTAATGCTCCCATCAAGGTCATCCACGGATGGTGCCTCGTCAATATCAGTTATAAAATCAATGGCGTTCTCACCCTTAATTTCTGATGCATTCTCGTTAAAATCCTTTAACACTTCATAGCATCGTTGATCATCTACGCTAGGAGCAACTAAATGCAACTTATCCCACTTCAACCATCTCACTATTAAATTGAGCAACAATTGCGTCTTGCCGGATCCAGATGGCCCGATTATAATTGCGCGGATAGTTTGGTAGTGCTGCATGATGCTTAACTGGTTCTCTTGTTTTAGTCGCTGAAAAATCAATTATATTCATATCTCTATACATAAATTATGGATCTATATTGTGTGAAGTGTAAAACGCGTACTAACACAAATGATGTGTCGACGATTACAACTAAAAATAACAGATCAGCACTTACTGGTAGATGTGCAACATGTGGTACAAAAAAATTTAGATTTGTTTCTATGAAATCCGGAGATGTTTTTAAAAAAAAACGAGGAGGTGATATCGCAGCCAAATTGGCAAAGCTCCCTGGAACCCCATGGGCAAAGTACCCCAGAGAAAAGCACCTTCCAGGATATAGCTACTGTGGCCCCGGAACACGATTAGATATCAGACTTGATGATCAAAATCAACCCCGATCCGGCGAGTATCCGATAAACGCTTTTGATAAGGCGTGTCATACTCATGATGTTGCATATAAAAGCAGCAATCTGCAAAACAGGCATCTCGCGGATGTGAAATTAATTCATGCGTTAAATGCTGTTCCTGATAAATCTTTAAAAGAAAAATTGGATTCGTGGTTGGTAAAATCTGCTATGAAAGGCAAATTGATGACGGGCGCTGGTAATTAATAATATGGAATCTATTTATTATTCTCCGAGGGGATACTGGAGGGGTAACGCTGCAATCAATAAACTCGCCAACGCCGCAAAAGTGAAAAAGGCTACTGCGGCTAATTGGTTATCCAAACAGGCTATTGGCAAATTTATCTACCGCGTCCTAAATAAATCAATTTCTTGCATTTTGATGTTACTGTACCCAATGAAGTTCATCAAGCTGATTTATTGTTTTTATCACATGACAATTGTTACAAATACGCGCTAACCGTAGTTGACGTTGCGAGTCGATAAAAGCAGAACCGCTAAAAACAAAATCATCACCTGAAGTTGCTTCTGCATTTGAAAAGATTTATCGACGAGGCCCACTACGCTGGCGAAATCTATTACAAGTCGATCCTTGCAAGGAATTTCAAGACGCTGTTTTATCAGCGATGAAAGATCACAATGTCACCATCAGACGGGGGCATACTGCACTACATCGCGATCAGGCAATTGTTGAACGATTTAATCGGACGATTGCTGAGCGGTTATTTCGATATCAATACGCAAAAGAATTCATCCAAGAAAAAAGATCTCGTGAATGGGTCAAAAGGTTACCAGCTGTGATTACCGCACTGAATAATGAGATTACTAGAACAATCAACATGAAACCTATCAACGCGATTAAAAAGAAGTCTATACCTAAAATGGAAATTCCAAGAATTTCACAAAAAGATTATAGCGTTTCCCAATCAATTCTTGGTAGTAATGTCACTGTTAGGTATTTATACGAACCAGGAGAGCTTGAAGGTGGCAGAAAAAAGGCTACTGATCCTATTTGGAGTGTTACTGCACACAAGATATCTACTATAACACAATCAACTGGTAGACCTCCAATCTATAAATTGGATTCAACTTCCCCTCAGCGGGGTTTTACACGCGAACAATTACAAGTGATTCCTGACGATACTCAATTGCCACCGCGGGGTCTTAACTAGTGCCGTTGCGTCTGTTGCACTCAAGACAAGTCAACATCACATTGTTTCTGACATGACCGAGACTGTTATTTTTTCTGTCTACGGTTAATTGGCGAGGATTTTTATCCGAATACTGCCAACGCATTATACAATTGCAACTTGCGCTGTGATTATTCTGTTGTTGCTTCAAAGTGATTATTAATTTAGCATCAATGTCAAATTCTCGTTGTTTTTTTTTTGTCTTGTTGTTTGTAACCGGAGAGTGTTTGATCAATAATTTTAACATCAACGATGCTAGCATCATCCATTGTGGTGTCATCATCGAAAACAATTCTTCGAAGTTGATTTATTCTTCGTACTCTGGATACTGCAAGATAGACTAAATTCGATCATTTGATGTGATTATCCACCATCCAAACAATTGTATCTGATATAGTCAATCCCTGTAAAGAATGTATTGTTGCTGCGTAACCTAGCGTTCACGGGGAATTATTAGCACGCAATGCATCTTCAACGACGCTGATATCAACCAGCACAATATCATTTGCCACTAAATTCTGCGTTTGAAATCCTTCGGATTTTGGTCTTGGAATATCAACTTCTATATTCTGTTTTCGTGTATCCGAAGGCCTATAACACAACGGTACTGGAAGTGTTGCAAATTTTTCTTTATGCGTTTCAAATAACTTCAACTGAAGTGTGTCTCTGACTATTTTTCTACTTGCAATTATCAAATCGTTTGGTCTCCACGTTTCCCAAAAATCATTCATGGGAGTTTCTGACATTATTTCACGCGCTATTTCACATTGGATTTTATCCGGCTGTAATCTAATTTGCGCTTTGAACTCGCCTAATTGTTCATCAAGTGATCTATAATCAGTGGTAATTTCTTCATAATAGTCTACAAAACCCTTTAGCCATTCATGTGGGGATGCACCGATAAATGGTGGTGGTTGGCCGTGATCACCGCACATGACGACTTTTGTAGTTTTCAATAACAACCACTCAAGAAATGTTTGTAATATTTTCAACGATACTGTGCATATTTCATCAAAAAATATGATTTCAGGAATGAATTTATCACCCATTCGATCAGGGGTCCATTCATCGCCTTTCCATCGAAAGAAACTATGAAAAGTACAGGCATTTACCCCTCGTTGTTTCATCTCTCTGGCGAGTCTGTGAGTTGGTGTTAGGACAATCATGTTTGATTTTGAAACGCTAGCGTTTCTATGATATAATTCAATTGCACGAGTTGTCTTTCCTGACCCACCACAACCGTTTAAATAAACTGTCTTGTATCTACATATTGGATCAGATACCGGTGGTGCATTAGAAAATTCGGATTGAATCTCATCACACTTTAAGTACTTTTCATCCATGGTAACATCTGCCGATTCACAATACTCATGTAGCGTCTCCTTTTTAAATCTCCAACATCCCCAATTTGCCTCCAGATCTGCGAATTTAGCTACATCTGATTTGTATTTCTCGTGGATATACATAGACTCAGTGGCTACTCTAACTGCGGTATTAGGAAATCTATTTATCATCGAAAATAAATTGATAGAAGCATAAGCTTGCATAGAACTTCTCAAATGCGTATGTTGTTTAATATATCCATCACAATAGGTAACAATTGTACCTAATCGTCTTCCATCGGATAGGAAAGCGTCTTTACGATTTACAAGTTTTCCCTGTTTCGTTAAATCCGTTACAATAAAATCGTATTCAGCGATGTCTATGATCAACCGCGAAGAATATTTTGCATTGTCGTATCTTCCACCCTGGGTAAATTTACCGATTATTCTTCGTCCAAAATCTTTTGCTTGTTCTTTTTTAATTTCAAATAACTCCTTAGACCAATTCATGATTTGTTCTTCATTGAAATCTGGAAACTGTTTTCGCTGTTCGCTAATTATACGATCTAGATCGGGTTGTGGTAGCCAAACTTCTTTCTGAGCTCGATAGCATATAATAGCTTCGGAAACAATCAACGATATTAGCATACCACAATCAATCATATATCGTAGTAACACTATTGGCATCCAGGCATTTTCAGATATACGTCTACTAAGCCAAACATAACAACACGGATGTAACCCTGTAGCGAGTTCAAATGATATCACACGAGCGAATCCGGTTAAATCAAAATTAGGTAATGGCCCATTAATCGCAACACGAGTCATTTCATGTGTGGGGTGTCCAAATCGTTTAAAATAGTTACTACATTCTCCATACCCGAGAAAACTTCCAGGATATCACGCGGATATATCAATTGAAATCATACCGTCAGGATGGTATTTTGTATTCTACAGTCCTCCATGACCAAATTCGACTCAACTCAATTTAACGTCCTCGAGAAAATCACTTTGCATTGGACGCCATGAATTTTTTTCTCTTGCGAAGTGAGCTACCACTGATGGAATTGTGAAGCTATCCGCGAGTAGTTTTTCATGGAATGAAATCTCTTTTGGATTTTCCGATGAAAATGGAAATTGCAAGGCAAATTCACTAGCGATTTTTCTCATTCTGTTATCTAATTCTTCAACGCGATATAATTCACCATTTGGTCTTACAAATTGATCAAATCCTATTTCGGGATCTTCATCACTTCTAAGTAACCACACTGACACAGGATCATCCTTACACAGCGTGTGAATAGCATTGAATAATTTCTCATTATAAAAAACATCCCCGACGAACTCCTTAGGGATATATCTCACGGTTCTATCTCGTGGAAATATTGTTACTGCAGCCGTCCACGCGTGTTTGTTATGATCAATACTTTTAATTGGAGCTCCTCGCGATTGATATTTCGGTTCGTATAATGCATCTCCGGTTATTGTCGTTACTGATATTGGGAATTTTAATGATGCTTCTAATTTAGCTATATCAGAAATCTTTGCACCGTGCTGTTTCACTGTCAGTTCCCATTCGGTTATTTTCCTACGTCGCAGATCAGTTAGTTTATTTCCTCGGGATGCATTCGTGAAGTGTTCCATTACCCGTGTTGCTACACAATTCAGTGAACTAGAATATTTCATAGGAGCTAGTTTTGCAATATCGGGTTTATCATTTAACGGATATATCCCATAAACAATTGCTACTACAGGATAAGATCCAGTTGGAATTCCTAGTTTGGAATCTCTACTTACAATGACAGTTTTTTATCCTTGAGGATTGGTTCAAATTTATCCTTGATAATCCATTTGCCTTCGACTTCGACAGTGAATTTTATTCTGAAAAAATACTTCTGATGGGAATTGCTTTGCAATTTACCCTTGAATTTCCAGCCAAGATGTGAAATTATCTCAGCTGCTCTTTCATCGTTCATAGTAGCATCGATGTTGGGTACATTGACATCATCAATAATTCGAAATGTCGACCAACAGTGTGCTGCACCGTCTCGGTAGAATTCATTAAAGCACTCCCTGATTTTACCTAGTATAATTCTATCACCGATTAGACGTTTTGGTGTATCAGAGACTCTAACGAGATTGAAATTAGCATTTTTCCAAGGCTTAATTTTCGAAAATCTTTTGAACTCCTTATCGAGATTGAATTTAGTATTTTTCCAGGGCTTAATTTTCGATAATCTCTTGAACTCCTTATCGAGATTGAATTTAGTATTTTTCCAGGGCTTAATTTTCGATAATCTTTGGAATTCTTTCATGGTATAATCAATGAATTTAGTATTTTTCCAAGGCTTAATTTTCGATAATCTCTTGAACTCCTTCATATTATAATTAAAACAAGTATTTAAATAGAAAAATATAGTTTAATGAATCACTGCAAAGGGCTTATGATTGGATCAACAACCCCGTGTAACAAATCATGCAGAAGCGAATTCTGTGGGTATCATTTACAAAGCGTTCGCAGCGGTTCCTTCGGCCTTCTCCCATGCCTCCGATGTGGGGTGGGCGTTAGAGGAAAATCACAATTATGTCTCAGTTGCGGCGGCAAACGATACAGGGAACTAAAACGCTATTATGAAAAACGAATAAAAAATACCGTCATTGACCCTAACGATGACAAAATCATCAAAACCCCTCAAGATTATATCCAGAGGTTTATAATTAAAGCAGATAATAAATTAGATAAGTAGTATTATTATACAAATGAACCAAGATTTCAGACCCCATCCAGTGCTTGTTAATTACGAAGCCTCCAGTGATGGTGTTGTCAGGCACCGCAGACTAAAAAAACCGGTTGGATTTCTGAACAATATGGGATATTTGCTGTTTAGTGTTAGAAATAAAACATATCTCTGACATAGAATTATTTTTGAATGTCATAACATGATTGATAAAAAATGGCTTTGTGATTGATCACATAAATGGCGTGAAGACTGATAATTGTCTTGAGAATCTTCAATCCATCTCGCAGCGCGATAACCTTTTAAAAAGCAGCGCTGGTAGGCACTCAAAACACCCTAGGGGGTCAAATCGTTTGATTTAGAAACCAAAGAGGAGAAAATATTTCAATCAATAAATGAAGCCAGTAGATACTTTGACATTTGTAGGACTTCAATACGATTTGTTGCAGAAAATATAATTAAAACAACTATGTCGAAAAAAAATGGTCATAAAATAAAATTCGTATACATCTGAAACGATTCAAGGGAGATAAATCCTTTATGGATAAATCCGCCGCAACTCATAACACTCTACTCACTAAGTTCCCTTGTATTATGACGTCAAAGGAATTTGTGCCCTCTGCTACACCTGTAGAGAGAGGTATAATTGACTAGGCGCGCGCACGTGACTGTAATGGAGTATAATACATAGTTTCGGTAGAGTTGTATTTTTATCAACTTTTAACATTTTTTTAAAACTTTTTATTGTCGCTTGGCTAAAACCGCATCATTTAAACAGTTGTATTTATTTAGACTATCTAAATTTAGCTATTAATACACTTTTAGTACAGACGTTCTTTATAATACAGCGCGCTACCTATGTTCGCTCAGCCGGACCGAGCATTGAAACACTAGTGTTTCCCATTCATTGAAGTAGGTGGGCGTGGTTAAAATTCCTCTGTATACAGCTCTTTGTAATCTAATCGATAATGCATTTTGTCTAGAGAATTAGAACAGGGAAAATGCACGCTGTTATCTAACAACTGTATTATTTTGTTTAGTGTTTTATTTAAAATATTTGTCTCATTTAAATGTTGTGAAACAGTATTAATAAGTAATTCAAGGAAATAAAATAACAACACCCGTGAATCAACGCTGCTGTATTAGTCGCCTTATATATGTTAACTCGTAATAAGCTTGGGGCTTTCGAAAGCCAATCCGACCAATCAAAACTAACCAACCCATTAACACGGGCGTGTGGTTGTCTTTTGTCAATCATGCAACCGGGTTAATTTAGTTTGGTTGCTTTTGATTGGTTGGATTGGCCGTAGAAAATCTGCCCCGTCGTTTCATGTTTGTGCTGTCTTATGCCGTCCCCACATTATTACATCACAAACTCCATCATCGTTTCATTGTATATACCATCCTTAATTAAGTATATATGGAATTGTGCCGTCCCACATCAATCGTTTCATTGAATAATACCATCCTTAATTAAGTATATGTTATGCCTAAAATTTGCCGCAACACTCGAGTGGAGATATATAAGGCATTGTGCCTTCACACATCATTACATCACAAATTCCATCATCGTTTCATTGTAAATATCCATCCCTAATTAACTTAATTAAGTACATGTAGTGCCGTCCCCCAACTTTGGGCTTACTTGGATGTGAAGGCAACCAAGGAGTTCCAAAGATGTGTTGATTTATATGTAACATCTGGGTCTTTCTGACGTCATAAGGCGCCAGCGGGATTGCCAAATGGGGTTTTCCTTAATTAACTTAATTAAGTACATATAGTGATGTCCCTCTAAGTATATCTTCTGGGCGGTCTAAGATGGTGTTTGCCACATTAGGCCTCCCGCCGGAGATGTATGTTTCGGGTTACTTCGGGCTTACTTGGATGTGAAGGCAACCAAGGAGTTCCAAAGATGCGTGCTGTGCTGTCCTTAATTAAGTTAATAAAGTAACCTCTGGGTCTCTCTGACGTCATAGGGCGCCAGCGGGATTGCCAAAAAAGTGTTATTTTTTTAATAATTAGAGGTAAAATGTATTATATTATATTTTTATAAAAATATGGATATCAAAGATGTAAATTCTATAATTGCTGAAATTTCAATTTTAAAGAATCGAGGGATAATATTATCTAAAGATCTCGACTGTGACAGGATTGCCTCGGAATATGAAGACATTGAGTATCAGTCTAGTAAGGGTCGTTATGTTTTACCTAAGATGAACAGACTCGTGAAAGGAATTCAAAAGTCCATCAATGCTTGTTTGTACGGTAACGACATTAATGCATTTATAACGCTATTTAGCACCGTTGAAGCAATACGTCAAAAGCTCGGTCAAGAGTATCAAAAACGAGAAGAAATTAGTTCTAAGGTTCGTGATCTTAGAAAAATATTAAACGAGGAAAAACCAGTATCTTAACCACGTGAGCGTTACTATAAAAATAGGCTTTCAGTATTTTTTTTACTGAAATTTTTTTTTAGCGTTTTTTGTAACACTCACATGGGATTTTCTCCTGAAAGGATACTCAGCAGTTTGGGCTTGCTCATGCAGTTATGTGCGTACTGGATGATCTGGTTGTGATCGCAAGTAATCACCGCGACGCCTCTATTTAAACGTAGTTGTTGTTGTTGCCGCGTCGTTAACAAAAATCGTTCATCGCCGTTCTCAGATATTACAATTCTGAAACCCCCAGAGATGTTATTTCTGAAACACACGCAGATAGCGTCGTACAGTTTAACCTTGTCGGAGATGGATAGGTTAGCTTGATGGTACATTATTTAATAACTCAGCTTTTAATTGTGATAGTTTCACATTTGAAAACTCAGTTCACAAACAATATATGGTAGGTGAATCGCTTACAACTAGATTAGCCCGAGAGCGGCTAGTAGCAATTAAAAAGTTTATACCGGTTCGAGACAGACTTCGCGAGAAACTTCAACAATGACAACAAGCGCAGACTGACTTTTCTGTGTCAAGTGAACAACTGTTTACTCCGATAACAAGTACGACCAAAGATGTGAAAAAGTTAACTGAAGCAGCGATATACGATGTGAAAAAGAACGAGCAAAGAAGGCGCCGCTGCTTCATACGCTTGAAAGGATAGCGGCAGAGACCGGACAAACACGCGCAGGGATTCAACAGCTATCCAGTGATATAAAAACTCAGCGCGAATATGAACGATTAGCTGATATTGTTGATTCTGCGCCTGAACCACAACCTGTCGAAGTCACCCCAAGAGGTGTTTCCTTTATAGACAAACTCACCGAAGGAGCTATAACAGAAATCAAACGACCTCAATTAATAAAACTCGAAGATTATAAGATTTTTGGCGATTTTGCCGCCCAAAGCTTTCATTCTAGAAAGGACTTTTTAAAAGACGAGTATAAAAACAGTAGAATAAGCCGACATGAATGGGTTAATTGGTTGTATAAAACGAATAAGGGAATTACTGGTAATTTGAAGAAGGATACAATTGAGTATAGATCTTTTAAAGTAGGAGTTGATAGTTATGGTATACAAAAACAACAAGAACGACAAAAACAAAGTCTAGGCCGACAAAAGCAATTACTTGATGATAGTCAGGGCGCAACTGGTACAACTGAGAAAACAAGCGGAAAAGGATATTCGATTAAAAATCCAAAGGATTTCAACGCAACCGTGACATGTCCTGGTAACATCCTCAGTGATATATCACGGCTGGAAGTTCTCATCGGGGCGAAGCGATTCGGAAATAACTCTCCGGAAATAATTAATGAAGTAGCTGATATCTGCAGACGAATATTTGCCGGCGGTATCATGGACATTAATGTATATCGAGAACTAATTGCTGAATTAGTTGAAAATCACAACGATTCCCATGGTTATTACAGCGATTGATCACTAATTGAAAAACTACTAGTTTTATAACGAGATGATCATACACTACAACCATGATAAACCCGTAAGCGTCTACGTGGTGAACTCACGATTGCCTGTTTATAGAGCATATTACGGAGATGGTTTCGGCAGTACCATTGCGGGGCTATTTACAAGAATGGCTCCAAAAGTGGCGCCGTTAGCTAAGCAATTATAAATGAAAGTCATTGATATTATTCGTGATAAGGGAATCAGCGCTGTTGGAAATCTTGCCGGAAAGGCATTTTCTGCCGCAAAAGATAAAATAGCATCATTGGTACGAAAGAAAACAACAGTGCTGCTATCAACTACAGTGATGCCTGCAAAAATCAGCAAAGCAATAAATAGCGCAGTGGAAGAAAAACTAGCGTCGTTGGCTGCTTCGGTGACTCCGTCACCATTGACGGATTCGCCGGTAACAGATAGCGTTATCATGAACGCGATAGCAGGAAGTGGTTTGAAACGAAAACAAAAACGACGATGATTACAAAGAGTTTCACAATTGAAAACACTAGTATGTTAATAAAATGTTTAAACAACAGGCTGATCCTGCGTTTGATATGGAAGCCCCAGTACCCAAGGACAATTCCGTCCGCGATTATCAATACTATTCCTATCATGCAATACAACCCGACCTACGATCGCGAATTAAACTTCAAGTTCAAGATACCAGTATATACTTTTTGCCATGTTAAGCATTTGTCGAAGTAGAAGGAAAACTCGTAACAAACGATGCTGATCATAATGATCCAACATATGCAGATGATCCAAATATCCGAGTTGGTTTTGTTAATAATGGCATAATGGCGTTATTTGAAAGTGCAAGATATCTCATTGATGGAAAAGTAAAAAAAATTGAATCAATAGACCGTGAAGTTGATGTTGCAACAACAATAATCGGGCTAGCAAGATACTCCGATGATTATACAAGATCGGCTGGTCCATCTATGATGTTTGCAAAGCATACCTCTGATAACGCTGACCACCTTCAATACATTAAAGTGTTAACAGCAAGAGACACTGCAGAAAGCGATCAACAAGAAGCAACTAATCCAGAACGTCGAGTTAGACCCGGAGCTGCGTTTAATATTCTCGGAGGCGTTAATGGTAATTTCAATTTAGGATTTGTAACACGAAAAGGAGCATTGCACGGACAGCAGCGATATTTTTCATGTGCGATTCCACTCAATCACATATTTGGATTCTGCAGAAATGTCAGAAAAGTTATTTATGGAGCTAAACACACAATTGCGTTAGTGCGAAAAGGCAATGACAACGAGGCAATTTGGCGTACTGGTGCCGCTGATGGTAAAGATGTTTTGAGTAAAATAGTATTGTGGATGCCAGTAATGACCCCATCAATTACCACGGAACAGCGGCTACTTTCATTTATGGACGCAGGCGGTAAATCATTGCTAAGTTGGCTAACAACAACGATTGATGCTAAAGAGGGTAATGTTAATGGTACATTTACATGGCATTTAGCATCAAAACAAGGCGTTTCAGCTCCACGTCATATATTTATAGAATCGGAATCGATTACGCTCCCAAGAACGCAGTCATATGATATTTGATCGATTAGGGGTAAGTGAGGTTTCACTGAGAATAAACGGACAACAAGAACCATCTGATGATATACAGCTTAATTACGGAAACAACCAAATAGCACGTGTGTATCATCGGATGCTGTTATATATGGTCGTGATCAAAATGTTGATACTGGTTTACAAATATCGCAACTTGATTTTAAAAACCTATATCAGATTTATTACTTTTCGCTGGAGCATCTTGATTCAACTAGGCAATCCGTCGTTGACATACATTTTAGTGCTCGTATAGATCCTGGTGGTGTTGATTATAGAGCGGTTGCTGTTATTCTCAGCGACAAATCAATGTTGTTAGAAGGTGTTGGTGGACGAATGAGAATCGTTGATGCACCAGTGGAAAATATGTAAATGAAACTTGAAGAGTTTCCAATTAGATCAATTGAAAGCATAAATGTGTTTTACAATAAAATGACATATAGTGTTGTTAGTGTCAAGCTGACTGATGGTCAGGTCAAGAAATTGCGATCAAAATCCGCTAAAGAATGTGGAACAACAATAACGTTAAAACCAGCGCAGATTTCCGGCGGTACACATAAAATATCACCGACGGATCGTCAAATAAAACATTTCAATGATGCGCTAAAGAAACGGCGAGGGATTCAAATTGTATTTTCAAAGGCTGCAGTCGCCAACATGATAAAATCAGGTGGTATATTTCCATTGTTAGCTGCAATACCAGCATTGATTTCAGCGGCTGGCCCAGCGGTGGCGAAAGCGGCGGCGTTGGGAGCCGTTGGGACCGCGGCAGGGATGGCGTTGAAAAAGGCAACTGGGAAAGATATAAAAAAGGGAAAAGGGTTGTACCTACCAGGAACCCCGTATTCATGGTACAGCGGAAAGGGTCTAAGAATACCAGGAACGGTTTATTAGTTGAAAGCCCAATTCTCCCTATGTCCAATTTTAATTTAATTGATGCTGCTAAAAAACTAGCGATAAAAACTTCAGAGGGGTTTTTATGAGAGATCAATTACCGAGAAAACCTAAACGCGTTGAAACCGGTATCATCAATCTTGATAACAGTAACGGATCGGGAACTCACTGGGTAGCATACGCGATTGATCCACGTGGGGTTGTCTATTTTGATTCATATGGGTTAGCTCCGCCAAGCGAGTTTATGCGGTATATAAATTCTTCGATGAAACTCAAAGAGTTTCCGATTTTTTATTCCACGCTGCCAACACAACAATTAAATGATCCACCGATATGCGGCCGTGAAGTATTAAATGTCCTCGCGGAGATTTCATCGTCACAGAAACCACCTCATCTGGTTGTAAATAAATACACGAGTGGGAAATTACAAGGTAATTTTAGAGAATCAATAAATTGAAAATACTAATACTAGAGTCTTTACAATAATGATTGATATTTGGGGACTATCTCTGTCAATGTCGGAACCCACCCCGGAAACATCTGCGGGTTATATCGAGGATGTAAAAAAATAATTGAAGATGAAATCGCTGAGACGTTAAATTTAGCAAGTGTTGACCCGAATGAAATAGTTGTATTTCAAGATCGCCAGGGTAAATTGAAAACCAGTAATGTGTCATTGGATGACATTTTGATACGGCAGCGCGACGCCACTGAAAACTCTATTGCGCTGTATTCCAACGGTGGACAACTTAAACCAGGTGCACTTGTGTCTACGATTACCGACGCGATTGCCACCCACGGCCGTGAGCTGGATGATTATATACGAGGTTATAATTCTTTTCGCAAAAATGTCGTACATAAATTCTTTGGAACCCCGCTTGTGGTTGGCATGACTCTCGCTGAAATTAAAAACTTTCTATCTTTATTCTTTTTTAACAAGGAGGCGGGGAGGATGATGAATGAAAATGAAATCAAGGCAAATTATCTCGATATTTACACGGATATTTCTAAACTAATAGAAAATTTTGAAAAGGTACAAAAACCCACTAACGACGTCGTTAGTAAGTTTTTTTTTTATCCTCACTTGTGGCAGACTCGACTCTCGCTGAAATTAGCGAGTTTATTATCAGGCATACTCACAATGCCTACGTCGCTAATAATTTCTTCGGTGTCCCGGCTACATCTACGATGACTCTCGATGATATTATTAGGTTTATGGTGAGACAAACAACACTTAATACACTCGTGGATGAATTTTTTAGGGAGAACACGCGAATCTGAAACCACATCGTTGACAGGCATGACTCTCGCGGAAATTAAAAGCGCTATTGACGAACAAAAGCCCACCAGAGAAATTGTTAATAAATTCTTTGGAACCGAACTTGTGGCAGGCATGACTCTCGCGGAAATTCAAAGCGCTATTGACGAACAAAAGCCCACCAGAGAAATTGTCAATAAGTTCTTTGGGGGCACTAAACTTCAAGATATCACGACAACATTTTCTAACATCGACTATCATGTTAAAGAACAAGCATGGCTTGGAATCAACAACCTTCTGACTTCATTCTTTTATAACAAGGAGGCGAGGAAAATACTAGATTTTACCAAAATCACGGTAAGTTATCTCGATATTTACGACGATATTCTTAAACTAAAAGCAACCTCTGAAAAGGTAAAGATTCCGCACAAAGATATTAAAAATATCGTGTATACGATCAATCATGGAATCATGGATTGGACAATATATAATTATCGTAGAACTACCGTCGATCTCTTGTGGGGTGGGGAAGCGAAGGTCGATGGTATCTACAGGTTAACGTGGGCTTCTATTCATCAATTTATTCTGATCTTTGAAGATAATAGAACCTACTCTGGTGGCATCGCGACGTTAATTGTAGAGACTGGCAAAATACAAAACTTTCACTTCGTCGCGGTTGATAGCTCCACCATTAGATCAAAAATAGCCTGGTGTATAGAACTTGTAGATAATTTTTTCCGGCTGAAGCTTCTAGCAATTCCCCTTAACGATGGCGAATAATTGAAAGCACTAGCGGGTTTAAAATAACAATGACATCGATGAAATCAATTGAACCGATAATAGTCCCAGAGGTATCACAATCGCATCGATATCGATATGATACCGTGAAAGAATTTTCCGCGAATTTGAAATCACTTTCTGAGCGCTATCGTGAAAAAATGAAAAAAAAAACCGACGCAGCGTAGCAATCATCGACATCACCGTGTACTCGGTGTCCGGTGTGATGGCCAGCGCCGGGTTATTTTGTAGACGGTGACCATGATGGCTCCGATTGTAGTTCCAATTGCTATCTCCGCGGCAACAACAATTGCGGCAGTCGCCACCGCGATAACTAAAAAGTTATCATCGTGTTCTCAGAAAAAACTCAGTGATTATACAGCTCGGTATCGTGTGGTATTTGACGCATACTCGAAATTATCCGAGTTGATCTCGCTGCCAATAGATAATTCGTTCATATCCGATGTTGAATTTTCCACGATGACCCAGTTGTATAACTCCGCGATGTTGAAATTGGAAATTGAAGACAGCGTTAACAATAATGTCACTCGAACTGCTTCAACGAATCGCGGAGAATACCACTCCGATACGAACAAGCATGATATCAATAACATCAACAAACCCCGAATATAGTGTGAACTTCCCTTCTCCGATTCCAGTGCGTGAGATCGCGCTGGCAAAATTACGAGTATATCATAGCTGGCCTAATATCAGCTCGGTTGCATTTGGCGGTCAGCAACCCAATAACGCACTAGTGTTCTCGTATAAGAATAAACCCGATGGTACTCCAGAGTGAGAAACTGTTTCATTACCAACTGGGTCGTACCAAATTAAGCAAATCAATGCTGAAATTCAGCGTAGAATAAAATCAATCACTGGAAAAGAATCCAAAATAGCTATTAATCTTCATCAACCGACGCTCTCGTCGTCGATCAAAATAAGCACAGAGGGATACATTGTAGATATCTATAACAGCTCGTTAAGAACAGTGTTAGGATGGCCTGAAAAACCACCGGAAAAATCCGCCACCGACTTAACCACGGACGTACAATCATATCATGAAATCAATCCCAGTTATCGAGATAATTTATCTGATATTAAAAAAGGAAAAATCCCCGATATATTTATATTTACCAACAAAGACACATTTCAATGGGATTTTATCATTAAAAGAACAGCAGACTCATCTGTTACTATTTCATTTACGCTAAATGACGTCCGTGGTTATTTTAATGAAATTAAACAATTATATGAAACACAACTAGAACAACTACGGAAAACAAAATCGCGAAAACACGTTGAAATAATAAATCAACTTATATCTGACATGGAATATATCTATGAACTAATTATTCAAACAATAATTAATGACAACAGCGACAATAAACAACGATTCCTAACCGATTACAATATCACAGAAGACAATCTGCGTAATTTCAAGTTTCCCAGATACAACGCTGATGAACTAACAAGAATTGTTAAAACCGATATCAAGGCGCTACAAAAACCAGATTCAACAGTCCTCAGGTATAATAATGATTCAGATGGTGGCGGTAGGCATATTGCCCCGCATAATGTGAATATTTCAACGGTGATTGCGCTCAATTTAACATGTGATGCAATTAAAGGAAGCTATCAAATTAATCTAGAGCAATCAAATCAAGCTCAACAGGGATATATTCTTTATTCGTTTGCACCAACAGCTCCTCCAGGATTCCTAATTATTGAAAACCCAATTAATCCTGTCTTCATGCGATGCCATAATAATTCCTGAACGAGAATTAATTTCCGACTCACCGACCAGTCAAATAATTTAATTGATCTACAAGATGAGGTGTTAGCAATTAGTTTGTTTGTGAAATCATAAATGATTTTCGTCCTAAAGACTCGATCAAATATTTGGCTGAAATCATTTATTATTTTTGTTAACTTGTAGCAGCAGAGAGGATGATGACCACATCGTTGCGACCAAAATTGATTGAAAAATCGTAAAGTCTCCGTTTGCTAAATGGAGACTTATTTTTTTGGGTTAAAATATGAGATTTCGTAGGAAGGCTCTATTTTCCGTTTTGAGGATTCAATCATTTTTTTTGTCGGAAAAGGGTGGTCTGTTCACCCTCTCTGCTGCTTTTCGCTATCTCAAATTCATAATTTGTTCCCTCAAGATAGTAGTTCGCTCCCCAAAATTATTATTTCGTTCCGACATGTTACTCTTTTGTTCCTTCAAGAAAGTAATTCATTCTCTCAAATCATTAATTCGTTCAGTCAAATTAATAGTTCGTTCCCTCAAATTATTAATTTGTTCCCTCAACTTAGCATTTCGTTCCCTCAGATTAATAATTCGTTTCCTCAAGTTACTATTTTGATCCCTCAAAATCATGTCATTCCCTCAAATTAATATTTTTTCTCTCAAAACTGATCCTTTGTGTACTTGATTAGTCCATTACAATGACGGATGATGGTGCAAAATTGAGTTTATTAAGTTCTACTTCACGCTAGGACTCCTTTATAAATACATCACAGTTCTTTCAGTTCAACATTGGATTGCCATCAGTGAACGTCATCTAAGACGCATACTAAAATTGTATGGTCTTTCAAGGCCTTAAGATTACAGCGATGTAGCAAATGTTTTTTCTTTATATCCAATGAACTCAATCATTCAGGTCAATTACATACATATCGATGGATGCACACAAACTGTTTAGCTAATGGCTTAAAATTGTGAGAAAAGAAGACGTGCGACTCATTTTATCTGCGTTGGATCCTAATGGGTGCCAGGCCAAAAAAGCACGACGTCAAATAGACGGGAATATTTTACCAAAGGACCAAAATATATCTGGCACATTTATTCGTACAATAAGTTGAAAAAGAATGGATTCTGTATAAATGGATGTATTGACGGATCTTCCAGAAATAATGTACGGCGTTATGTGTATCATAACTCCAGTGAACCACGAATCATAGGTGATTATTTTATAAGTACTGTTGGAACTTTCTGCGGACTACACACTCTCGCAAGGGGCGATCATGGAACTGAAAATTTTAATGTCAAGAGTTTCAAGCGTTTCCTGAGGAGACAAAGGCAAAATGAATACGTTAATGAAAATGCATTCTAAGAAGGCGCTAGTACCCCTAACCAGAGGATAGAATGTTGGTAGGAACATTTTCGAAAACAATCTGCAGAATTCTGGATTGATCTTTTTCAACGCATTTGAAATGATTACTACTTTAGTGGGTACATTTTGGAGAAAAGCATTCTACACTTTCGTTTTATCGGACTAATTCAAGTGTAACTGTGGGAATTTTTCTTTTAGAATATCGATGACTGAACATGATCATACATTATCAAACGTTAAGTGAAATGCCAAATCCGACGAGGCTGGATTTTATCCATTCGGATATTTCAGCTCCTGCTATTTGTTTCTTGCACTTACGCTTTGTAAATGAGATCTCTTTGCATGTTTTAAAGCGGCTATTTGAGATAACTCGTGTCTTTGATATGGTTCACATTACATCTAATTTCAATGTTGGTACGAAAACTTGCACCATAAAACAAAATATATTGTTGGGTATAATATATTGTTATCACATATTATTTCAATTTTTTCAAATATGCCAGTGCTCTAGAGGTTAGAGCGTCCGCTTTGAATGCGGGAGATCGCGGGTTCTAACCACATCCGAGTCATACCAAAGACATATAAAAATGGTACTAGCATCTGCCTCGCTTGGTCCACTGCCTTAAGGGGTTAGGACTGGTCGGCCTGGTGTCGTCAGGACAATGTGACCTGGTGGGACATGATGCCAGGTGTTGGAGGCACGATGCCTCAGTGATCGAATCACTATAAACTGCCACAATTCAGACATCGTAGGAATAGGACTGAAAAATTTTTAAAGTTACGATAACAATCCAAAAAACACACACACTTACTTACAGACACACGCATACACTCAAAGTTGTGCGAATTTTGAACAAATAAATAGACGGACACAACAAAAAAGTATTCTGAAAGCTAATGTTTTCAGCTTTCAGATGTTAACACGATAACTAATCAACTTAACAATGCTATAGTGGCTATAACTGATTTTAGATAATTGCATGTATATATTGATATCGGGCTTTGCTGAGCATGTAAGGATTCTGTCAACAATATTCATGCAAACAGACAACCGAATTCAACAGATTGACGAAATAAAAATATGCTTACCATTTGAAACGTTGCAAGTGTTACCAGAACATTCTGTTCAACATAATACTAATTTTGGACATACAGGATACAACCCCTGTGTTTTAGTAATTTGCGATGTATCGGTCCATTTTGCACATGGCTTGGACAAGATGTAATTTTTATGCGACAGCCTATTGAAATGAAATGCATTACGTTTTAAAAGACTCTTACTGTTTACATTTCAGCCGACGAACCAGGACAGGTCTATATCTGGTTTTACAAATTTCAACGTAATAATTCTATTAAATTGCAAGAGATATAAACAAAATAAACCACTTTTGTAAAAGAATTTGTAAAATTTCAACCGTTAATAAAATTAGGTTGAAGAGAAACATTAATGAATATGATGCAATGTGTTTACAAAGTCTCTGTTATGGGAAAAAAATAAAGAATTTAGAAACAGACCATTGATATTCATTTCGAGCAGCAAGTGGACAAGTAGTCTCTTTTAAGTATGATACACAGGGTCCTGTGTCAACACGGTAGCAATCTGAGATACCTTTGTCACTCTGTATGACTTTGTTACATCAGAGTTTTGCTTTATTTCGACATCAACATCGCGTTCAGCACCTGTCGTTGACCATTAGAATTCACATTTGTATATGTACATGTATTTAAAATAGAAATATGATATGTTTGCATACGATTTATTAATATCACTTTCCTTATTTAAAGGACAATCATTCTTTCTTGTACAAATTGGATTGTCAACCAAAGACAAAACATTATCCACTGTTTACAGAAATGACGCATCGTTGCGCGGAATTATATGACACGAAGAATAGGCAGACATTATATATATATATATAATATTATATATGTGTGTGTGTGTGTATGTGTGTGTGTGTGTGTAAATGCAATCTTATTGCAAACTGGATAGACTAATGATAAGTGCATTGTTATTGCTCCAAGATGAGGCTGTGAGTAAATGCTGACCTTATTTCACATGGATATTTAACACATATTGGTATGTGCACGTTCATTGGTTTCGTTTGTTCTGTGTGCGGGGTATTGTGCTTTTGATATAGACCAATTTGCTGTACGTATGCAAATCTCAAAAGTCTTTAAACCTACTAAAAATACAAGCAACAAAAAGCATTCTTGATGTTGATGATGTGGTGATGATGGTGGAGGTGACGATTATAATTTCTTGAAATTTTGATTTTATTTTCCCACTAGTCTTGTCTGAGGGATATATAAATGAGATGATAAATAACGAAAGAAAAGAAACGACTTTGTATAGATGTATAATTTGAAGTCCCTATTGCGTTGTATCATTGCCGTCAAAGTTACTTGAATATATGCCAGTGTTTAAGAATCTATGATGTCTGAACTCCATCATATTTTAATAAATATGTAACAGACCACATGTTGGAAGTATATATTTCACATATATGGAAGACGATCCTCTCAAGTTGTACCCCATTTGGTATGTTTACATTTTATTTAAATGTGTGATGAAGATTATTAAAATCGTTTTCATAGTTGGATATGTAAAACGTATTCAGGTCTTTGCTTGAAGTAAGACTATGTATTTATTCTGCAAAAATAATTTGTTCCAGTATTGTATATTTTAATCATTAGTTTCACCTTAAATAATCCTTTCGGAGAACTAAGAATTTGGACATGTGGGCAATTGTTCTTAATGCATGGCAGCAATGTCGTCAAGACTTATTACATTCACAAACTAAATATTTTAATTTATTTTAAGAATTATGAGGATGATGTATCATCTAAGACATCAATCCCAGATAGTCCCTGTAAAATCGTATGTATTCCATATCAAGTTAACAGAATATAATTTGTGTAATACAAATAATATATATATATATATATATATATATATATATATATATATATATATATATATATATATATATACTGTTAAAAATGATGATGTTATGCAACAGAGTTCTAATACTATTGCAGGATGAGATGGATGAAGTTGTAAAGGTGTGGACCATGCATCTCATTAGGCCAACAAGAAACTCTGTTATGCCAAGTGGACACCCCGCAGTTATGTACCAAACTCCTACACTGTATTGAACTCAAAATTATCAGTCATTTATCCTAATGGAAGACAGAGCTGAGTGTCATTATAGAGTAACATATCCTTGTGACAAGAAAATATTTGACGTATGTGCATTCATCTTTGAAGAACAGAAACTAGCACTCCCTACAGACCCATATGAAGGCCTATATTTGTATGTTTTTCTAAGGAACAAAATAAAGCAGAATCTTGAAAATCTACAATATCTTATTTAGTTCCTTATTAATCAAGAGCGTATCAAATGCTGTATATCTGCGACATTTGGCCTTGATTAGGAAATATAATTTATCAGCTTTCAAAGAATAGTTAAAGAAATGTAAATATTCTTTTCGTTCCGTAGATTTGTGGTTTATTTTAAACTTTTATATTCCTCGTTCAATGGAATAAAATTTATGGTAATATCTTATAATATGTCTTATTTTTCCTCAACCAAAATGTAACGCATATAGTTTTAAATTTTAAAAAATATAATGAAACCGTGCATATTTCAACGACTATTTTGAACACATTTCCTGAAGTAACACAATTGTACGTTTTAGTATATAAAGCCTATTTTATGATCTTTTCATTTTCTATTTAATCATGGATGCATGAATACATAAAAAATAGATAGATGTGGTATAAACAGCGATGTCATAATGGAAGAAAGTCATGTACATGGCAAGTTCAGATAAACTCTGGACACTTTTGACTTTGATATGTCAAACTGTTTATGTTTTAAATTTACACAACTCGATAGTTTTGATTGTCTCAGTAATATTCTCCAGCACCAGCTATATCATCGTCATCATATATCATACAAGAACAGCCGATGCATAGATGGATGGATACATGGAGATACTTATTAAAAAACTGCATTTCAGACAAAGCACATTGTGGATCAAACATTTTCCACCACAGGTGATCAAATGAAATGCATAACACAGTAAAAAAAACTATTAATGATTGTGGATGCCAGACATTGTCTCTTTATAACAATTACTGGCTTTAAAACTTTCAGTTGCCACAGCACTTTACACATGCACATACAGACCTAGTTAGGTACATGTTGACAGAAAGACTAAAATAAAAGTTTTGCACAAATCAAGTTTATTAGTAAGATTATCAAAAAAATAAAACAAAAAGATTATCAGTGCACAAGAAGGTAATATTGTTTCTTTCACAAAATCAATTTCCTTATGCTATATAAATGATTGGGGAATAAGATTAATTGTCTTGAGATAAAACGTAATTAAATTTGTCAAAAGAAAATCACAGCCTTTCCCTCGCCCCAAATTAAATGGTGAGTACCTTACAGCAGATTAAGTTGCAACATGCATGTAAATTGTTGTACAAGTTGCAATTATAAAGCTGTAACTACAATGGGATTATTAAACTTGCTATATTGCTGATACCGGTAAAGACTTAGTACTGACATTACTCTGCCTATTGATGGAAATACGAAGTGATGATACTGTGTAACCATCTGTTTTCTAGCTACGCTATTGATGTAACACTCACCTGGCATTGATAGTTTTAGTTGGATGCCAATTATGCATGCTTATAATAACACAAAGGTGTAATCCTGCTTGATTTAAATAACAAATGTATAATCCTGTATGCTTATAATAACACACATGTAATCCTGTATGCTTATAATTACACAAATGTAATCATGGATGCTTGTAATAACACACGTGTATATTACTGCATACTAATCATAACGCAAAAGTATAATCCTGCATGCTTATAATAGCAAAGATATAATCCTGCATGTTTTTAATATCAAAGGTATAATCCTGCATTCTTATAAAAAAACAAAGACATAGTCATGCATGCTTATAATAACACAAATGTATCATCCTGCATAAATATAACAACACCAATGTATAACCCAGCATTCGTATAATAACACAAATATGTATTCCTGCATAGTTGTAATAATAAAGGTGTAATACTGCATCATTATAATAACACACACGTTAAATATATCATCGTGCATGCTTATATAACACACACATATACTCCTGCATGCATAACAAAGGTATAACCCAGCATGCTTATCATAACAAAGATATAACCCAGCATGCTTATAATAACAAAGGTATAACCCAGCATGCTTATCATAACAAAGGTATAACCCAGCATGCTTATAAAAACTAAGGTATAACCCAGCATGCTTATAATAACAAATGTATAATCCTGCATCATTATAATAACACAAATATATATATTCTTGCATCATTATAATAACAACACAAAGGTATCGTCGTGCATGATTATATAACGAACATGTTAAATCTATACTCCTGAATGCTTATAATAACACACAGGTTTAATCCTGCATGATTGTAAAACGCATTAGTATGTTCATGCATGCTTCCATTAACATTAATCCAGTAATTTGACTTTCTAATCATTTTGATAAATTAACTAAGGCTGAATTCTTTTTGTATTATGCTAGTCTAAATCTGTTTTGGAGCTAATGCCTTATGCTATTAAATATATATATATATATATATATATATATATATATATATATATATATATATATATATATATATATATATATATATATATATATATATATATATATAATAACCCAAATTTGTCAACTTTGTATTCGACTTACATAATCAATTCCTCCAAAGGAAGTCATTCAGATAGACAAATATAACATTCCCTATTTTGTATCATTGGTTTACAATATACATTGATTCTCACATAATCCTGCCAGAAAGGACACGATTTCATTCTGCAAATCAAGAGACTACATAATTCACATTTGTATGGTTCTCTTTAGTGCACTTCATCTATTCTATTTTACAACATTTGAATCTAAAGTTAATTTCAAACTTTACATTTTGTACAAAGTTCAATCTCGCTGATGCTACATAGATCTATATTTTGTTTTGTGTCATCAAGTTGAGACCACTTTTCCGTTGGCTCACTTACAAACGATTTCACAGTTGTATTTTTTTTTATATTCCAACACTGTATATTGCGGATCTAAATTATCACAGTAAACAGGATTTTCCAATTCATTTTGGACACATACCGTCTAGCGGTAGTTTACATATGTAAACTGTAAACAGTATGTGTCGCCGAATTGAAACCGAGTGGGATTTGAATTAAATGAATAACTGAACACACTGTGTGAAAGACGAAAATGTATTAACTTAATTAGTAAAGAAACAAATGTATGCTGTGAAATTACAATGATTCTCACACGCTCTCAACATACAATTGATCCAAGCACTCTATAATAACATTCATACATTGAACATTAACCGATAATATTATATCTATCTGATGTACAGCTTCAAGAAACCTCAGTTTCAAATAATAGTACAAACTAAGATTTTCACATAATTTCACGTATAGACTAGGCTTGAGATTCAAACAATCTCAAGTTTTCAAATACGTTTCAAATGTTTAGTAGTCAGTAAGATACACAAATCTCCATGAATTCAACTAAGATTCAAAACAAATCTCATATAGATACAAATATATCAATTGAAACAACAATTGTAATAAACATATGCTTCTTGACCCTTGTACAGTCGCACGCTTCATACACCGATAAACCGCACAGTTTCACCATGCCTCTAGGGTTATCCCACTCTCTTGTATCGGCCGCTCGCACCCTACATGGATCCACTACATGTACAGTCAGTCATACGTATACACACGTACAGACAGCATCCATCATCCTTGTATTAGCTACGTCTACAATCGTGGCTCCACTACATGTACAGACATACGTACATACATATAGACATCTATATAGCTCTACTCGTTAGCTAAACTCATCAGTCTCGTTAAATCCGTTACATTGATAGCCTCGTTAGACTCGTTAGCTACAATAAAACCAAACTGGTAATAATAATGAGTTCTTGAAAATACTAATTCATTTAACTCTTAATAACAACTTCAAATTCACACTTCACAACATTTCAAATCTGCGTTGTAATAAATGAATCATTACACGATATGACAAGACAAACTTAATAAACCTCGCATATCAAATAATATATAAATTTAACACTCACCCCTATGGCTTATAAAAATACCACGTGAGCTCTCCTCGACCAGTGTCGGTTATACCCTAATCTTGCTTAAATTCATAGTAAAGTGAGTACTATTCAGGGTAGAATACCCGTGAATATCGTGATTATAATGTCCGTAACCGCAAGTAGTTTACGTCGGCGACATATGTTGTTTCCGTCGCTTGCATGGAAAAACACGTGTCCATCCTAGATAGCGTTGTACTCATGCACATAACAAAAAATCAAATATTTCCCAGGCAAAACAAACGTTTACTTTCTTCAATTCTGTGACAGTATGGACGACAAATATAGCACAATTTTAATTCCTCTAAAGTGTCAATTTCCAGTTCACATTGTTGTTCTAAAGTGCATGCAATTCCGCTGTTCATCATATACAAAACTCCAGTTTAATATGCTAGACCTGCATTGGCTTTCATTAAGAAATATATTCGTCTGATGTTTGATGATTATAGGTCATTTACGGATGGTGACATACATGTCCTTACAGAACACTCAGGTGGCCTAGTGTTTACAGAATCTGTATCGGATGCGGGTGGTCATGGGGTTGAACCCTGACCAAGTCGTACCAAAGACTTAGAAAAATGTTGCTAATAGCTGCCTCGTTAGGTGATCAGCATTAAGTGGTTATTGTTAGTACTGATCGGACTGGTGCCAGAATAATGTAACTGGATGGGACATCATGCTACATGTCTGCAGCATGATGGCTCAGTGCTAGACATTAATAAAAACTGACACACTGCTGACATCATAGCAATAGCACTGAATATTAAAAATCTACATCACACACGCGTCCTTACAAGGTTACGGTCACAATTTTATTTAATGGCAAACAATATGGGTCACACTCGACAACATGTTGCTTATAATTATTATTCTCGTATATAAATACAAAATAACAGCTGACATTCTTAAAAACAGCAATATAACAATAATAACATTAATAATAAGATTAATATGATTTTTTTATGTAGTTGTATTTGCTTTCTTACAATTCATATAAAGATATATAATAATTGTTTGTTTTTTTTTTAAATTTGTGATGTTCCTATTTAAAGATTTCTATTTTAATTCCATATGAGAGTTACATTTAACCATTGGATCCCTTCGTTTAATGTTGACATTTTTTGCTAGTACAACATGGACATTCCTTCTCATTGAACAGTTGCAAGTTATGTTTATTATATTATAATACATGCATGTTATCGTGCCCAAGTTAGGCGAATACCATGATAATACTGTAGCGTTGTTCTCCGTGTTACATTAATATGTGACGGCTACCACATGCTTTTTTATTTACATTTACGAGCTTCGATTGACGACGATTTTTAAAATAGGAATTGAAAGATGGAAAGTTATTGATAACTTTAAAAATTATAAGTAAGTAGCAATAGGAAAACAGATTTAATATGTACCGATAAGATCATTATGTACGGTGATAATAAAGCGTTCCGGACTATTGTATATTTTTCAGCCGAAAGTCTCTTTCGTATTAGGTATTTGAAGATAAATTTAAATCCACATTCAATCAACAACTAAACGAATATATCCATCGTTCAGACATTTTAAAGAAAAGAACACTTCAATTCAAAACCGCAACAAAACAAGTCCAATTCTCAATGGGCCTCTCGAATTTATCGTACATCATTACAATTACATATGTCTAACATGTAAAAGTGATGGCATGAAGTAACCATTGAAGAATGTTTATCTCAAAATATCACACTATAACTACATATCTCGCATAAAAATGGCACTCATTATAGTAACCTGATATCCACACCTGAATACACCTCGCTGACAAGGGTCTGTCTATTGCGTTGTAGACGAAATTATTGTTTGTATTTATAGAATATTAATTTGAGGAAACAAGTTTAATAACTTGATGGAAAGACATAATAATTTGAGGGAACGAAATATTAATTTGAGAGAACAAATTATGATTTTGAGGTAACGAAATAGTAATTTGAGGTAACCAATTGTTTGAGGGAACGAAATGATAACTTGAGGAAAGAAATTATTAATTTGAGCCTATCGGCTGAGAATGTTTCCTAGCAACATGTACATGGAGCCTCCCAAACGTGTTCGTACTGTTGTTAATGATCGGATACTCGGCATGTCAGGAATAAAAAAACCTATATGAGGCACGAGTATCAAACCTAGGATTGCTTTAACTTGAAATAGTATTAGTGTTACTATTAGTAGAAGTACTTAATATCATATGTATCAAGGCCGGACCTAAGTTTTTCAGGGGGGGGGGTGGCCCAAACTTGTTATTGGGTTAAGCGAATCCGCGAAGCGCCGAGCCTTCTAGGGGGTCCGGGGCATGCCGCCCCCCTCTGAATTTTTTTTCAAGGATGCAAAATGGTGCAACCTGGTGCTATCTGAACCTTGGAAAAGAGATCTAACAAAAGTGACTAAAAACTGCAATGTTTAAAAACACTTTAAAAAATATTTTAAAAAAATAAATAAATAAAAATTAAAAAATTCGAACCCCCTTTGCATCTTTTATCAAAAGCAGTAAATAGGATTTTGTGTTGTTTTTTTAAAGGGGTTCCGGGCCCTCTGGGCCCCTATTGCAGGTCCGGCCCTGTCTATGATGCAATTGCTATTCTGGTGTAAAACGTCCAATTACAAATGTTACGCCGTTAAAGATTTTTATAAACTGTAATGACATAGCAACTCTTTAATACTGGATATCGTTCTGAACAATGTAATTGTACATGGCTGAGTTTTCGAACTGTATTTTATTTAAATTATTCAATTGTCGATCCAAATGAAATTACTAGATCCGGGATTAAAGTTTTATTTCTTTACGTAGATGTGTGGGTGCCTACATCTTCACCGTTTATTGTATATGCCGTCCAGATCTCACCTCATCTGCTGAAAGAAATATTCACTTTTAATTAACAAATAACAAAGAACTTTGCAAATAACTTGGCACATTATGGTGAACTTAAGATCTGTACTGGTTACAAACGTTGTATTTATTGTAGTGTCAATATGACCTTGACTGATTTGATTTACAAATACTTGGCATTTTAGTTCAATAATAACGCTTATAGATTGGGTGTACAAATGAATTAGAGTACTTCGTACATTGAAGTGGTATTAAGACCTTTATCAATTAGATTTGCAAGTAACTTGGCATTCCTTGTGGAGTTATGACCTTTAATCGGCTACAAATAAATTACTTGTTTAGATCAAATCACATCAGTGCAACATGGTATATATTGTGTCTGCGAAAACAGTTCTTATATATATTGGTAATTCTCAAGTCCATCAACCAGTACTTCCATGGGCACTCGATTGCGAACCTCTTCTCACAATATTTGATTAATTGCCATTAAACATTGTAAATTGTACGGCCACGACTTTTATATGAGCATAGCGACGAATCACGTTCTGCTGGTAATTTATTCTTATACTAAATTACCTCTTCTTTTATTGTTAGCAGTGTTTGAACAACATCGTCAGATGGTATAATATTTTATCTCTCCCTTAATCATGCAGGTATGTCGATGTCATGTAGTTTAAGTTACAAACAAATCTAACAAAGCGTCATTCAATCTTTAATTATAAAATAGTGTGATAACTGATGTGTCATGCTATAAATTATTGCTAGTATAGTTCGAGGATAAATGAAATAGCCGTTTAATGTGCTCTGAAAATCGATAACTCAGAAAATTACAAAACAGTTCGGTATTCCGATAAAATCAGATGAGCTGATATACGATTTAATTTATTTTTTTTATTTTTTTTATTTATGTTGTTTTTTTTCTATTAAAGACAACAACATATCAAATCCGCGAGGTACATACAGTACATATTCATCAAGCCATATGGAACAAAATGGCAAGACGTGATGAACTCGTATACAAAAGTAGCTTAATGATTTTTTTCCTACGATACGTTTCAGATATATCAGAAATAAATAAAAATATAAATCGGTAAATAAACTAATTTTACGTTAGTTATGCCCGTTGAGTAAATTATATTTATTTTCAAAGATGATAATTGTCGTCGCATCAAATGGCAGATTGTGATTTTTATTATTTGTAATGGAAATCAATGAATGTTTCAAACGTTCAAACAGACCTACCTTTATGTAATATCCGTTAATTTGTTTTGTGACAAGATTTCTTTTTTCCAATACATTCCTTACTTGGATGTATTTTTTACGTTTAGCTGCATCACTCAATGCAGTGTCTGTCAAAACTTGTTGATATTAGTAATAATTTTAATTCTATTTAGTTATCTATCTTCCAATATGTGTATATATCGTATAACCAATATGAGGTCGCCTTTATGCAATTGCAGAATACGTTTATTACTTTGCAGGAAAGTTTATATGGCTTCTGATTTATACAGTACTATACGTATTTGTGCTCGCTTGTCTGGCTATTATTGCCGTGCTGAACCTTCAATATAGGAAAGGTAGCATCAAGTGTTGGCTACTTCTCCAACTCAAGTCTTTGCCTCTTAAAAAATAAATGAAAAATACATTTTTCTAACTTATTGTTCCTGGATAACTTCTCACATTCCTTTTACAGCATACACCAAAATGTCTTTCATCCCAAAACTTAGCCTTTGATATATCTAACATACAATATATTACACTTGGAATCAACTTATAATTGAACCATTGAGTAAAGGATTGGTGTCAGAGGCGTATAAAGCATATCTGCAAGGAAATTAGAATAAATTATGGTATTATTTCTTAAAGACAAAAGATTGTATCTGATCTAGCATTGATACCAAACAACATAGTGCATCTGGAATCAACTTATAATTGATTCAGTCATTAATGGATTGGTGTCAGATGCGTATCAAACATATATCAAAGGAAATTAGAATACAGTATTGTATCAGTTGTATCAAGTATATATGACTACCTACAAACATATCAATATATTCCAGGAACAAAGGCAAAATAAGCAGAAATCACTTGGTAAGATTAATTTAGAAATATATCGGAATATATCACTGCACTTGTTTGTCCATGTAACAAACTCCCTGATTATCAAATGTTAAGACCGAACTTAAATCAACAATTTATCTTTCATAAGCCTTTTGAAGGGAACAAAAACAAGTTTCATAAACCCACACAAAACATATATAACCATTGTATTTATCTTTTATATCGCCGAAACAAGACTACAATTATCTTAATGAGGCATAATGCATAAAAGCGTCACACATAGTTAGAAACGCTAACATGAATGGAACAAGTAAAAGGTCACAAACATATAATTATAAAGCAGCATGCAGTCAAAGGTTCACGCATGTGCAAATGACTATATATAAAAACTGTATAAAGAATAAATAATTTATATAACGACAAAAGCAAGAATGAACTCAAAAGACAAATTTCATGGTTCAACGTCTAAAACAAAATAAAGAACCTATCTAATTTAAAATGGCATGAAAGTGTGTACACAAATCAATTAAGCGTACAAAAATGTTTAAATGCAAAACGGAAATGAATTTTACTCGGTGGATACTGAATAATCTACACCTTGCTCATCTAGTCGATTCAGGTACGGATGTGCAGGATGGGATCCTTAAGGCAAAATCTCTCATAACATATGAAATGGTCGATTTTCTGATGTTTAACTTCAGTGGTGATGTTTAGTCAAACCCATCACCTGAAAATAGAGGTATATAACGTGCTAGTCCTTACGATTTTAGATACGTCTTCAATAAATCCATCACCATAGTAACAGCAGCAGACAGATGGTTCACTTTATGGATTTTTTCAGGCGGAGACGGATACAGAATGTACATATGTTTATATTATATGATTACTTTAGATATAAAAATTAATTAATAAAAAGCCCATAAACAAAACGTCATTTTAGTTATAATAACTAATTAATAAATAGCCAATATACACCACTTAATCATTTGATTTAAGAACAGCATCAAGACAAGAGAATATCCTTCAATTAAAAAAAACACTTTTGATGTTTTAAAGAATTTTGTGCTAACACGGGGGATAAAAAACAAAACCCAAATGAAGAAACATTTAAACATGGGACTCATATAGTTAGGAAATATCGTTTTCAATGGACTAAAAATTCTAAGTAGAGACACAAAGAAAGAAACGAATAACAATATCCACATTTATATTAAAGTTAAATAATAAAAAGATTGGAATTAAAAGGATACAAATTAGGTTACATTCCCAATCCTAGCCACGGCCATCAACTGTGCAATTTACGCGTTATTAGGAAACAACAATGATTCTCTTCAAAGGTACATATAAAGTAGAATAAAACGATGGTATACTGAAGCAAATGAGAATAGGGAACCAACCAGTTTCCACCCAACGGGCCACTCTTAAGATTTTCCTGGAACAAATAAAAGAACCGCAAACATAGACAACACTTTAAGAAAGAACAATATGGCATATTTGCGATATGACACGTTTTGTTGTACATGATCCGGTGTATGTCAATGATAACACACACTGGGTGAAGTTTCAGTTTCTGTATAAGAATCAGGCTGACTCCAGTACACCTAAACAAACTGGGAATAAATGATTGTATTAGTTTAGAAAATAATTCATTTTGCGTATGTGGAATGACATTTTATACATGCCACATTTCAGGATTAGTAAAAAGTTAGACAGGAGCACTGAAAGGATAGACTAGTGTGATTTTATAATTTTATCATATTATACATTCTTCTTATTTTTCTATAGACTTTGCCAGGTACTGTTAATCAATTACCCATAATGGAGTGCAAACCATTTGCATGTGCACGATCTACGCTATGTATTGTAATTAGACGCTCCAGTGGAATAGCGTGTTTTCTCTTTGTAGTACAGATGTATTAACAGTTGAATCGATAACTAGCAATAATAATAATAGTATAAATATTAGTATTGTCATTACTATTTATTCTAATGTTATATTAGGTTTAACATGGTATATGCCTGAAAACTCAAACTAGAATTAAATAATATCGTCTAGAGGAAAAATGAACATGAAGATATTCGGTCCGAATGTAAAAAGATATCACCAGACCAAACGATTATTAAACTCCGATTTCTTCATCACTATCTAACCTATTTAATTTTATTATTATCTTATGATACATATTTGAGTATGATTAAATATTGTAACTTCCATTGAAAAGTACACACTTTATTAAAAATCATTAATAATGTAACAAAGGGTATGAAAACATTTGTACAGAATAATCCGTTCCAGGATATCTTGTGAAAATAAATCAGACGTGGTTTGAAAAGGGTTTTAAAACCAAATGTAATATTGCTATTTAAAAAATCTGAGAGAAGGTTAAAATAACTTTTATATTTAACGATCCACATAAACATGGATAACTATCAAAAGCCTAGAAGATATTACCCGAAATCAACGTTCCGAATGAAAATATATTATCGTAGCTATTCCCATGACAAATAAAGATTCTACAGCACTTGAAATATACATACAGCCTGATGTCATAGAAGAAGAAAAAAGTTTTAAACTGGAATCGTTTGTGTATTTCAAACTGGTTTTAATCTTACTCGTCACGCTCTTTAAATAATACATTTGACAATTTTCATATAAATATTACTAGAGAATACGTAAGAAAACAATACATGGTATCAAATCAAAGTTCAATCAGAAGCTATACTATGATAGGGTATTCGAGTATTAAAGATTCTACTGCACTTAACCAAGAACGGAGTTCCAAAATTAAATTTGTTTGAGTATTTCAAAGTTCATTTCATAATCGTAGTCACACTCTTTGAATAATAATGTGATAATCTTTGCACATATTACGGAACAATAGGTTGGGAAAACAAAATATGATATGCCATCAAGTTAATAGAACCGAGTTAAAAAAGCAGGATGTGATATCGTATATATATATATATATATATATATATATATATATATATATATATATATATATATATGTGTGTGTGTGTGTGTATATATATATATAGGGAGAGAGAGAGAGAGATAGATAGATATATAGATAGATAGATAGATAGATAGATAGATAGATAGATAGATAGATAGATAGGTAGGTAGGTGGATGGATAGATAGATAGATAGATAGATAGATAGATAGATAGATAGATAGATGGATGGATGGATGGATGGATGGATGGATGGATGGATGGATGGATGGATAGATAAATAGATAGATAGATAGATAGATAGATAGATAGATAGATAGATAGATAGATACATAGATAGATAGATAGATAGATAGATAGATAGATAGATAGATAGATAGATAGATAGATAGATTGATAGACATCAATTAGTTTATAATTATTTTAGAAGAGACCTATACAATCAACAAAGCTGCATTGAATTTATATATGATATACATTACGTTTTATTTAGAACTTGACTGATTTCCTCTTATTTTAAAATATCAACTTCCTTACAAGTATAAATAGCCGTAAGATACCCAATCGAAATCAACCAGAACAGATTTTAATTCAGTACTACTTACAGAACAGGTACACTTTAGTATCTTACTAGATCGCCTCAGTATGTACTGGATATTCTTCTTTGTTTATTTTTTTCTGTTTTTTGAGGTGTATATTTCAATTCATACTTCACGCATCTGATGGATATAAATAATGATACATTTCGAATTATAAGAGACTACTCTTGTATATTCCTTTAATGTTCTTTCGTATCATCGCACAATTTATCAGGTTTTTTATACACGACCCCTACTAAAACGAAATTTAGTATCATATTCAGGGGTATGATTCAATAGACTTCTTGTAGCTACCAATGCATATATTAACATAGAGTCATTCAATAGTCAAACTGTTGAGAAAACAATAAAATCAATGAAATACACAAAGATAGGGATTGGCTCTCGGGATTTACTTTAATGACGTTCCTTTTCTTTTCAGTACAGCCTGTAAAGGCTTCATCCATATGAAAATCAAGAAAACAATATGTATCGTTCTTTACGACCAGAGAATATCATTTAGGTATACCAAAGATCTACAATAACATTGAACTGGTAAACTAGACACTATGTTATTTATTATTATCTGGGGGGAAATACCCAGTGTATTTCTGTATTACATTATAAAATATACTATCGAGAAACAATTGACTCCACCTATTTATCCATGTTTCCATTGATAGCACCATATTTAACTTTAGATAATTGTATCATACATGTACTTATTGATGGTGCAGATTCATTCAAAATCCAAGATGACACACTATACATGGAACTTCATTATAGAAAGTTATCTCGATTTCCAGTTAACTATGGTTTGCTATTCCAAATGATGTTATTTAACCTAATTTAGTGAAAGGGCCACGGACGGATCGGATCGAAAATACTTAAGTACCTTTTTAGAACCTTTCTATATTCAGAAATTCTTAATCTGAATAGATTTATACTGGAAAAATGCGTTTGTATTCTGCATATTTTAATACCCCCCCCCCCAAAAAAAAAAAAAAATTTTTAACACACTTTTTAAAAAACATTATTTAGAGAGACAAAATTAATAAAACAGATAAAAGTGTACATATTAACAGTTGTAAACCACATACAATCCATGGCCTCAATACACATGTAATCACCATTTTATTTTAAAATGTAAAACAATAACAAAATAAAAGAATGTGAAACAAATAAAGTTCACGTATTTAAACATTGCATACCCATTTATTCTCTAATCGTGACTGCATCACGAATGTTCAATCCTCGTTTCCTAAATGCACTTCCTGATTGAAACTTTTTTTCTTAACAATATTCTCAAATGATTCAAATTCAGATATCCGTGTCAGTTTTAATTGACATGCAAACATATTTGCGAAACATCAAAATAGGGATAAGAACAAATAAATACAACATGACAATCAAGTCATTATTTCGAGTAAAGAAAAAACCTCGTTTAAAATAGCATATGGTTCAGGAAAGTTGTTCTCAGAAATAATTAATAAATATGTATGCTGTATATGGTGTTATCAAGTGAGACAATTGTTTTGCATAACGTTGAGTGGAAATTCATTTACTGTTAAAATTTCTTAGCTTTTTTTTGCTTTTGTTTGTTGTTGCTCACTTTTGTCACGATACATTCTGTTTAGCGAGATGACATTTCTCCTTACATTTGTATATTGTTTTAACCACAACTGGTGTTTGTAAACATGTGAAACCTTTTTAATGTAAATAGGTCAGTTTCGAAGAGACGTAATACAATATTAACAATTTTTGTTAGCTTTTTCTCGCAAAATTCATTACAACTGAAGATATTTATCCTTCATTCTGCAATTTAATGTCAATGTACCGTATGTAAAGCCAGATCTTATCTATTTCATCTGTTAAAATACATATTCTTGATATTATTACAATTTAATTATATGAACCGATTTGTGGGAGAAAATACGTTTCATCTTTTAAGTTCTACCTTACGTTCTTTAAATTAGGCTTATAATTCTCATTAATTGTTACAATAAATAAAACATTGCTAATCTATCTACTACTACACGAGATACTTTCTAACATTATATTTGTTGGGCATGTCTTACAATTATCAACTTTTTGATTTCTAAAAGGGATATGTGTGTGTATGCGTGTGTTTGTTTTATTTTATTTCAGATTCTCAGTATATCAATTTTACAGCCCAGTTAACAATTTATTTTGTCTCTGAGGCGGGCTTTGGGTCATATTTAACAGTTAGTAAGAAAATCATCATGTGCGAAATTTTGCGGTTTAAATATCAGGGATATTATAATCCAAAGTTATAAAGATAAGCGAGAATGTGATTATCGTCTTTGATGTAAAGTATATTATAACAGTTCATTCCTTTCTTTGAGATCATTATTTCATTCGACTTTTTTCCGAAAACATCAGTTTTTCTTCGCCAATTTCATTCAAAGTTTACAGCATTCTCTATGTACATGAATGATACAACTTGTCATCCCCATAGTTTTGTAAATCGATACTTTGATTTGTAGGTCGTAGATGCAACACTATTTAGTATTCATTATCGCAATCATATTATTAAGAATAATTTATTTCACTAAAATGCTTTCAATGTCTCCGATATAGTCTCGCCCCAATCCGAATCATCCTTTTACAAACCTGATATTTCGTAAATTGTCACATCTTTTGTTACTTACTACAGTAGATGTAAATACTAATGATCCTAGAAAATAATATTCTTATTCTGCATATAACAATTTTAATTAATGGCCTGAGGCTTAATAAATATTTCATACGTTCGTCTAAATCTAGCAGTATCATGCATTCCATTTCTTCAATAGCATCACGTTATTATGTCACCTCGTCATCTAAGGCAAATTACACCGATAAAGGTTCATGCCCTGACACATGCAATTGTAAATAATGAAGAAATTTAAAATCGGTGCATACTTCTTGCCTTTACTTTTCAAGTTATATTTTCTTTTGTTTATGATTTTTGTTTTCCTCATAATTTTCTTTTAGTTTTCTCTAACATGATTAGTAAACTCTATTCATCAATATAGATATCTAATTTGAGTTCTTTATAATAGAACATAATAAGTGTTTTCTTCATCGCAAAGCGCATGAATTATGTACATTTAACTTTTTTTGTCCTAATTACACTCTTTTACCTCCATGATTAAATGTTAGAATAAGAGTCTCTTGGACTTGATCTTGTCCATCATCACGTCCTACGACATTGGTATTCAGATAAAGATTCATAGGTTATCTAATATTTACCACATAGGGCTTCCCGTAATATCAGAAGCAGATTATATGTTGTTGAAAACAGCAGAATAGTCTAGAATGCGAAATTACATTAATTCTTAATATTTCCAAGAAACACAATTTTGACCAAGCTCAAGAAGAGGGCTTTATAGATTTGTTACTTGAGACATTACTCAATTATGCGATAACATCTGCAGCAGAAATTAGTATTAATGTTGTGTGCAGAATTTCATTTGGATTTTTTTTCTTAATCAAAGCATCAGTTACTGGAAAAACAAAGTGCTCTTAAATAATATTCTTGGACAGAATACTACCTTGGAATTGTTGTGAATTCTGGTAAGGATATAATGGATTATATTATTCTGTTTATTAATTCCCTTTTACAATTTCACTTTGTAATTTACGCAAATAAATATTTGCTAAATTTTACAAAACTTGTTAGTTTTTTCTCTTTTCTATTACTTACTTTCAAACCATAAAGTCGTAAGAGATGTTTGATGCTAAATATGCTTTTAACTCTCTAACCTCTGTTTGAGGTCAAGTGTTTTATGTTTTCACATACTTTCTGTAACGGTATCAGTAAACTGACTCACACGATGTGCAAATGTATTTTTTATCGTGCAATAAGTATGTTCTTTAAAAAATGAACATTAGTGAAGACTTAAGTCATTCAGGTTTCACAATCTTACTGCTACATGTATATGAAGTAAGATTTGTAGTCTGATGTGTGTGCCCAAAAATATGCAATTAAAAAAATAAAACATTTTAAGGAAAATAACACATTTATTAGAAAGGTGTTTTCCAAAATGTAAATTTAACGTGAGTTCACGCAGTTGCAGATAGTTCAGTATATTCAGTTCAAACTAGAACAACATGTTGTTTCAAACTAACTCTCACTTCACTAATGACAGCATTAACTTCGTTTATTTATAAGGGTAAATTAATGACACCCATTCGGCCAGTAACACACTCCAGTAGTAGTGTCTTGTCCAAAATTATCACAGCATACCATTTGTAATTAGCACCAGATGCACGTACCCATGTATCAAACTGCATTACTGCACCACAACATGTGTTCCAATTAAAAGTAATAAAACGGATATACTGTCATAAAGTCAAGTTGAAAAATCTGCAAATCAGTGTAAATGTTTTGATCCCAGTCAATATATGAGTACAGTAGGGTCTATGATTAACGCAAGATTTTATAAGCAATTCGATTGAATCAACGTTCTAGGACAGTTTAGGTGTTGCTTTTGCAGAGAAGTCAATGACGTAAAAATGGTTACTTGTGTTCTCCAGAATGTCTTTTCAATAAACTAATCTTCGTATTTGCGATTTAGTGACGTAATTAGATCATATAATATTGTTCATACGATGATATGTTCATATCATGTGAGATGTCGCACGAATATACGTACCGCGCGTACCGCCCTGGGGCACACCCATCTACTGGTGCATATCGGAGAGGGTAGAGCCCACTCGTACTATGAATTTTCTGTCGGAGAGAAAATTGGAGATGAAAGAGGGCAGACGCCCTTTTAGACCCAGATCGTGCAGGTCATTTAGTATCCCGTACTTCCATGTTGTGTCATAGACCTTTTCTAAATCAAAAGAAGACTGCAGCTAAATGTTCCTTCTTGATAAATGCATCGCGAATAAATCTTTCCAGTCCAACCAGATGATCGTTAGTACTACGACCAGAACGGAAGCCACTTTGGAAAGGACAGATTACATTGTTACTTCCTAAGTACCATACAAGCCGAGAATTATTAATTCGTTCCATTGTTTTGCATACGCAGCTTGTCAATGCAATGGGCCGATAGCTGTTAGGATCTTCGTTATCTTTGTCTGGTTTGGGAATCGGTATCACTGTTGCTTCTTTCCAGCTCTTAGGTACATTACCAGCAATCCATAAATCATTAAAGATTTTAAGAAGTAATGTCAGAGAAGATTCTGGGAGGTGTTTCAAGTACTGCTAATGTACTTCGTCAGGCCCAGCGAATGTATCATGGGCCTTGTCTAATGCCTCCTTAAGCTCCAATAAAGAAAACAGATGGTTATAGTTTTCAGTGTTGTTCGATCTAAATTTTAAACGTGACTTTTCATTTTGAGATTTTAATCAGTAGTAATAGGGGGCACTATAGGGTCTACGGAAAACCCAGTCAAAAAGTGCTTGGGGCACTATAGGGTCAAGATTTATAGGGTCAATGGAAAATCCAGTCAAAAACAGCTTGGGGCACTATAGGGTCAAAACAGCTTGGGGCACTATAGGGTCAAGGGAAATGGAACAGGGTGGGCCTATATAGCGTCAAGGGAAATGGAACAGGGTGGGCCTATATAGCGTCAAGGGAAATGGAACAGGGTGGGCCTATATAGGGACAAGGGAAAAAATGGCGGCAAAGAAAGCTACTATCTTTTCGAGACCTATGAGTGGCCCTGAAAAGGGCCTTTGGATACTTCTTCTTCTTTTATTTTCTGTCGTTGTTCCACCACCTTTTAAGTTTACCAATGATTCCCGTTTTCTTCTTCTTCTTTTCGTCCTCGGGAATCCAGTCAGGATGTCCCATAGCTCGAATTTTTCCTGAACTCTCATCCATCTTAGATTGAGTAGATCAAAGTCTTCTTTCTTCTTTTTGTTCTTTTTTTCCTTTCTCTCCTTAGACCAGTTTTCTTTAATCTGGATCACCTGTTCTTCCATCACCATTCTCATCATTGCTTCTGCTTTCGTTAGCCTGTCTAGACCCCACTGCACATATTCCCACTCTATGAGATGTAATGTTTCTTCTAGAAAGCACCTTACTTTGATGACATGATCAAGTGCCTGCTTCAAATCCCCTATTCTTATATATTTTCTTTTAATACGTCTTCTTAATTTCTGGTCTTCCTCCTCTATCATACCTTCTAATAGATCTCTTGCTAATTTCAGTTGGCTTACAAAGCCATGGTTACTTTGAAATTCTTCCTCAAGTCTTTCCACTTCATATTCTGCATCAAGGATCCCAAACCAACTGTCTCGGAGTTGGATAAACAATTCAAAATTCATCTTGATGTGTTCAAAATTGAATGGCTCCAAGGACTGACGATTGCTTATATATATCTTAAGCACTGACGTGAAAGTAAACACCCCCCTACATTCACTTTTCATATTATATACTGTCCACAAACCATATCATTTACTATCCCAAATCACACTATATACTAACCACACACACGGGGAAGCAGCCAAAACAAACCCTATTATTTACTATCCCAAATCACACTATATACTATCCACACACACGGGGGAAGCAGCCAAAAAACACACCCTATCATTTACTATCCAAAATCACACCATATACTAACCACACACACACACGGGGAAGCAGCCAAAACACACCCTATCATATACTATCCAAAATCACACCATATACCACACACACACACACACACAGTAAAGAGTCAGTGTTTATAATCACACTACTCCTCTCTCACACCCATTGGCAATTGACATAGTATTCCTTTTCTAGACATTTGGGTAGCCCTGAGAAGGACTGTTTTTTTTTAAACTTCAAAATGCACCTGGTTAATGCTGGCTTCTCCCAGGTCTAGCCCCACACACACATCTTCTACTCCAATCATTCTCCCAATTCACTGTTGTGATTGGGAGCGCAAAGGGAGAATGAGTGGCTTCACTATCCCAATCTTCTGTTTGAGGGATAGTGAAAGTCTCTTCATTTCTTCCTCTATTCCGCAACCGTGGATGAGGCTGTGATTGTTGCGGCTGAGACTGTGGTTGTTGCGGTGGGGGCTGTGCCTGTAGTGGACGAACTGGTTCTGGTGAAGGTGTCCTCACCATAGGCTTAACTTGACTAGTTTGCATCATCATGCGGTGAGGCAAAATTGACATTTTCATTTCCTTCTCCTCTTCTTTCTTTTTCCTCTCCTCCTCTTCTTTAATTCTGGTCTCTTCTTCTTCGGCCTCCATTGCCAGCTCGTCCAGGAGACGTCTAGCATTCTCCAGATGCATTTGAAGTTCTCTTAATTTCTGTACTCTATTCATCTTTGGTGTTGATGCGCCAACGATGGGTAGTCAGACTGACGAGTGCTTTTTTATATATAGCACAAGCGCGGACGTGATGGAAAACACCCCCTAAAATCCAAAAATCTTACATTATCCCTATCATTACCAATAAAAACAAAACACGCGGACTTAAAAGAAAACACCCCACACCGGTGGAGGAGACGTTTTGGGAGACGCAGATTTCCAATGTTTCATCAAATTAGGAAAAACGGGTGTCAAATTGGGTTTGGCCGGCATCACCCGCAACGGAGAAGTGACAGCCCCTGAGGCTACTGGCAACGTAGTCCCTGCCAAACGTCCTTGTAGATCTTTTCTTACAGGTCGTGGTTGACGAATGTAAGGTTGTGTCCTGGCCGAAGTTCCTTTCTTGCGGGTGACCGCTTTTGTCTGTGGACTTTTCTTTTTCTGTGTTTTGGTCTTGGCACCCTTGTTCTTTTTCTTAGGGGTTTGTTTGACTTTTTTTGTTTTCTTCTTGGGGTGAACTTTGGAAGCATTGGGATCCCATTTTAAAAGGGAACGAATGATGACACCTCCTAGAGAACCACTACCTCCAGGTTTCAATATGATTTGCTTTTTGGTGTGAGAGTCAATGCGAGGATTGGCCAGTTGCGTCAAGGCTACTTTGTTTCTGTCAAAAAAGCGTTTGGTTTGATGTGGAATGTGAATGATGCCTTGCAGTATTTGACGTGCTGTCACCGAAAACCATCGTAAGACTTCTTTGAGACTTGCTTCTAAGACGTGAGCACGTATTTGTGGATTTTTTTCGCGACTGATGCCGTACAAGGCACGAATCAATTTGATGGGAAGATGAGACTGAAGGGACGTCATGTTGACGATGTATGAGACAAGGTCAAAGTAACCCAAGGTTTTTATAGATTTTTTTAGTGGTTCATATGGTTATGTCGACGACGAGGACGTGTACACGACAGGTCCTCCGTCTTGACACCAGTCGTGAAACAAATCGGTACGAAACCGCAAATAATCAGGGGTAGTGGGTTTTAAATCCACGAGTAAATAGGCGTGTGGCGTTTGAGTGGCATCATCGTACGCATGAGTTAGCCAAGGTGTTCCTAACTGTTTGGCTAAAACTTGCACTTGTGATTTATCTCGAGGACTTTTAAACAAGACCACGTAATGAGCATTAAGACTAATGGTACGATGGACTTTACTTTGTTGAAATAAATTTTGTGTAATGTAAATGACACTGGCATTACGATGATGCCCTTTACGTGTAAACCACAGTTTAATTTCTTCTTCGTCTTCTCCTAACATGTCGTCAAAAATGACCCAATGAGTTTGACTAGGGTCAGACACGATCCCTTCGTCTTCTTTAGGAATGCCTGCTACAAACACAATGGAATCACCTTGACTTTCTTGCAAGAGGCTGTATGCCGATTGCCACTCTTTGTAACACCACACGATGCGTTGAGGTGGACGATCGATCAAATGATGTTTATGTTCGATCAAACGTTTGACAAATTCGGTTTTGCCTGAACCGCTCGGTCCAGCAATTAACATGTTAAAAGGATGACGAAGATACAAGGCTTTCCAACTAGCAGAATCTAAGTGTTCGTCAATGACTTTGAATGTGGAGGAGGAGGAAGGAGTAGTAGAAAGAGTAGAGTGAGCCATAGTCGTGTAGTGGTATGATACGATTGACACAAAAACAGACTAGACAAGAGGTTTTTATACTTTTTTCAAGACACGTTTTTTTGATTGCATGTTTAAATTCGAACAACACGAAAGACAAAAATACATAAAAGCCAAATGGATAAATACAGGAATAAACTACCTAGGGAAACGATCAAAGTGGCATATAAACAAGTCACTGTACAACATTCTTTGCGTAACAAACGTCTCCTAGAGGTAGTGTGTAATGTTCTTATAGTCTCCTCTACAGGGGGTACAGTCACATAGGTGTCTTCTCCAAAGGGTTTTTGTGGGGAAATGTCCATGACAGTTCTGTCTTGAACAGAGAGATTGTCTTCGGTGACAGATTCTTTTTCTTCTTCTTCTTCTGGTACTGTTACTAACACAGGATTAAAAGTGACTTTTTTCACACGACGATGAATTTTAGGAACACAACGCTTGGGCATAATGGGATGCTTCGTTTGTCCAAGCCTCAAAATCCCAACTTTTCCAGTCACGTACATCTGTCCAATGAGGGTGTAAATCACAAGCTACACACACATCTTCGTACACTGCTTCCGTACGTAAAAGTTGAATAATCTTTTTTTCTTGGAGAGGTCGAGACGTATCCAGATGAAAGCGTGAGGCTTTGAACAGAATAAGTCTCTCGTGGACATTTAAAGGAGTCACCATACTGTCTTATTTTTTTGATAGGTAGTGTTCGTAAAGTGTCCACAAGGAATCGACAGGTAAACGAAATCCTAGAAAACAAGTCACTAAAACACACACGACACGTCGACCCCAATTCATAGGATACAGTTCTTGCAATAAGTGTTCGTAATCTTTCACCGTGTGAATCTTCTCATTGATATCCTTCCACGGAATCTGTTGGATCACCAATGATAAAGGTTGTGGCATGGTCGTTCTCTTTTATACTTTTTTTTTAGTTCGAAGACTATCAGTGTAGATTCAACCCAGAATTAAACACAGAATTAAATTTGCACAAAAAGCAAAAGTGATTAATATAACGTGTAATTTCGTCCCACTGCCATTCAGGGTAACGGTCAAGAAGGATCAAAACATCTTCAGATGTAAACGAAGTAAATTGGTAACAGAGCAAAAAATACCCTTAATCCAGAGAAATCTAATACGTTGGTTAATTTTTGTCACTTGCCTCTTGTGAATTTCACGACACAAATGTTCTACAGTCACCCATTGAGATTTTTCTTTAGCAAGACCTTGCCAAACGTCCTTGTAGATCTTCTCTTGCAATTCGTATGGTAATCCTTGAATATTATGTTTTAGAGAGGGCTTATATACTGGTATAGGTGTGTTACACGACATGGAGTAGTAGTGTCACTTCCAATCACTAGGTCCCACTAAAGGTAGGTATTGACAATTCGGAGACCATCGAGCATGTTCCAAGTAAGCGGAATCTTTCTGTTCCCACTAGTAAATGGATACACCACAACTGAAACACTTGACTTTATCTCCTTCGCCCAAGTAGAAAAATCCGGCTCTGGCTAATTCTTCAGGAGTTGGTCCAGGCAGATATTTTGGCCATTTATCTTTGAAGGTTTGGAATCGACTTTTAAAGTGACAGTATTCAGGCAAACTCGTCGGGAACGAATATTCGACTCTCCTCACTTCTGTTCGATGCAGGTACGGTGAAATTCCTAGGAGTCCACGATAACGTGTGGCACCGCTTTCGCATCCCTCAGGTTTGACACGCACAGCATCACTTTCCACGGTAGATATAGGGGTAGTAGTCATAGCAACGTTCCCACGATATCCAGCTGAATCGCTAACGTCACAGCGTCTGGCATCACTACAATCGTAAGGTTCACCATCGCACTCTGTAACGCAATTACAGTGCATACCGCAAGGACACTTACAGTTTCCTTCCGGACAACTTCCGTTGCAATGCATGGGTCTTATCCATCCAGTACTTTTCACACTCTGGAAAGGTACATTTGTTTTACAATCCCCAAACTTGAATGATGTCTGTTTAAATGGATTCATCTTCTTTTCGCTTGGCTGTGTTAGTCACAATGAACCATTGGTCTTAGACATTGGTCTTAGACAATGTCCCTTTTTATATGCTGCCCAATTTCGACGTGACCGTACGGGAGAGTGAAGTGATTGGGAAGTCGTACTCTTTTTTGGTACACGATTTGATATACTTTTTCCAAAGGTCGGCTTGGTGTGTAGGTAAAAGGACAATCTTGTGCGGTTCGTGGGTAGTCACTTGAAACGTTTCATCCTGTCCCGACTGTAAGGCTTCTTGTAGCACGTTAAAGTTCACCACTCGACTGGTGCGATAATTGAGAGTCAATCCTTTCACTTTACATTCGGTGTGCATTTCTCCTTGTGGGTCTCGGTATTCGTAGCCGTAATTTTTAGGACCGCCACTTGCAAAACATAGAATCTTGTCGTTGGGATGTTCATCGGTCCAGGCTCATAAACGGTCTCCTTCGATGACAGGGTTACACTGGTTCGGTCGGTGAATGTAGATGCAACTGTCCGTGTCAAAATACAACACACGATCTCCTAACAGTTCTAACACTTCGTACAATTTTAAACAAGCGTGGGCTGTCACGTAAGCCGCAATGATGACATTTCCAAATTTGTCGGCTTCTACAAAGTCTAGTTCTTCTTCGTAATTGACTAAGATCAAGTCCTCACGAATGACGTCCACGTGTTTCATGACTTTGGTTGGGTCCTGAATCATCTGGAAGTAGCGAGACGGCTCGGACAAATACTCCGTCTTGGGTAAAGAGGGTCGTTGTGCCATTTTACCTCACAAGCAATTGAGCATCACTTTGGCAAACGACCGCCGTCCTTCGTTTTTCTCGATGTGGTCTAAAATGATACCTTCCTGCTCCCAATATTTTTCTTTGAATATCTTTTGGTCTTCGGGAGTGTGACACCAGGAAGGATAGCCACTAGCTTCTTGTTTTAGTTTTAAAAAGGCATCCACGTAGTCTGCAAAAATACCTTTCTGTCTCTCGTCGCCCTTGCGGTATTGTTGTGTTTTGGGAAAGTGATAAATTTCGTACACTTCTAACAGTTGGTATCCCAGGTCCAGAGCTTTAAACAATTCCACGCTCAACCACGTTCCTGTCAAGGCGCGTTCTTCCTGAGTGTGCTGACAAGGTTGGTCTTGGTTGCACGTTTCGGCACATGTGCGACACAAAGGAAACATCAGTTTTCCTTGGCAATGGTGAGGTAAAACGGGATGGTACAAGTCTGTGGGAGGTAAGACTTTACACTTGATCAATCCTTCGTACTGAAGAATGTGGTCCAAGTCAATGTGTTCTGTCATCAATTCTGGATGCCCTACGGGAAAGTGACAATATTTGCACACGTAAGGATACAGCGAACACACGTCCAAGTATTTGATTTCTTCTCCCTTCTCTTCGTCCGCTTGGTACAGCAAACAAGTGGCATTCGTTTGTCCTCCGTACAACCTATCCCGGGGGTTCAATGGGTCCACCAACTTGTAACTTTCTACGATGCGTTTAAACTCGGGATCGGTTTTCAAACGCAGATCGTACTCGTGTTCCCACATTTCCACTACCTGGTATCCTTGTTGTTCTAACTTCAAACGTCGTTGACAAGTTGTCTGGTACAAATCTTCCAAGGTTCGTTGTAAAAACTGATTTTTGGTGTTACGCTGAGGGTAGCATAGGGGACATCCGTGAAATAAACATCCGTTAAACTCGTACACAATCTGAGGGTTTTCTAAGTCCTAACCATCTACCGAATACGTTCCGATGGTCTTTTCGCCTCCTCCGTTGCGAGCGTGTTGGATCCATTTGTCTTCCTTGTCGCACAAGTAATGGAGCCAGTGTGGGGCTTTAGCCGAGTATTGACGTTTGACAAAGTTCTTCGTTTGAGGACTGATGACCGCTAGAGTATTTTCGGGCATAAAGCGTTTTCGGTACACTAAGGAACATGCTTTGGCAATGGTACAAGCTTCTTTCAGAGGATCGATCCCTCCGTATTCCATGAACAGTTCTCGAAATTTTCCACAACAGCGTCGTAAAATGTCCACGTCAGATCGACAATACTTTCAAATTTCTTCTTGAAAGTCAAAGGGGTCCGAGGCGTGAGTCTGGTACCAAGCATGGAAAGCTTCTCGTTGTTCGGTGCGCATGTTGTCGGGGTCGTAGTCGTCAACCTCAGGCAAATGGGGTAGAATGGCATGTTGATTGGCTTCGGTATTAAAAAAGTGTGGAAAATAACCTTTGGCCATTTCTGTCATTCCAAACGTTTTAGGCATGCGACTCAAAGGCATGGCCAAGTAACACATCGAATCTTTAAACTGTAATTGTCCTACTTGCATAGAAATGATTTTGGCTCCGTTCAAAGTCACTTGAGGCCGTTCGGTACTTTGTTCCGCATAGTATCTAAGCAGAAATTGCCCATCGTATCCCGAGAAATTGTGAGCCATGACCGTGGCATGGCAATGACACTCTCCGTAACGTTCGATGTCTTCTGGATTCCACGTTTCGTCGATGGGGTTTTAGATCCATTGGGCAAAATCGGCTAGCGTATTCGACCCTCGAAAGATTTTTTCACGTCCTCCAGGAATCTTGCTGCAGTAAGGGCAATGACTAAAGATAGGTTCTTGGATGCACTGCTTGCACGCACGGTGAGCCACGCAGAAATTAGGAATGTGAATACCAGTTTCTTGCATGCATTCGAAATCAAAAAAGATAAAATTCCCTTTATTTTGGGTATCTTTTGGTTGGGGTTGATATTTTTGAATGAAGCATTCGTGCTCCATGTCCACAATTTGGCGACAAATGTGACATCGTTTCTTCCCTCGACAAACGTGTAACTTAACACTATTGGTACGTATGCCTTGTCCACAAGTAGGACACAATCTCAGAAGCTGACAAGTACTTTTCTGCTGTGAACCTTGCATCTTCCAATGTTGTTGGTAACAGGTAAGACTGACAAAAGTGCGCTGACACACAGGGCAATGCACTCGTATTTGTCCTTTGTCCAGACAAGGTTGAGAGGCCAAACATCCCTCACATTTCGATCCACAATGCTTGTGTTGTTCTCGATTGTTATAACCATAGTCACATTTTTCACAGTAGTAACTGAATTTCACAAATCCAGTGATACTGGTAATGGTATCAAAATGACCATCGTGATGATAGACGTGAATGTATTTTCCGTCTTTGAAATCGTGGCCTCGAAACAAAAGAGGACCACGCACTTCTTGAGGGTGTACTTTCAAAGTGTAACGTGGAGCCAAGACGTCTTGCAATTTTTGCATTTCTGGAATACCGCCAGGGGTATCTTTGGATATCCCCGCTTGCTGTAACAGGAGTTCTGCTTCACTTCGTTGTTTGGCTCGGTCCGATTGTCGAATAGTTTCCCAGGCTCTTTTCCATTCTATCGTCTCGTTCTTGTTGACATACATTTGTCCCACGACGATGGCACGGGCTAAACACATCTGGTCTTGAGAATTGTTAATTCGGACGAGGCTTCGCTTCATGTTACGAAGGCTGTCCACCAATAACACTTTTTTGCGTCCGGTCCCCTCAGGAAGAGACACGTGGGTCATGAACAGTGTGGCTTTTCCATCGGTGATGTGAAACTTGTCGTTGGATTTATGCACATGTTGAATTTTGTCAATGACTTTGGAAGGTGTTAATTTTGATGGGCTAGTAAACTCGATCCAAACGGGAGACTTTAAATTATCGTGATGAATAGAAAGTCTCAAGCGATCGTCTTCTTTGGCTTGACATTGCTGTTTCAATGCAGTTAACACAGAATCCCACACCTCGGTAATGTACCCTTCTGTATTCTCCAAAGGTACATTGGCCTTGAAATCTTTAAACTTTACGGCATACGTGTAAGCCGTTGTTGTAAATTTTCGAGAGGAACGCTTTTCCGTCTCTCGAATGTGATAGTAATTTTCAGGGTTTACTAAGGGTGGTGCACTTTGCTTGGACGTCGATTGCTTAGGCGTAGATTCGGACTCACTCATGTCATCTTCAAAGTCACTGGCATGAATTTGAGCCAAGACTTCAGCTACTGTGCTAGGCGATACATTACGTTTCTGTCTCTTACTATCTTTTCCTTTCTCCACAACATCATGTGGTCTTTTCATCTTGTCTGCAAAAAGTCAAATGACTACCTTTTAAAGACCATAACCCCTATATATTCATGTCCGATCCGTGCATATATAAAGGGTTAGTGTCTAACCTTTCAGTATTCATTTCACTCTCACATTGACCAGAACGATGAAAGAACCTACAGGAGTGGAACTTCTCATTAGAGCTTTACGTGGGGTCATACGAAAGTTTTCGTCAGACCAGCCGACAGCCTACTCTTCTTCTTATCGAGATAAAAGTCAAGATACTTGCTATATCTGTAAGAAGAAAGGACATTGGGCTACAAAATGTTCAGATCGTGACAAAAATAAAAAAGGTACCAATAGAGACAAAAGTCAAGATACCTGTTATTATTGTAAAGAGAAAGGACATTGGTCTCCAAACTGCCCTAAGAAACAACAGGAGCAGGAGGAGGAGGAGGAGGAGGCGGAGGAAGAGGAGGAGGAGGAAAGAAATTCTGAACAGGAGGAGAAAGAGGTACCCTCCTCCAAGGAAGAACCCCGTCACGTTCACAAAAACAAGAAAAGAAGACGAAACGAAAGTGAAGAGGAAGAAGAAAAAGAAAAAGCTGTGACAGTAAAGAAAATGAAAAAATAGAAAGAGTGAAACAGAAGAAACCTATGAACTTTTTAAAAATGGTATTGTGTTATGTTATGTTGTGATATTGAATTGTAACGTTTGTACTAGAATACACCAGAGAGAAAAAACGTAAGTGTCTCTTGGTTTTGATTTGATAGAATAATTACCTACACTTACACATTCCTTCACTCACACGTACATCATGGGTTTTTTAAAAAATATAATAAAAAGGACTTTTGAGTTTTCATTGAATTAGGCAATTGAAATAGTATTTCTTTTCGAAATAATTGGAGTGGCCCTGAAAAGGACCGTTTGTGTTTTGATTGTTTAAAACAAAACAAACTCAGAAACGGGACGAAATCCTTTTGAGCTGTCTTAAGCCTTTGCCACGGCCAAGGCCTACTTCGGGACTGGTGGTTCCTGTCAATGATTTGGTAGAAATCACTAACGGTGGTAAGGTAGACGTAGTCACAAAGAGATCGGGTTGTTTCGCTCGAGAAGGTCTTTTTCTCTTCGGTCGTGATAAAGAAGTTTGATACATTTGTTTCAGACTCCTTAACTCAGCTAAAATATCTAAAAGTACCGTCGTGACCGTTTGATTTTCACTATTTTCTTTCTGTCCTTGGTCTTCATTCTTCTCTGTTGCTGTTGCTGCTGCTGCTACTGTTTCTTCCTGGTGTTTCCTTCTTGCTTCTTCTTCCTGCTGTTGCATAAGAAAAGCTTGTTCTTCTACTTTCTGTTGTTGTAAAAATCGCTCCAATTCTTCTTTTTGTCTCTGCTTAAAATCATCGACGTGTCCATAAGAAGATACAGAAGGCAACGAAGGTTCCGGAATAAATTCTTGCGATGTTAAAAAATCCACAATATCCCAGTTAAAATCAACTTCTTCTGGATGTAGATTTTGTCATGACTTTAGTAGTCACTGTTGGCCCATGACTTGCTGTCTCTACTCCTGACTCACTCCAATTCATCGTCTTCTTACTGTCCGCCATGATTGACAACTCTGTCTCATCGATTGACTGCGCACAGACGCTACTACCTCTATATAGAAAAGGTGACGTCACAGACCGCTCTCTTCCGATTGGATGGCTGTGCCTGACTTTTGTAACGCGTGTTTGGATTGGTCGATACACTCAATCCGTTTCGATCCGCTCTTCTCCTATAAATAACCGCAGTTCACGGCATTCGCTTCACCTGTTCTGATCACAAGATGTGGACTAACGTTGAATCGTCAACCCTTGTGTCTAGCATGCTGTTTAGGACTGACATACCCATGTATGTCAGATCATCATGGAGTGTCATTCATAGGACGGAGACAGCCTATTGGAAGAGAAGAGTCTATGTGGAAAGACAAGGCTGCTTGAAGAGAGTTCTCTTCTATGGACCCACAGTAAGGAGAAGTTTAAGGAAGAGAAGAAGATCTGTGAGATGTCCTCTGTGTTAACAAGACAACGTTAACATTACACATAACGGTCCTTTTCAGGGGCACTCATAGGTGTCGAAAAGATAGTAGCTTTCTTTGCCGCCATTTTTTCCCTTGTACCTATATAGGCCCACCCTGTTCCATTTCCCTTGACGCTATATAGGCCCACCCTGTTCCATTTCCCTTGACGCTATATAGGCCCACCCTGTTCCATTTCCCTTGACCCTATAGTGCCCCAAGCTGTTTTGACCCTATAGTGCCCCAAGCTGTTTTTGACTGGATTTTCCATTGACCCTATAAATCTTGACCCTATAGTGCCCCAAGCACTTTTTGACTGGGTTTTCCATAGACCCTATAGTGCCCCCTATTACTACTTTAATCTTCTAAAGGCATCTGAATCATTAGATGATGATGATGATGAGTTTTTCGAAAAACTATCGGCAAGAATATTTCTAACTGAAATTGCTATTGTTTGTTTTCAGGTGTCGAATAGAATCGTTTCCTCTTTCCATTTATTTTTCGAATAGTATCCCAAACTTTTTTCATTGAGGAACGAGAGTTTAAAGAAGAAATATATTTCTTCCAGGATGCACGTATACATTCTTTGATTGTGCGTCGAGTTTTAGCCTGGGCAATACGATATTTCTTTAAATTGTGGGGCTTTGGACGATTGTTGAATGTTTTTAATGCTTCTCGGCGTTGTCTAATGTCTTCTTTGCATTCATTGGTTACCCAAGGCTTTTGCGATCTCCTACTGTTCGTTGAGGACTTGGGAATAGATTCATCTGCAATTGAATTTAGAACTGAGGTAAAATGCTGTATAGGATTAACAGCGTTGAATACCGTAACATTATTTAGTCTGGTTTTATATAGTGTTTCAAACATATCCCAGTTGGCCTTCTTTATATTTCATTGTGGAATTGCGTCATCAATTTTATAGTTATTTTCAAGAGTGATTAGAAAGTGATCACTGCTGTGAAAGTCATCAGCGACCTTCCATGCATAGTCTAACCTACTTTGAGTACATGGAGCAGTTTCTTCTGCATCCATGCTCTCAAAGTCTCCAAACCTATTATAAAGTTCAATGGGGTCATCTGACCCCTTTTGCTGCTTATTTGTTGTTGCTTTGTGTTTCTGTTTTGGTGATATTGGTGATGGATTGTTATTAAATGTTGTCTCAGTTGATGTTGTACTTTTCTGTGCCTTGTAATTCGGGATATTGGCACTTGTGGTTGAATCGGGCTGATCCGTCTGTGTTTGCGGTTCCTTCGTGCTTTTTTGATTGTGTTTTACGACTGTGGAGAAGGATGGGCTATGAAGGGATGTTTTTGCCTGGACATGTGTTCTGGCCTCTGGGTAGGAAATATTTCAGGTAAACCTTAGCCTCTGAATTTCTTTCTCCTGTTTCCATGTATCACAATCCTTGGAACTGGCGTGATGTTCCTTGCCACAGCTGACACAATGCGGAGTTGCTCTACAATCAGCTTCCTGATCAGAGTGGTCTCCGCATCGGCCACATACCTAGACCCTGGAACATCGGTCCTCGTGATGGCCGTATTTTTTTTACATTTATAGCATCGAAGGGGGTTTGGTATGTACCTTTACGTGCAAAAACCCAACCTTCACCAATTTGGGCACTATCGGTTTATTAAAGGTGAGTACAAATGTGTTGGTGTCCTGCAGAATGTTATTACGTTTAATACGTATTCTTCGCACTGCAGTGACACCTTCATGTTTCATCCTTTCGATGATATCTGTGTCGGTGACTCATGCCAAGTCACAACATCGCGATATGCCTTTGAACGCATTCAGTGTAGTGTGGACGAATGAGGTCACTGGAATATCAAAGAATGTTTTCATTTTCATGATATTGTCTGTTTGACCCTTTCGCTCACAATCTACAAGAAGGCAACCCGATTTTAGTTTTTTCACACTTTTTGGTGTGCCAATAGAGCCCGAAACGGTTTTCTCGATAACAAACGGGAATAGTGCAGCTATTGGTCTAGACTCGTCTTTTGATTGATAACCATGAAGCGTGGAAATGATTCTACGCCACATGTTTCTTCATCTGAGTCTGACAGTGGTTTGGTGCATTTATTGTTGATTTTTGTTGCATTTCCCATGATTAAGAGTTAATATTTCAGCACCCTTACTCCCCACCCACCACGGAGCCCAACAAGGGGACACTTTTCAAGTGCCAGGGATAAACAGATGCGATACTCGTTAGATAAAATTACTTGTGATTGACCCATGAAGCTACCTTCTAGAGTCGGTAAAATTACCTCCCGATTCACCCGTTTTGCCACCGCCTTCTAGGAAGTCTTCTAAAATTTAGGAAAGTGAAAGCTAAAGGAAAAGAATGTATGGGCAACGGTGGTATCAAGAGAGATACAATAAAAAAAGAGAAGATGAGTAAGTAAAAAAGAACCTCCTAGGGCTCGGCTTGACCAGCCGATTTGTCGAGACCGGGCCCATCTCGACCACCCGTCTAAGAGAAGTAGAGGCCAAATTAGTGTGTTGCAACTACCAGGATCCTTTCCTCCTCCGACACGGGTCGCAACCCACGGCAAACAGGTGGCCTCTACTTAATCGCCTTTTACGACACGTGGCGAGGCACGTCGGGCCAATTCTACAACCCCGAACCCGCAGGGTGAGCTTCTGACGCACTCGTCCTCCAGCCGATATACTGGCAAACATGAACAGGTGTGCTGAAACAAAATGACATTCAATCCACAAACCTAGTAAAGTTATTTATTTATTTCTAATACATAGCTGAAAGAAAATAATTTGTCCTCCTCAACAGTTTAAATGTTTCTTTCACTAATTACCATTTTTGATATCAGTGTTCAAAAATTATATATATATATATATATATATATATATATATATATATATATATATATATATATATATATATATATATATATATATATATATATATATATATTGAGAGATGACAAGATGACGTAATCATATGGCTGGTGTCATTCTTCGTTTTGTACAGTCTGAACAGATACAGTCAGATACAACGCATAAAGAGGTTAGATGTCAGTGACATGTAATGACGAGCGACTCGCATTACTAATCCACCCATGGCTACAATATAAATACAAACGTTTAATTATTAGATCAGATGATATTAGATAAATCAAGGAAAAGAAAATAAACACATATTTGGTGATATTATTTTTTACTTATTATAAAAAGAACAAAGTTATTATTTTTTTTATTGTCTCTTGTCCATATTTCTATATGGTGGGGGAGGGTGAGTTTGAATAATGGAGGGACGGGTTGCGGCGGAATAATCACGAAACAACAAAATTGCTCGCTGCATAAATTGGTAGAAGTATTGTTTGCATTCTTTATTAAACAATGAAACCAATGTTGCAAACATGCCAAAAAAGATGACTTTATGACAAATGTTCTGTTGTATGTGTTTCATTTCAATGAAATTTTTAAACAATTAAACAAATGTTGGCATCATCCCAAAAGAGATGTTTAATGTAGATTGTCAGTGATTGTTTCTTTCGACTGGGATGCGTGACCCGATGAATACATTATATTCAGTCATGTGTCATAATTGTTTTCTGTAACAATATGCTTAGTCAAGATTGTAATCTATTGAGTTGCATTTTCTTTTCCTATTGTTAAGTGTTAACCACAATTTTCCCCATCACTCACTGCTTACAGAATTAAACGATGGTATGTACTTTATTTTTTTCGTTTTGCTCCGTCCTTGCGTACGTTGGTCAATCTGTATTTGCGTCCGTGCAGTTGTCTTGAGCCACTCAGCACGACTGCACAAACTCAATTTTCCAAAAAACAATTACGTTAGTATATATGTTTGTATTTATTGAGGAACTAATTAGATTTTCATCACACCAAATACATTTGTTATATATCCTTCAAACATTTTGGATTTGTATATTTTCTGATTTTTAGAAGCAATGAAAACCTTCAATGTCAACCGCCAAGCAAGAAAATATTGCTACAAAACTTGACAGATAAATGACAAATAAGGTCACTTTTCATTCCAAAACACGCGAAAGTACAAAACATATCTCCAGTCCGAGTTTACAACCAAGATGTAATGCCAATATTTTTCACAAACAAATCATTTGTTATTTATCTTTTCCTACACATCTCATTTTTCTGCTTCACGATTTAAAGCTTTTGGAACACTATGGAACGAATAAGTTTCCTATGCAAACACATAGGTTTTATTGGCATTACAAAGTTGTTTATTATATATTTCGCCAAGATAACATATTTCTGCAGTGCATCTAAATAAAATTTGATATCTGTGTTCGAAACTAGTACGTTTTCACCAGCATTTGTAAGCAAACTATGTATCATTCTCACAGGTAGACATGCGTCTACCATTTTTAATTCTATCTCTCAAACTATTACTGTATTAAATCGACTTGTAATATGATCAACTAACATGACATGAAATATTTTATGAATAGCTTTAATTAATATTTAAAAGTTTAGGAAATTAGGAAAATATACTGTTTGAGGTCAGAGAACCTTATACTTCATAGACCTATATACGTTTCAGTGAGAAGGCATACAGTTTGCAACCGTGTACAGTTCTTGACAAAATGCATCTAACATGTTCCAGACTCGTTTTATAATACGGTACTTCTAAAAGAAATAAGACAGACGCAGATTGTTACACAGCTAAAATATCCAATTCAAAATGGCTCCCTAATCTTAATTTCCAGTTTATCTCTATAAACGATTGACTATATGCAACAAGACTACCGATTGGATCGATTACTGATACGTTTGCCTACAGTAGTACATAGAGTAGTATCCATTTAAATAAATATTTGTGTTTCTAAAGCAAAGTAGCCGGTTCAGATAACAAATTCATTGTAATATCTTGATATAAATATCATCCTTGATTAGACATGATTTGGCTACCTGTGTGTTAATACGTATATGTGTGCCACGTCCTATCGACGAAACCAGACAAAACTACAATTTGCTCTGAATGATTGAATGTGTCCTGTGTAAAAATGATTAAAATTTGGTAATGTTAAACAAGTCCTGTGACAAGTGTTCTTTTTAACATAATGACTTTTCTCGTGATTGTGAAATAAAATAGGCGGTAGGGTAGGATATGTTTCATTGATTTACATATAAATGAACTTTAAAGACGAAACTCCGACTGATGACCTGTTATGTTCAAAATTATCGCCTCTTGTATTAGTACGTAAAGCATGCAAAAGCGTTTAACAAAATGAGATAGTCAACTGCATGAAATAAGTTCCCAACTTTTCTCCAAATTACAAATGTGATAATCGCCTCATTCAGACCAAATCATTCCTATCTTCGACTGAACACTACTGTGTTATTCAATTTTCTTTTTCCAATATTATGTTCAGAAAGTACAACATCAAGAAAAATACCAAATGATTACGTCACTTTGTCATCTATCTCAATATCTACATATGATGTTTACCACTGCTGTCCAAAATGGTACGTATTGAAAGAAACACTTAACCTTTTGAAGAGGACAAATAATTTTGTTTCCACTCTGCGTTAATAATATAGAAACTACTTCTGTTGGTTTGTGGTTTGAATGTCATTGTTCAGCAAATTTATTCATAGTTGCCAGTATATCAGTTGGAGGACAAGTACCTCAAAAGCGTAAAGAAGATTCACCGATCCAAGAAAAGCTATTGACAAATTTTATTGCATGTATATACTGCCCGCGATCGAGATAGAGAGAAGAAGTAAGATGTCAGTGACATGCAAATTAAATCTTTTATAACTTCGATTGAACCCCTCCGCATTCATTGTTCGTTTTCTACTTGTTTCCCTTTCTGTTAGTTTGGTTCAGAAATGAAAACTTCAAGCTTACCACCAATGGTTACCTCACTTTTATGTCTACCACAACTTACTTATATTAATTTTCAAAATGGTAACAAGCAAAAGAAAAATCATTATTGGAGACATTTTTTAAAAAGATAATAACAATAAGAAAATAACTTTATTTAGTTTCTGGGTTTAATTTTCTGTTTCAGCACATAGTGGGGAAAGAGCTCTGGACAATAAATCACCACTAACCCACAGGAAAATAATCGCAAGATTTCTCGCATGAGTGAGCACGAAATCAAATCCCACGCAGAGGTTACATGTCAATGACCTACAAGGTTGAATAACCTACCTTACTAGGCCACCCGAGGCCACAATATAAATACATACGTTTAATAATTAGAAAGGATGCAAATATATAAATAAATGGATAGAAAAGAAATTTATCTTAGATGGTAATATTCCATTTACTTAGCATAAAATGTACAAAGTTATGATTTTGATTTGTTTTGTTCTTTCTTGTCCATGTTGATCTTTAATGGGGGACGTTGGGTTTCAATGCTGGAAGAACGAGTTTCGGAGACATAATCACGAAACATGATAATTTATCGCTGCATCAATAGGTAGAAGTGTTGTTTGCATTCTTTATGAGACAATTGAACCATGTTGCCAACCTGCCAAAAAGGCTATTACTATGATAAATGTTCTGTTTCATTTGTTGCCTTATTATCAAAATCAGACATTGTAAAAGGGGTTCTGAAAGGCTGGGTGATCTAAAACGCTTTCCGTTAACGATCACTGCCATTTCACCTCTGTCTGCATGGGTTCAAGTCTAAGATTCGTCTAATGTAGTTATGTGAGAAAGCTTGCCAGTAGACTCTCGTGGGTAGGTGGTTCTTTCCGGGGGTTTTCCCGGGTTCTTCCTCCAACAATAATACTGGCCGCCATGTATAACCTATCGTGTGCAGAAAAATGGCGTTAAACCCTACAACAATAACAGACATTGTAAACATTGTTAATGTTGATTGTATGTCTGTAATTGTTCAAGATTTATAATGGTCACCCAATCTCTGATGTAATTAATACTGTTACAAATAATGTAAAACTTCCATTTACATTTATGTTAGATAATGCTCAAAAATATATCGGTTCTCGATAATTAGCATATCGAATAAATTTCGTAATGTATATACCATGGAATACAACAAGCATGAAATTATTAGGGAGTAAATACTTGTCGAAAACAAATTTCATTGAGGCTTGAGAGTGTATTGTTTCAATGCGTTTATGGGCACCCTCAGAAGTTATTACTCATGGAACAAAACGAAAACATATATGGATTGCATTGATCATTTCAAACATATCTTTCACAAGTAACCAATTTTTTATTATCTTTTCATACATTTCTTATTTTTCTTCGTCAAGAATGAACAGGTTTTAGTTAAATACGGAACGAACGTGTCTGCCTTGCAAATATAAACGTTTTAATTCCATTTCGAAGTTGATCATTATGTATTTCGTCGAGAAAAGTTATATCTTAACGCACTAAAGATAATTTTATATCTATGTTTGAACTTAATGCACCAGCATTTGTAAGCAAACTAAGCATCATTCCGAGAGGACGAAATGCGTCTGCCATTATACAGATGGTTCACTCAAATTAGTACTGTATTCAACCGACTTGTGTAGCAAATATGAGAACCTGAAATATTTTATCAATAGCTTTTAATTCATAAAGGATTAGGAAATTAGAAAAGTACATTCTCACAAGTCTAATCTCTTAAAACAAGTAAACGAAAAGAGGGAAACTCTTAAGGCATTGCGAATGAAATCCAAAAATAATCCTAGAATAACAGATACGAGTCCTAATAATTTAAAGTTGTGAATTTAATTGAAATTCAAATTAGGTTCAACGTTCAAGTTATTGATTTGTCTGTTGAGGTCTTTATTATGTTGTTGTACCAAGAGTCTGGTTTTGTTAAATATAATTCCAACTTGAATTCACAATAAATGCCATTAAATGTCTCTCCCCAAGGTTATTATATTTTATGAGCACTCTATATTTTGAAACAAACTCACTTAAATAATTTGAAGGAAGAAAATCCGACCAAAATGAACTCTTGCACAAAACAACAATAAGAATTGATTCTGATTCTGCTAAATGTTTAGCACGAATTAATACTCTTTCCAATTAAAAGATTATAACATCCTCTATTTTATCTCAATTCAAGTAGAAAATAAACTTCATTTCAGACCATTTGAAGTCCAACATACAATGTTACATTACAAAGGTATATGATGAGATTCAAAACTTTTTATAAAAAAAATAGCTAATCAACACTACAATGTAAATAAACAGAACAGTATTATGATTCTTTATAAATTAAGTTGAAAAAAGAAAGATGCCGTGATTACAGCATTTCATTATTTAAAGCATATATGTTAATGCACAGAAAGGCTGACTAGAATTAAAATCTGTTAGATATTGCCGAAGTCCACGTTGTTTTGTGTTAAGATTTCATTCTGATGCTTTCATTAAATTTAAAACACCATGGAACTAGTCCAGATCTTACTTTGATAAGTGGAGTGTAAATGGAATAGTAACTAGTCACATATTCTTATAGCCATGTAATAATTAGACACATAATCCTACGAGCAAAGTAATACCCAGACAGCTACATTATAATCAAGTTCTAAGTTATACGTCGAACTTTAATGTTGAATGTATATAACTTATGTAATTTAAAATATTCTTCCCATAATAACGATCCAAAATAGAGGGCAGTGATTTCATAAGAAACACAATACACTTAATAATAATAATAATAATAATAATAATAATAATAATAATAATAATGCACTTAAGAAGAAGAAGAAGAAGAAGAAGAAGAAGAAGAAGAAGAAGAGGAAAAAGAAGAATAAACATGAACATTCGATAATAAAAGTATTGTCTGTGTGTTTTGTTTCCTACCGCTTCTAAAACATTTCTTGTTGTGATTGACAAAAGTTTTAAACTTAATATTTCTTTCATAGCAGTTTTTTCAGGACAAAAGAATATACTTTTCTCACAACCAGAACATTGGCAATTTCTCAATGTCAACATGATATAGATGTGATCAAAGTCGTTAATGTACTACCGAACAAATACGTATGATATAACAATTTTCCTTCTCAAATTTCCTCAATATGAAGAAACTGAAGGAAAAAAAATATGTTTTCTACACAGACATTCTCTTTTCAGATAGAACAGGTTTACAAGAACAAGCGCCAAAAAGCTACGTTTTTATACTACCACATTTTTTAAATTACCTAAAATTCATGTACATTTCAACGGTTTCATGCAAATTAAGGTAAATCGGGGATTCAATGAATTTGCTAAATATTTAGCTTCCTGAAACAACGGTTTCACATATTTATTATAACATTTGTATGAAGTAAAATGTATATGTTGGTGATTTGTGTAAATGACCATATTTGCGTAGCATGTCTGACCGTTATCCAACTAAGAAGTTTGAAAGATCATTTAATTTGAAAGGTGTTGTAGATTTAAGTCAGGAACATATGTGCAGATAATAAAAAGAATTCTTTATTTTACAAGCAAATACCAAATTAATGCCTACGCATCGAAAACAATTATAATATGCATGAATGGATGGAAAGGTGAACGAATGAATGGATGAAGTAATTAATGTATTTATCCTTATTAATATAGATGAATGATGCAACAAAGAGTATATATACATATGCGCTTACATGTAAAATTTAGATTACATCAAATTTAAAGAAATTAAGTGGAATACTAGTTTTACATTTTAACTTTATTTTACATTAACATTATTTATTCCAGTATATTCGAAACCGGCGATATTCAATCATGGAGATAATGCAAGTGTGCTCATTGAAAAACTTCCAACTGATGGAATCAAGAGTTTTGAGATAATTTTTTGGGGGTTTTACAAAACAGCTAAATGTCGTTCATATGAGCATCATGACAACAAATGCGAACAATGGGAACTTCATACAAGTTAGCAGAAATTACTCTGGCAGAATAAAAGACATAAACATAAACAATGGCAGTCTCAAGTTTCTTTTATTAAATGTTAATTTTATGGACAGTAGCAATTACAGAGTCTTCGAAGGTTACTTGGAGAAAGGAAAACGAAGTATTCTTGTCACACGTATGTATTCTCTTCAACTTCTTTTAATGTTGGTAAAAATTAATTGATTTAATCCTCTTGTATGCAAGTAAATTAGTATATATATATATATATATATATATATATATATATATATATATATATATATATATATATATATATATATATATAATGGTAAAAGGGATATTCGACTTTTCATTGGGATAGATGTATTTGGGTATTGAGTACAGGAATATTGAATAATCACGTGTGATTTAACTAACGTAGACGTGTATGTAGGTCAACTTTCAGTTTATTAGTCTCATTGTTCTTTTAATACATGTCAGATTGTAAACGAGGATATCCATCGAATATTTCAGGATAAACCGTAATAAGATTTTTGCCCTCTTTAGCTGCCTGACAATTTAGTTAGTTCGTTTCTTAGTGGATGTAATGTTTTCATCAACGATATTATTTTAACAAATATGTTTTGTTAATTCTCTTGATGTACGGGTCGGATACTTTAAAATACGTTTGCCGTAAGCAAACCCAGCATTTATTTTACCTACATGAGTTTTCGATTGTATGGTTCTACAAGTCCCTCTTAATGAACCATATGGTGGTAACTTATCACAGGTTCCCTGGAGGGTAGTGGGTTAGATTTCTCAATTCACGATTGGACGATTCGGTACAGCAGAGTAAACTACCAAACAAACTACAACTGGTATGACAGGATACAGCTACGTAAATGGCCCAGCCGATGCTGGTGTCCATATACAACTGGGACGTCGTTATGCAGCAAAGCTAAATAACCCAACATATACTTGATTCCCTTTACAGCCGATTCGACCTAATACAGAAATGGTAACTGCCCAGCGGATCCTAATACCAGTTTACAGCATGGAAAACGGGCCCCACCTATAAGTACTTAGCTAAAAACCGCAAACATTAGTCGCTAGAACGAAACTGAAAGTTATAATGAATTCATCTGCTTCCGGAGTCTCTATATTCACACCATATTGCCTCTGCAGTCTCTGAAATCCTTAATGGTTTTATCGGATCTGCTAACAAAAACCTAAATTAAAGAAAATTTAATTTATTATCGAAAAAATGAAGAGAGAAATATGAATCGATAATGTGTAACCATATTGTTTTACAAAAACTAGCATGATCTTCGGTTATGTTTTCCTTTTTATAACTCCACTTTATTTTGTTCTTTTTCTAGGTCGCATATTAAATTGATAAGTTTCTAAATCGATGGTACTGCCATTTATGTGTAATAACACCAACACATCTTCAATTAAAATTGGCAAGAGTAATGCTTTCGATCACTCGGATAATATAATCTATGATGTGGCACGTAAGAGCTGTACATATACCAATGTGACGCTAGACTATAAGGATCGCAATTTCAGCTGTGTGTTAAATGATGCTAACTTTGATCTCACCCTTAGAGAACTAGTATGGTTGGACAACGGCGCCTATACTGCCTGGGATGACCAGGGATTACTTCTAGATGTATTATTTCTCCGCATTATAGGTAAATAGTTTCTAATAATTCAATCTTGCATACTCTACTTAAGTAATTTTAGCCATTTTTGACTTTATAAAATCAATCTTCCAAATGAATAGTATTATTCAGCAAAAATCATTTTGAACATACTTGAATGTCTTCGAATTCCTACACGAATGTATTAAGGTCATAAATTGGCATGTTTATATCATTTTAACATTATAAATTGCTACTAATGGTTTAATAAATTTAGCTTATTCCAGCTTTCATGGCATAAATGGCACATCGTTTACTCCAAATTGGACGTCAGTCCATTGTACATCAACCCTGTTTGGTGATGGTACTCGTACTGAGACCTTAGTAATCCAACCACTGGATGAATATGAAGACACATAGTCATTAACAACGTCGGGCCTCAACCTCATAATCTAGGTGTTGTAAAACAACCACTTGTATTCTTAAATAGTCTCGAGCACAATAATTTATTTCCGAACAAAACATTTGCATGATTTCGTGATTATAAGCTTTCTAAATATAAGACCAAGAATTATCGTTTAGAATTTTTAACATGCATACTAATCCAATGTTACCACTTGCTAACGTCAATCAGAAAGATTATTAATTTAGTCGCTTCTTTCGATTTGACATTTTGCTTATCTGCCCAGACACTTTGCTATAAACGTGTACATGGGGCCACAATTCGTTCTCGGGCTTTTTAAGTCTGGAAGAAATTTCCCCTATCGATCGTCAAAACTGGGAATGATTGACTATAGATCTTGCACGTATAATTAAAACTAAAAGTTAACTGTAGTATCAGCGATACTAACCAAAACTAACCAAAACTCTCTCTCTCTCTCTCTCTCTCTCTCTCTCTCTCTCTCTCTCTCTCTCTCTCTCTCTCGCTCTCTCTCTCAGACGGATTGCAATAAAGGACGTGTCATGCCATACATTATTGCTAGTATAGTTCGATGTCACATGCAATAGACTTTAAATGTTCACTGAAAATTAATAACTGAGATAATTACAATACTTTCCGGTATCCAATGCCGTATAACTGATGTTTGTTTTGTATCTCTTTGAAAGACAACAATCATGTCCGCATGGTACACATAGCACTGATTCATCAAGCCATAACGTCGAAAATGGTAAAAACTGATAGACAAAGATAAGTGATGAAGCTATATGATTATTTAAATCGATGCATTTGAGATAAATCAATAAAAAACAAATGAAAAGTTCATGTTACATGTACAGTTTTTTATTGGCAAACGTAATGTTACACGCACAAGGGTATCACTTGACCGAGCGGTGTCAAACCTAGCTCGAATTCGACTGTAAGTCATATGTTTTCCCTAAATTTCTAAAGACTTCCATACAATTGGAGATGTAAGTTGGAAGGCCAGACGTGCATGCTTTTATATACTAAAGTGTACTGGAATCAATTTAAGACCACAAATAAAACAACTTGCCAAAAGTCCATCAACCGCACATTTGCATGGTTTTTCTTCGCCATCATCAGATTTTCGTACCGCAGACGGTTATGACATAGAAAAATACACTAGTATCCCTTTTCTCACTGGGAACTATTTAACGCCGCCACCCTAGGCCTGTCACTATACTTTTTTACCGTCGGACTACTCCAACATTACTGTACCTATTTTCCACTAGGACACATAAATGGCATTTACTAAGTCCCTACTTATTGATTCCTTTCTGTAACTATCGGTTTTCTACCGTAAATACTGCCACCTCAGTCACACCACTGTTGTACACCACGATATTTTAATATGGACTATGATTCTTAATGCCAAGGACAGTCATTCGGTTTGGACCTGAAATCACTACTAGTGAACCATGACATCGTTCAAACTCAATAACACTCAACTCCGTCACGTTTGCTCCTAGTAATTGGCTAATTATTTCGGGCTAGGAATATTTCCATGGCGCGGAATCCCATTAATCACACAAATCTAAAATTTGCTTATAACGGGGCGCTATCAAATGCTCATTCTCCAAATTTATTACAGTAATAATGTATCTTCAAATCCAATGTATATTTGTAATATTTTCAATGGAATTAAATCAAATGAATTCAATCTACAAACACCACTTGTATTATCTCATGCATTGCCATTATTGAGTGCAGAAAGATTTGCATTCTTTGGTAATCCCATGACTTATATAGATATAAACATTTTGAGCTGTTACCTCAAAACAGTATCTGTAACAATTTGCCAATACTAGAAAAAATTGGAATTCTACAACACTTTCCTGTACCCAATGCTGTATTGTTCATTTTTGTTTTGTTTTCTTTGAAAGACAACAACATATCAAGTTCGCGAGGTACACATAGCCCTGATTCCTCAAGACATGAAGTTGAATATGGTAAGAACTGATAGACAATGATAAGTCAAGAACCTAAATGATTATTTCCATCCATGCATATGAGATAAATGTAGAAAGAAACGTTTATGTGAAACGTACTGTGTTAGCATTTTTGTATTTTTATATTGACCAACATAATACTGTACTTTCAAATCCAATATATATCTGTATTATTTTCATTGGAATTAAATGACACAATAGACCATGATATATTATTGTACCGTCTCCAGCATCTTTTTGGCATTCACAATACAGCATAAACTGTATCTGCAAAATGAATACGCTCCAACCCAATTTATCCATTAAGTGGTATTCCAATAATGCTGTGCTTGAACTTGTTCACGTCATTATATACACACAGTCGCTCTCAAATATCATATATATTCACACAGTCTCACAAATTAAGTGCTGATCACACCCAAATATACAAGTCTAGTCACCCAACTGAAATTGATGCTACTATCCAAAGAGTAAAAAGGTGCATTTCTGATTTGAAATCATGGATGACATGTATCAATATGCAGAAGAATGATAAAAACTGAAGCAATTATGATCACAACACAAAGACTTTCTCATTCACATCGTTTACCTCAAACAATAAATATAAACAACACAAGCATTACATTTACGCCGTCAATACTAAATCTAGGTGTTACTCTAGACAGTACTCTCACATTGCACCAACATGTCATGAACATATGAAATGTTGCATATCTGCATCTTAGACTCATCAGTTCCATTCGCAAATATATTTTAGATCATGCCGTTAAGACACGTATGTGTTCATTAGCACTTTCAAGACACGACTTGTGTAACTTATTTATGTCTGGTTCGTCTCAATAGCTACTGTAGAAACTTCAAAAATGTCGAAACACAGCTGCGGTGGTTATCTTTGGAGAACCACGATCGGAGCAAACCTCCCCGCTCCTCTGGACCGTACACTGGCTATTCATTCGATCCATAATCAAACACAAAATTTGTTCTCTGTGCTTCATTTTACTGATACTGCTTAAGATACTTAAGCTCCTCTTCTGATAATCGTATACACTATGAAAACGCAATTATATGACAACGTTCTTTTAGATACCATGGCCTAGCAACGTGGAATAAATTGTCCATTGAAATTAGACACAAATACACAGTGATCCTTTTCAAGAGTGATCTTACAACTCACCTTTTTTTACTGCAAGAACAAATTTAAAGACCTACAAATGTTTCCTATCTTAAATATTTTCAGCATTTCTTTTATATTCCAATATAATACTGTTTGGGTTAGTGATATGTGTTTTGAATTCATAGCATTGTAGATGTAGTAAGGCAGTTAGTTCTTCTAAAGATTAGTCGCTATACAAAGTCCTCAATATTATTATTATTATTAGTATTAGTATTAGTATTAGTATCAGTATTAGTATTATTATTATTAGTAGTATTAGTATTAGTATTAGTAGTAGTATTAGTATTAGTATTAGTATTAGTATTAGTATTATTATTATTAGTAGTATTAGTATTAGTATTAGTAGTAGTATTATTATTATTAGTAGTATTAGTATTAGTATTAGTAGTAGTATTAGTATTAGTATTAGTATTAGTATTAGTATTAGTATCAGTATTAGTATTATTATTATTAGTATTAGTATTAGTATTAGTATTAGTATTAGTATTATCTTCAAAAAAGAAACAAAAAAGAGCGAAAGAGCGAAAATATTATGGCATTTCGAATTAAATCCCAAATAATCGTAAATTAACAAATACATAACCTAATATTTAAAAGTTATAAATTCACATTAATTGAAACTAAAATTATGTCCAATGCTGACTGTATTGGTTTGAAATAAATTCCGTCACAAATGAATAATACTAATTGATTCTGCTAGATCATGGATTAGGAAATTAGGAAAGTATATTCTGACAAGTAAATTCTCTTCAAATAAAAAAACGAAAAGAGGGACAATTTTATGGAATTGCGAATGAGATCCCAAAATAATCCTAGAATGACAGATACACGTCCTTATCATTTAAATTTCTGAATACACTGTAATTGAAATCCAAATTATGTCTAACGCTGAAGGTGTTGATTCGTCCGTGGAGGCCTGTATTGTATTGCTGTTGCACCAGCATTCAGGTTGTGTTGAAATACAGAAATATAATTCCACGTTTGAATTCACTAAACATCACAGTGAATGTCTCTACCAAAGAATATAATATTTTATGAGCACTCTATAGTTCGACAAAAAATCATTCGAACAATATGAAGACATAAGTTCCGTCCCAAATGGACGCAACAGTAATAGTAAATGATTCTGCCAGATCTTGAGCACGAATAAATAATCTTTCCAATGCCAAGATTATATATTCCTCTACATGGAATCCGGAAAGATGGCCGCCAACGTTTAACTGCTCGAGAAAAGCTCTTCCGATTTTGTGCTATTTTTTATATTTGTGTTTGTTGTCTATCTTCGTCCACATTATTGTGTTTCATCATGCATTGGCTGCTCCGATCGTATGTGTTAATTCATCTCCTTGTTTTGGAAACGACACAATTTAGAAATTTTCTCAGCTGTTTGTTCCACCGTTAGGACGTCATGAGTATTTAAATAAACCGCCGTCACGTGACCGCTTACAATATAAAGGACCCTCATTAATTGAATTAAATGACCACACCTTGGTTCTAGATACTACATTCTGCTCAAAACTGAACGAACTGGGAATACATTCGTCATTACTTAAATGTAAACAGAAGCGAAAAAAGAAACGTTCTTTCAAAGCTGGCCGGCGAAGAACAGGAAGTAGAATTCCAGGCGAATTCTCCTTTTCGCCCGTAACAGATAAACAATTTAAACATTATGCAGTTAATTTTAATAACCTGGTTTAAATTCCTCTTAAATCGTCAACCGTTGTGTCAACTGTCCCAGGGATACCACTACCTATTGCTTTATTGAGCGCTCAGTCAGTAGGAAAACCTGAAAAGCGCACAGAAATTGTTAATTTTATCAACGACCAGAATATCGACGTCTTCTTCCTGACAGAAACATGGTTACAATCGTTAGGTGATGAAAACAAGTGTGTGGATTTAACACCCAGCGATTACTCCATTAAGTCGTTCCCCCGCAACTCTCGCGGAGGATAAATTGCTGTAATTACAAAGAATTCCATGATCAAATGCCTTAAGTACAACACAACATTCAATTTCTGCCACACATCATTCGAACTAGTCCAAACAACACTCACACTAGAACAAAGGTCAGTTCATTTTTTTCTATCCCTACTGCCCTCCTGCTAGTAGAAAAAACAAGCTGACTGAAAATCTCTTTTTGAAGCAGTTTCCATATCTTCTGGAGTGTCGAAATTCGATAGGTGGTAACATAATTATTCTTGGAGATTTCAACTTTCACTTTGACTGTCCTGGAAAACAATACACGTTCAACCTCCTAAATTCCATTGATGTTTTCAATCTTAAATAGTCAGTTAACCAACCCACCCATAACTTTGGTCACATTTTAGACTGGTTTCTTTATAGACCTGATGATAATATTCTGCAATCCATCCTTGTATCCCACGAACGTGCATAGGATCACCTCTGCATTGAATGCCATATCGACGTATCAGTCCTTAACCCTCCATCTCTACTTGCTACTAAGAGAAACCTCCGTATGATATATATAAACCAAATTCATCCATAACATCCAAGAAAGCCTAACAACTATCCTACATCCAACAGCGGAACAACTTGATCGCTGCCCGCGTTCATTGCCCCAACCACCAAATGAAGAGTATCAATTAAAAAAAAGTGTTCTCCAGTTAGGGACCAGGTTCGCACAGCTAAACGACATCGCCGAAAAGCAGAGAGGCTTTGGCTTTCCAAAAGACTCACTATTTATAAACAAATCTATGAAGCCGCTAAGAAGAACGTCACAAACATAGCCCATTCAGCCAACTTATCCCACTACAGTAACGAAGAGTTCCAGCTGCAAAGAGCTATTCGAGATAACTAACAAACTAATGTCAAGGAACAGATGTACACCACTTCCAACCTTCTCTCCACTAGACCTTCCGGACCAATTTGCAAATTTCTTCTGTGACAAAGTACAAACCATTAGAGATTCGCTTGACAGCACAATTTCAACTGACTCGTCACCATACAGTTATGATGCAGAATTTCAGCGACAACCATTAGGAGCATTTGAACCTGTTTATATTGATTTAGTGCGGATAATCGTGACAAAAAATGCACCAAAGTCTTGTGAACTTGATCCAATTCCGATATCACTGCTGCTTGAGTGCTTAGACCCAATATTAACTTCACTAACTGATGTTATTAATATCTCTCTCTCATCGGGGGAATTCCCATCATTTTTCAAAACTTCCAACGTGAAGCCAATGCTGAAGAAACCAACACTTGACCATAACGATTTAAAGAATTACCGCGCAGTTTCTAATCTCCCATTCATATACAAAATCTAAGTAAAGGTTGTCTAACCCAACTTGGTTCTCATTTGAATTCAAACAGTCTTTTTAGCAATGTACAGTGTGCATATCGCCCTTGCGACAATACGGAAAGTACTCTCCTGAAAGTATTTAATGACATTCTCTCTGCTTTGGATATTGGAAAGATTACAGTCGTCACTCTCCTGGATTTATCTGCAGCATTTGACACAATAGACCATGATATATTACTTCACCATCTCCAGCATGTATTTGACATTAAGAATAAATCCTCACAGTGGTTCAAGTCCTACTTACTCAACAGGCCACAAATTATATCTGCAAATGGAATACACTCCAGCCCAGTTGACGTATATTGTGTTGTTCCACAGGGATCTTTTCTTGGACCTGTTCTTTTAATTCTGTACACTCAGCCGCTCTCAAGTGTCATATATCATCACCCAGTGTCGCACCAATTGTATGCTGATATACAAGTCTAGCCACCCAACTGAAGTTGATGCTACCATCCATGGAGTAGAGAGGTGCATTTATGATGTGAAAGCATGGATGACATCTAACAAGCTGCAGATGAATGCTGATACAAACTGAGGCTATTCTGTTCACAGCACAAAGACGTTATCATTCACATCTTTTACCTCAGACAATAAATATCGGCAACACCTACATTACATTCTCACAGTCATTACGCAATCTAGACGTTACTCTTAACAGTACTCTCACATGTCACCAACATGTCAAGAACAAATGCAAGGCTGCATATCTTGAATTGAGACGCATCAGTTCCATTCGTAAATATCTTTCAGTTGATGCCACTAAAACACTTGTGTGTTCATTGGTACTGGACTATTGTAACTCAATTCTGTCTGGTTCGTCACAATATTTACTCCAGAAACATCAAAACGTTCAAAACACAGCTGCACGGATCATCTTTAGAGTACCACGATCAGAGCACACCTCACCACTGCTCTATATCCTACACTGGCTATCGATTCGATACAGAATCAAACACAAAATTTGTTCTCTGTGTTATGTTTCAATGACAGACTCCAGTCCAACAAACCTATCCACCCTGACCCATTTGTAGACACCAGCTAGATAATTACGCTCTTCTTCTGATAATCGTATACTCATTGTTCCCACGGTGAAAACAAAGTCATATGGACAACGTTCGTTTGCATACCAGTGCCCAGCGACGTGGAACGAATTGCCCATTGAACTTGGATACAAACACACAGTGGTCCCTTTTAAGAGTGCTGTTAAAACTCATCTGTTTCGACTGCAGGGACAAACATAGAGACCTAGTTGTGTTTTGTATCTTATATGATTGCAGCATGTTTATTACGTTTTCCAATTTCATTCTTTTTGTCACTTGTTTTTCTGTAGTATAGACATATCACTATTGATGGTGTAAAGCGCTTAGAGCTTCGAAAGATTATGTGCTATACCTGAGAGGTCAAGTAGAAAATAAACTTCATTTCAGACAAAGTGAAGTCCAACATACAAAGTTACATTACAATAGCATATGATATAATTCAAAACATTTCAGAACAAATCAAGCACACAATGCAAAGAAAATAAACATAGCAGTATTATGATTTATTACGAGTGAGTTGATTAAAGATGCCGTAATTGAAACAGTTAATTATTTCAACCATTTATGATAATGCACTAAAAGGATGATTGGACTTAAAATCTTAATAATGTTATATATTGCCGAATTCCACTTTGTTTTCTGTTAAGGTTTCCTTCTTATCTGAGGCTTTCCGTAAATTTAAATCCCTACGGAATTAATCCAGATCTTATTATGATACGTGGGTAGGAGATGGAATAGTAACTATTGAATTATCCATATAACAAAGTAAAAACGTGACATCCAGCCTTTTAAACATAATTCACTTTATATACATGTTATGATGGTTATATTACAAATCTCGAATTGGCAGTGTTACTAAATAAAGAGATTATAAATCTCTAAGCTTACGAATGCTTTAATAGATTAAGCTAGTTCTTACTTTTATTCCCTAAAGGGCACATGGTTTCCTCATTAAGGGACGTCAGTCCATTGTAGATCAACCCCGTATGACGATGGTCGTCGTAGGACGACCGTATTAATCGGAACCACTGTACTACTCTGAGGACAATAACAACTAAGTCATTATTCTGTATTCTTAAAACGTTGTGAGCACTATAATTATTCAGACATAAGCTTTGTTTATTTGATGTCATGATTACATGATTTCTAAAGACAAAACCAAGAATTAACATTTGAATGTTAATATCCAGTTTGCAAAGGCCAATCTGAAAGATGTTAACTTTTGGAGGTTCTTTCGGTCTGATAATTTGCCTATGGGCTGAGAATGTTTGCTAACAACGTGTACATGGGGCCTCCAAAACGTATTCGTACTGTTGTTAATGATCGGATACTCGGCATGTCAGGAATTTAAAAAAAAACTGAGACACGATTATGAAACCTAGGATTGCTTTAACTTGAAATAGTACTAGTGCTACTATTAATAGAAGTACTTAATATCATATCCATAATGCAATTGCTATTCTGGTGTAAAACTTCCAATTACAAATGTTACGCCGTTATTGATTCTCATAAACTGTAATGACATAGCAATTCTTTAATACTGGATATCGTTCTGAATAATTTAAGTGCACATGGCTGAGTTTTCGAACTGTATTTTATTTCTATTATCAAATTGTCGATTCAAAAGAAATTACTAGATCCGAGATAAAAGTTTTATTTCTTTACGTAGATGTGTGAGTGCCTACATCTTCACCGTTTATTGTATATGCCGTCCATATCTCACCTCATCTGCTGAAAGAAATATTCACTCTTAAATAACAAATAAAAAAGAACTTTGCAAATAACTTGTCACATTTTGGTGAAATTAAGATCTTTGCTGGTTACAAACGTTGTATTTATTGTAGTGTCAATATGACCTTGACTGATTTGATTTACAAATACTTGGCATTTTAGTTCAATAATAACGCGTATAGATTGGGTGTACAAATCAATTAGAGTACTTCGTACATTGAAGTGGAATTAAGACCCTTATCAACTAGATTTGCAAGTAACTTGACGTTCCTTTGTGGAGTTGTGACCTTTAATCCGCTACAAATAAATTACGTGCTTAGTTCAAATTACATCAGTGCAACATGGTATATTCTGTGTCTGCAAAAACAGTTCTTAGATATATTGGTAATTCTCAAGTCTATCAACCAGTACTTCCATCGGCACTCGATTTCGTAACTCATCTCACAATATTTGACTACTTGCCATTAAACATTGTAAATTTTACGGTAACGACTTTTCTGTGAGCATAGCGACTAATCACGCTCTGCTGGTAATTGATTTTTATACTAAATTACCTATGCTTTTATTGTTAGCAGTGTTTGAACAACATCGTCAGATCGTATGGTATTTTATCTCTCCCTTAATCATGCAGGTATGTCGATGTCATGTAGTTTAAGTTACCAACAAATCTAACAAAGCGTCATTCAATCTTTATATATAAAATAGTATGATAACTGATGTGTCATGCTATAAATTATTGCTAGTATAGTTCAAGGATAAATGAAATAGACTTTTAATGTGCTCTGAAAATTAATAACTCAGAGAATTACAAAACAGTTCGGTATTCTGATAAAATCAGATGAGGTGATATACCATTTAATTTATTTTTATTTATTTATGTTGTTTAGTTTTTTCTATTAAAGACAACAACATATCAAATCTGCGAGGTACATACAGTACATATTCATCATATGGAACAAAATGGCAAGACGTGATGGACCGTGTAAATAAGTAACTTAATGATTCTTTCCCACGATACGTTTCAGATATATCAGAAATAAATAAAACTATAAATCGGTAAATAAACTCATTTTACGTTAGATATGCCCGTTCAGTAAATTATATTTATTTTCAAAGATGATAATTGTCGTCACATCAAATATCAGATTGTGATTTCTATTATTTGTAGTGGAAATCAATGAATGTTTCAAACATTCAAACAGTACTTCCTTTATGTAATATCTGTTAATTTGTTTCGTGACAATATTTACTTTCTCCGATACATGACTTGGATGTATTATTACGTTTAGCTCCATCACTCAATGCAGTGTCTGTCAACACTTGTTGATATTAGTAATAATTTTAATTCTATTTAGTTATCTATCTTCCAATATGTGTATATATCGTATAACCAATATGAGGTCGCCTTTATGCAATTGCAGAATACGTTTATTACTTTGCACGGAAGTTCATATGGCTTCTGGTTTCTACAGTACTAAACGTACTTGTGCTTGCTTGTCTGGCTATCATTGCCGTGCGGAAGCTTCGACACAGGAAAGGAAGTATCAAATGTTTGCTACATTTCCAATTCAAGTGTTTGCCCATTAATTCACAGATAAAGAAGAAATTGTTCTAATTTATTTTCATGGATAACATATCACATACCTTTGACAGCTTAGACCAAAAAAAAATGTCTTTCATCAGAACACTACACGTTTGATATGTCTACCAGACAATATAGTACATCTGGAATCAACTTATAATTGATTAATTGAGTAATGGATTGGTGTCAGAGGCTTATCAAACATATCTCCAAGGAAATTAGAAGAAATTATCGCATCATATTTCTTATAGATTAAAGATTGTCTCTGATATTAAATTGATACTAGACAATATAATACATCTGGAATCAACTTATAATTGATTCATTGAGTAATGGATTGGTGTCAGAGGCGCATCAATCAGATCTGCAAGGAAATTAGGATAAATTATGTATCATTTCTTATAGATACAAGATTGTCTCTGATCTTACGTTGATGCATCACACGTTAAGCAAGAACAGCTCAAGTATATATGACTACTTACAAACGTATAAATATATTCCAGGAAAAAGACAAAAGAAGAAGAAATTACTTAGTAAGATTAATTGCAAAATATATCGGAATATATAACTGCACTTGTTTCTCCATGTACCAAATTGCCTGATTATCAAATGGTAAGATCGAAATTAAATCAATACTTTGTAATTTATTAGCCTTTTGATGGGTACAAGAACAAGTTTCATAAACCCACAAAAAAACATACATGACCGTGGTATTTATCATTTATATCGCCGAAACAAGATTACAATTATCTTAACGAGGCATAATAAATAAAATCGTCACATATAGTTAGAAACGCTAAAATGAATGGAACAAGTTAAATGTCACGAACATATAATTATAAAGCATCACGCAATCGAATTTTAATGCATGTGCAAAGGAGTGAAGATATAGACTGTATAAAGTTTAAATAATATATCTAACGACAAAAACAAGAATGAACTCAAAAGACAAACTTAATGGTTAAACGTCTAAAATAAAAGACAGGGCCTATCTCATTTGAAGTGGCATGAAATAATGTACACAAATCAATTAAGCGTACGAAAATGTTTAAATGCTAAACGGAAATTAGTTTTACTCGGTGGACATTGAATAATTAATACGTTGCTCATCTAGTCGATTTTGGTATGGATGTGCAGTGTGTGATCCTACCAGGCATGATGTCTCATTACATATGAATTGGTCTTTTTCTTGATGAATATCGTTAGTGTTTAATGAAACCCATCCCCTGAAAATAGAGGTATATAACGTGCTAGTTGTTATGGTTATGGCATCAGAACAAATAAACTGAGACGAATAATGTCCCGGAAAACAATACAGTTGTTGTTAGTGTACATTAGTACATTCATACTTCGTAACATCAACACAATCAATGCCTAAATAACACTTATGTAAATACATCTTTAATAAATCCATCTTCACCGTACACAGATGTTTTACGTCATGAATTTTGGCAGGAGGATGCGGATACAGAATGTACATATGTTGATGTTATGATGATTATTTTAGATATAAGAATTAATTAATAAATAACCAATAGACAAAACATTATTTTAGATATAAGAATTAATTAATAAAACCTAAGATACAACATGTAATCATTCGATTTAAGAACTGCTACAAGCCAAGAGAAAATCCTTAAATTAAAGGACATTTTTGCTGTTTTGAAGAATTTCGTGCTACCAAATGGAGAAAAAAGTCAAAGCCCAAATGAAGAAACATAGAGACATGGAACTCATAAAGATGGGAAATATCGTTTTTTAGGGACTAACAATTCCAGGTAGAGACACAAAGAAAGCAACTAATATCAATATGAACATTTATATTAAGGTTAAGTAATAAAAACATTGGAATTGAAGGGATCCAAATTAGGTTACATTCCACATCCTCGCCACGGCCATCAACTGTGCAATTTACGCGTTATTAGGAAACAACTATGGTTCTCTTCAAAGGTACATACAAAGAAGAACTTAAAGAAAGTATACTGAAGCAACTGAGAATTCGGAACCAGCCAGTTTCCACCCAATGGGCATCTCTTATGACTTTCCTGATACATATAAAAGAACAATGAACATAGACAAGACCTTAAAAACGAACAAGCTGGCGTATTTAAGAGATCACACATTTTGTTATACATGGTCCAGTATATGTTATTGATAACACATAATGGGTGAAGTTTCACTTTCTGTATAGGAATCAGGCCGACCCCATTACAACACTGAATCAGCGGAAATAATACTTGTATCAATTTAGGGAATACTTTTAATAGTGTACGTGGATGGATATTTTATACATGCAACCTTTCAAGATTTGGAAAAAGTTAGACAGGATCACTGAAAGCATAGACAAATGTGATTTTATAACTTTATCATATTATACATTCTCCTCAGTTTTCTGGAGATTTAGACAGGTACTTTTAATCAGTTAGGTATAGTGGATACAAAACATTTGCTTGTGCACGATATCCGCTATGTAATGTAATTAGACACTACAGTGGAATAGAGTGTTTTGTTTCAATTTGTATTGCAGATTTATTAAATGTTGAAGTGATACCTAGCAATAATAATACTATTTGGTGGCTAAAGTGTAAATGTATCAATCTTATTATTGACATTACTGTTTCTTCTAATGGTATATTAGGATTAACATGGTATTTGCCTGGAAACTCAAACTAGAATTAACTGATTTCGTCTGCAGGAAAAATGAACAAAAAGATATTCGGTCCAAATGTACCAACAATCACTGGTACAAATAAGTATAAAAGCCCGATTTCTTCCTGATTATATAACCTTTTTATTTTTTGTATTATCTTATAACACATATTTGAGTATGACTAATTATTGTAGCATCCATAGAACAGTACACTATTTATTGTAAATGATTCCTAACGTACCAAACGGTATGAATACATTTGTACAGAATATTCCCTTTCCGTGTTATCTTGTAAAAATGAAACAGATTAGGTTTGAAAAGGGTTTTAAAACAAAATTTAAAAATTCTAAAATAATCTGAGAAGGTTCTATAAAACCTAATGATGTTATAGACAACAAAACATATTTAGACTTGAATCGTCTGTGTATTTCAAATTGGATTGAATATTACAGGTCACACTCTTTAAATCATACATGTGATTATCTTTATAGAAATATCACTAGAGAATACGTAAGAAATACAATAGACGGTATGAAATCAAAGATCTATATCAAGCTAATCCTAGGGTATGCCCGTATTAAAGATTCAAAAGCACCTAGGAACAGATTTCCAAACTTGGAATTGTTTGAGTATTTCAAAGTGGATTTCATCATCCTAGTCACACTCTTTTAATAATACATGTGGTAATCTTCATAAAAATATTACGGAAGAATTAGATGCAAAAAAATATTGGTTCAAATTACTTGACATGTTAAACAATAGATTGCTAAAACTCGATTATAAAATGCTACTGTCATGGCGTCAGGGAACAGGTAATAAAATGTAGGATCATATGTATTTAGAAACTAATACTGAGTAGTGAGTACCTTTTAATAAATGGGTTCAAATTAAATTATCAATACCACTCGTGGTCATATTTTCTGTTTATATTATACATTTAGGATTCTACTAGTTTCAGATTCTGATTACATTTATCTTAGTGTATCGCGCTTGTGACTCAGTTAAACATATATTAAATACAAATATGATATAAATAACGTTATCTATTGAAATTGAAAACTCAGAATAATATCCACTTACTTTGATTGATATCAGCTCTGATCCGGACCAGAGGATGTTCCAAGCAACTAATTCAGCTCTCCAAAACGATGTCGATGATGAAAGGAAATATGAGGAACCGCGTAGCAATGACATGGAATTGACTTCATACATAGAACCTATTTGTAATTATTTTGAGTTCTCTCTAACTCGTGCGTCTCTCTCCGCCTTTATATATATATATATATATATATATATATATATATATATATATATATATATATATATATATATATATATATATTTCTAGATCGCCTCAATATGTCCTGGATATTCTTCTTTATTTTTTTCTTCTGTTTTTGGAGGTGCATATTTTAGATTGATACTCCACGCATCTGATGATCGATTATATATAAAACATTTTGAATTATAAGAGGCTACTCCAATATATTCCACTAATGTTCTTTCGTATCATGTCACAATTTATCAGATTTTTATCCACGGCTGATACTAAAACGAAATTTTTAAGCATTTTCAGAGGTATGATTCAATTGACTTCTTGTAACTAGCAATGCACATAATAACTTAGAGTCATTCAATTGTCAAATTGTTGAGAAAATTCTTTTCTTTCTATATACCGAGGCAGAAATTAGCTCACGCGATTTACTTTAACGACGTTACTTTTCTTTTCAGTGCAGACTGTAAATGTCTATCAACGGCTTCATCCATATGAAAATCAAGGAAACAATATGTATTTTTCTGTACGACAATAGAATATCATTTAGGTATACTAAAGATCTACAATAACATTGAACTGGTAAACTAGACAATATCTAATTTACTATTATCTGGGGTAAAATACCCAGTGTATTTCTGTACTACATTCTAAACGTTATATCGAAAAACAATTGTATCCACCTATTTATCCATGTTGTCATTGATACCACCATATTTACTTGCAGATAATTTTATAATAAGTGTACTCATTGATGGTACAGATACATTCAAACTCCAAGATGACACACTATACATGGAAATTCATTATAGAAAGGAATCTCGATTTACAATTAACTATGTTGGCTATTCAAAATTATTTTTTTAACCTAATTTTGTCAAAGGGCCTTTATAAAACTTTTCTATATTCAAAAATTCTTAATCTGAATATATTTATACTGGAAATATGTGTTTATACTCTCTGCACATTTTAATACCCCACAAAATCATTTTTTGTAAAACTATAATTCGAGAGAAACAATTTATAAACCAGATTAAAGTGTACATTTTAACATTTGTGCACCACATAAAATCCATGGTCTCAATACACATGTAATCACACAATAAAAGAAAATGTGAAAAAAAAAATAAAGTTCATGTATTCAAACATTGCATACCCATTACATCTGTGTTCAAAAATTATATACGAATGTTTAATCCTCGTTTCCTTAATACACTTCCAGACTGAAACTATTTTCTTCACACTATTCTCAAATGATTCAAATTTAGATATCCGTGTCTGTTTTAATTGACAGGCAAACATATTTGCGAAACATCAAAATAGGGATAAGCACAAATTAATACAACATGACAATCAGGACATTTTTCTGAGTCAAGAAGAAGAACTCGTTTGATATGGCATATTGTTTAGCAAAGATGTTCTCACAAATAATCAATAAATATGTATGCTGTATATGGTGTTATCAAGTGAGACAATTGTCTTGCATAACGTTGGGTGGAACTTCATTTACTGTTAAATTCTTAGCTTTGCTCTTGCTTTTATTTGTTTGCTTTGTCCAATTTTGTCACGATACTTTCTGTTCAGCGTGATGACACTTATCGATGCATGTATATATTGTTCTAACCACAGCTGGTGTTTGTAAACATGTGAAACATTTTCAATGTAAATAGGTCAGTTTCTAAAAGAATAATATAATCATTACAATTTGTGTTAGCTTTTTCTCGCAAAATTCATTACTTTTGAGGATAGTTATACTTCTTTCTGCAATTTAATGTCAACGTACCGTATGTAAAAACAGATCGTATCTATTTCATCAATTAAAACACATATTCTTGATAATATTACGAAAAAACATAACCATATATATAATATTACGATTCAGTCTATGAACAGTTTCGTGGGAGAAAATGTGTTTGATCTTTAAAGTTCTACAATACGTTATATGATTTAGACATACAATTCTCATTAATTGTTACAATAGAAAAACATTGCTAATCCATTTAATTTCGCATTTCGAAGGTCGAATACTAGTTTGAATCGCTAATAACTTCGTAGGAAATTTTATTTAATCGTCTAGGTTAGTACGCTTCTTTCGTTGAGTATTTATCTCAATCTAAGAATCATAAGCATTTTTATAATTTTGTGATTAAGATAAACAATATTTAAATAAGAACTATTTATCTATATATGTGCAATTGTAATTGGTTGCCTATTGGATGAACTACCAGATTACGAGGAAAGACGAGTTTATGAGTACGCTTCGGATTAAAAAATTATACAGCTTTTAAATGGTTCTACGAGCATCAAAAAGCATACAAACATCGATTCATTATTGATTGTTTGATCGAAGGGGTCGGTAACGGTTTTGTTGTTGATCATATTAATCGAGATCCCCTTTGACAATCGTATAGAAAATGTACGTGTTGTAACTCAAAGTGAAAATTGTTTAAATTCGGCTCCATAGATTAAATCTCAACAACGAAGTCCTGTAACTGTGTTCTTGGACAGTTCTGTTATTGATTTTCCGTCGTTGTATTCCGCGGCTAAATACTTCGATGTTAGACGTGTTATATACTCCGTCTGGTATATATTTGACGGTATACTCAAAATGATTAGATAACAGTATTTCATTTACCTTCGCGTGATTTTTTAATATATCGAAAATTGCAATTTAGTTTTTAAAATATTTTCGGATATATATATATATATATATATTTATATATATATATATATATATATATATATTATATATATATATATATATATATATATATATATATATATATATATATATATATATATATATATATATATACGTGTGTGTGTGTGTGTATGTGTGTGTGTGTGTGTGAACAACGAAACCATATCGACGATCACCGAATACGAAATCGAAGAAAATTACAAAACGGAAGTTACGACGTTGAAAATTGGCCAGCTTGGCTTTACGACGATGTTAAAATTCCGAAGGATTTCGACGACGGAGAAATTTACGATTATTTCCCGCTGATGACGAATTCGAGTTCGACAATGCATCATGGAAATATGTGGTTTACGGTAGTAAAACGAATCGATTTTATAAAGGTGACAAATTTATTTATGAAAATCGTATAAAATATTTTCTTCCTAAAATGAAATGATTGCAAGGAATTTTGAGAAAAACATAATTATATATAACACCATGAACAATGAAGCCATCGCCGAATTGAAAAACGAACTCGATCATGTAGGAAATCTTTATAGCATTAAAATATTTACCAGTGATTACGCCGACGTAGAATACTCAAAAATAACTTCAGCGCGACGGTTAAATTTTCCCACGTATAAGTCACAATATCGCATAGTAAAGATACCTCTCCGGGAGCAAAATCGTATCATCTATGGAAACATTTGTTGCGGCATCAGCGATGTTAAGAAATATTTTAAAAGTCGTCGGTGAGCTTTTGAACAAAGAGTCGCTGATAGAATACACCGCGAAAGAATTCGAAAATAAATATATGTGGAAACGATTTCACCTAAGGATTTCCACGTAATCGATTTTCATCCTGAAGGATTTTCACCGAGTTAAATTTTTTGAAATTTTTTTCCAACGAAAATTATACTCGAAAATAATGATCAGAGATCGTAAACGATGTTCATGAGAATACAAAAATTATAATCGGACATTATAATCGGGAATCACACACTTGTGTGTAAAAATCGAAGATTTTATTAATCGAAGATTTGTCATCGCTGAATGTTTTTTTCTATTCAATTTTCCGTGTTCAGTATTCCTTTACGACGATCCACGGTTATACACGAGTGAACATAATTCATTATCTGATCGCGATTACAACTAATCATTGCTATGGGATCATGCTGAAGTTGTTTTATCTGATGATCCGTCAGTAAAAAATTTCATTACCAAATCTGTCTACGTAGATATCAAAACATCATCCTTGTCTACTTTTTTTGAATTAATGCTATTCTATTTCGAATTTCATTGTTGATATCAACGATTTCATAACCTCCCTTTGGAATACATATTTTTTGACAATCAGGAGTTCCATCGGGTTTATTTCTATACGAAAACACAAAACTGTTATTGGGTTGTTTATCTCCAAAATGATCCGATATGACATTAGACCAGCTATTATATATTCGAAGATGAGTTAACCCGATTTCTTTTGCTTGGTTTGGAGATGGAAAGTCAACCGTGAACTTTGATTTATTTGACAACATTGATATTAACATCGTTTTCATCGGAGTTGTGTTCCCCACTATTCCTTGAAGCATTTATTGTGCCATTGTCTTCTACGCTTATTTCTAATTTTGCCATCGCGGAGTCTTAAATATGGACCATCGCAGAGAACTCGCTATCGGATATTGTTGGTGTTGTCGAGTGATGATGATATCATCGCGGATAATTGCGAGTTGATACCGTATGAAACTTAATGATGTATTCTTGGAGTTTACGTTGACTACACGATGATATCTTTTTATTATTATGGAAATTGTTCCCGCTATGGTTGTCGCTGCAGCCACACAGATTGGAAAAGCTACCAGAGCGATCATTATCACCGAAGAGAGTATTATCCATGCTCCGGTGACTACACCTGAAACCGAATAAACGGTTACATCAACCACCGTAATTCTTCGTCTATAGTTTTTATTTTTCTTTGAATTTCCTCGTTGAGTACCCTGAGCTTAGCTTGTAGTTGTAACACCTGGTTGTATCGATATTGTTGAGTTGTTTTCATTATTAAAAAAGACGATTTCAATTCAGTTGTTTACTGAAATCGGCTACAAGTTCTACGTATCATGTTATTGACATTCGAAGAAGAAATGGTTGATTTTCATCAGGGTTTTGTGTTATTATAAACCGTTCAGTTGAATTTGTATCTATCATCGTCGATATTATATTGTTGACACCCGTCGACGCTGATCCTGATACAATATTAAATTGAATCGGAGAAACCACTGTTAATCTATAAATCCCCTTGACGGTTGCGGTGTTATTCTCCGGTGTCCAAGTAAATGATCCATGCTGAATCGTGTATACCACGTTTACAATATTTTCTTTTTCGTGAGGAATTTTTTTTTCAAGCGTCGTTATCATCTTCGGAAAATCGTGTTTGATGGTCTCGTGCGTTTTCTTGATCTCATCGATGGAAGTTTTAATATCCGGGAGTTTTACATCGATGTTATCTATTGGACCACCAAAAAATGTATTCATGATATTTTTACGAAAATTTAGAAATTGTTGTACGTGGTCTTCATCCGCCCTATTGCAGCGTTGCTAGTTTATCAATGGTGTTATTATCTGTGCGAGGTTCGGCTTGGTCACCGGTGGAATTCCAAAGAAATTGAAAATAGGCAGTTGAATATCTGTAACTGATTTTTGTACCCCCGCAAATTTATTTCTGTGGGTGTTAAATATTCATCACTGAGCGTTTTTAACGATTCCACCGATGATATAAAATTTTTACCTAGTGCTGTTAATCTGTCTGTGATCGATCTTGATATAAGTTTCTTTACTCGTTCGATTGAAACTCATCCTGTTTTTGGTGGACAAGGTAATGATCTTCCCCAAAAATCTACCATGTTATGTTATATGATCTCTCTTTAAAAGGCTGGTGTATTTGTGCACGGTTTTATGAGGTAGTTGAGGAGACTTTGATATCGCCGTTAACACGTTAATGACCTCTCGGCCACATATCGGAGGATCGGTTAATGTCTGCGTGGGTAACGTTCAAATACCAAACAGGTAGTTTTAATTGTGTTACGTATCTGAGAAATTCATTTGGCGGGGCTAATCCATACGAATCAAAATAAATAATTGATATAGGGTGTATTACATAAGCTACCCAATGTGTACCAGGTCCGGTGTTATCATCGAGATTAATTATACCCGTTTCTGGTATTTAAAGTTGTTTAGGTAATTGATCTCTCACAAAAACACCTCTGAAATTTGTTATCGGGGAATTTTTTACCGCGTCAATCAAATCAAAATTTGACATGGATGCTATTGTCTGATTGTGTATCTGGTGAATCGGCTGCTCGGTAATCGGAATCCTTTTCCTTTTTTGTATCCTTTTCCGGCTTTCCTACGAAGTAATGCTTTTGCAATTATCGGGGCCATCAACAATGGGAGTATTCCTCCGGTCGTTCCTTTCTTCCAATGATGGTAGCTCTCTTTTGGTGTCATCGACTCAATAACTTGATATGCACCCGCAGCACCAAGGGCTCCAACAGCTCCTAGCGCAGCAGCTTTAGCGACATTGGGAGCCGCGGCGTCAACTAAATCTGGAATCGAGGCGAGAAAGGGGAATATTCCACCGGATTTGATCATATTTGAAATCGCGGAGGACGAAAATTCTAGCTGTGCTCCTGGTTTCGCGTGTAACTTTATTAAAATGAATAAGCTGAGTTTTCGTCAACGAAAACTTTTTTGGTCCTCCTTTCATCTGTTCATGTTTCAAAGATACTTTTGCTCCACACGTAGCAGAGTTTTTTGATTGTAGTTTTTTATCTGACCAGGTGTCAAGGTAACATTAACATGACTATAGGACATTTTTTTTTAGATAACAGCTCATCTAATTTTTACAAGTTTTCCACCGATGCATCAATTACTCTCATTTTTCCATTACCACCTTCGAGTGTCATTGTCTTATCACTAAGAATTACAGCGATTACTCTATATGGTCCATCACCAGGAGGAATATTTCCTATACGAGATTTTAATTTTATATCGACGACGGAGTGTTAAGATGTTGAAATGAAAAATATTTGATCGGATACAATTTTTGGAAATCCAACTGTGATATTTGTAGTCCAGTATCAATATTTTGATCGAGTCCCATATAGGGCCACACACAATGATACACGCGAGCTATTTGGTTATTAAGATAATCGAGAAGAAGATTCGCAGCGGGCTCCTGTTGATTGCTTATTCGCAATGATACCTAGCTAATGTTTAATTTATCAAATATAATATGACTCCGCTATTGTTTATTATCCCCATCTACTGTTTTTACCTTGTAGCGCTATAACAAATATTTCTTGGCGCGGAGATATTTTACGTTAACGCGAACTGCCAAGTAAACGTTCCAGTATTAGTACCTGTTTGAGTAGCAGCTATAACATCCAACCATGACAACAATGATTTTCCTCCGCTATCCATAACAGACAACAAACGCGTTTCTATATCGAGTTATGGAGTCATTATAGCATCAATAACGCTAGATTGGATAAATCTATTCTACCATCGGGAACATCTGTACCATGCCATATAGTATTGTATGTTAAAAGGACAATGAATAGCAATATCACTGGAATTGTGTCCTTTCATCTGGATATCTCCAACTATCAGTGCTTCAAGCACCCATGATTTCAATATTTCATATATGACAAAGTAATCCTGCAGCTTATTAACGAAGCATAGCATATGATATGAATTATTATTTAGACACACGTTTGATATTGGTTATATTTCTACCACAAGGTTTACATACGGACATGGTCTTATCATTCACATGCTTGACAAGATATTCCAAACATACTACCCTAGTAGTATTTATCGTTTAAACCATTCCCATTTGATCCGTTATAGGTCTTTCGGTCACTAGGCATCCTGTTTTGCACTAAATCAATTGTATTATTACTATTACAACATTGAACTTTTCGCTATATTTGGAAGTCAATAAATTGCTAACGTCAAGTCTAGTACATATAAATTGTCTTCGAAAAAAGGCACTGTGTAGGTGTCAGAAATTATCCACAATTGAATTCTACAGATTGTACATTCTGTGGATGCCAAAACCATTGCCATGGACACAGGTACTCGTTTATATATATATATATATATATGTATATATATATATATATATATATATATATATATATATATATATATATATATATATATGTATATATATATATATATATATATATATATATATACATATATATACATATATATATATATATATATATATATATATATATATATATAAATATATATATATATATATATCTATATATATATATATATGTATATATATATATATATATATATACACATATATGTGTGTGTGTGTGTATGTATGTATGTATGTATGTATGTATGTATGTATGTATGTATGTATGTATGTATGTATGTATGTATGTATGACTGACTGACTGACTTACTGACTTTATTTCCTCTTCAACAGAGATTACATCAGATTAATCAAATTCAGGATAATACAAAATCATGAAATACAACACATAAGAATATAAATGAAACAAATTCGAAACGCAGACCAGTGTGATTATCAATGTAGTTCTTTCTACATGACATATATGTTTATGCATACATACATATATACACACACACACATACATATAAATGTACACACATACACTTACATATATATTTACACACCCAAACACATATTTGCACATACATATTTACACACATATACACACATTTATACATATATATGAGGAACAGCATGAAATCCTTCTCAAAGAAATAAAAATAGCAAAAGGTGACACTCGTATATTATATGAGCCAGAGAGCATTATATCTCCGTGATCTGTAATACATAAAAATTGTGGAATTTGACAACAGCAGAATATTTTTTTTTGTTTGTTTTTTTTAAAATTAATTTATTTATTTATCTAGGTTAACTACTTATTATTGCTGTTCTGTTATGACATGTTGGTTGAGAGTAGGGCATGCATTTTATTGTAAAATGAGGTTATGCTTTTTGCCGTTACCAACATGAGTTTATCCCATACATCATCGTCGATAGACGACAAGCAATCTACTCTGCTTCCAAGAAGTGTCTCCAATAGTTTATCATCTTCTTGATTAAATAAATTAACCCCGTCTCTCACCTCTAAAGTGTCAATCACCCTCTCAAAGAAGACGTTTCGTTCTTCAAAGAGCTTTTCACAACCTAAGATAAGATGTTTCGCTCTGTCGTCAGTCTCTTTCCCACAGAGTTTACATATCATAACTTTTCCAACAGGCATGATATATAGTTTCACTATTTCAGAGAGAGGCCATAACATAGATGGAAATTTACGTCCAAGAAACCATATACTGCTTGGTTTTAAATCCAAATGAATGTTTCTGAAGTGAATTGAATCGCTCCTTTGTTCAAATATCTGTATTCCAGGTAGATTCTTTGATGTTTTGAATATTATCAAAAATTTTCCGATTCCAAACAAGTTTACCTTCGGTTTGTACTCTTACTGCATAGTCTAAGAGAACACTTCCCATACCATATTTCTTGAATATTTTGTCAATATCTGCTATAAATCCCGTCTGTCTAATTGGGTTGGTTAAGTACTGACATAAACGCAAAATGAAAATCTTTTTCCAGATAAGAGTCCAATCGCCCCTACACAGCCGGTTGAAAAAGTACAGTTTCATCTTATCTATGTATGCTTCCTTTGACCAGAGTCCTAAGGTACTACGCGTTGCCTATATGGGCGAATATTTATCGAAAGCTTGCATACGTCGCGCTGCATATCTCTGACATAGCTCAAGTTCTTCTATATTGGTGTTTGTCATATTCGACCATAATTCACATCCATATAGGACTGAAGGTAGAATGATTTTTTTCCAGATTTTCATACTTGTTAGAGGGTTCATTCCTCCGTCTCTGATACCAATAAAATAAAAAGAGTTTAATAAGTGTTTACCTTTATCGCATGCTTCTTTTATCGCATCGTTAGGTTTAAAGTTGTACGTTAGAGGTATGCCGGCATATTTCTTACTTTTGACTACTGGAATTGACGATTTGTCGAATAGAAAAGAAGGGATATCATTTCTTCTTTTGTTTGTAAAGAGGATGCTGCAACTTTTATCTGCGTTATATTTCAATCTCCACCTTTTCGCATAATTAGAGATTGTATCGAGCAGATGCTGCATCGAATGATGCGAATTAGCCATTACAGTTGTGTCATCCGCTAATAAGACACACGGCAGGTGGAGATCGACAAGATTTAGGCCTCGCAAAGTGTGATCTAAATCAGTGATCAAATCGTCTATCATAACGAGAAAGAACCAAGCGGACAAGATACGACCCTGCCCTACACCCTGCTTAATATTGAAATATTTGGACAATTCGCCCGCAAATAAAACAGAACTAGTTACTCCCTTAAACGAGTCTTTCATGATGCGTCACGTCTTCCCTTTAATGCCAAGTTTGTACAGCTTGTAAAATAACCCATTGTGCCAGACTGTATTGAATGCCTTAGCATTATCAAGAAATGTTGCATAGACAGGAGTATTTTTATTCATATAGTAGCATATAGATTCTTTGATACAAAACGCTGCAGTGATACTGCCACAATTATTCCTAAAACCTTGTTGCATTGGATTTGGAAAATTAATGTGCTTAGAAAATATAAGCAGTCTATTATATATAATTTGCTCTAGGATTTTCTGAATCACTGGAACTATAGTTATATCACGGTAGTTATTCATATCTAATTTGCTTTTTCCCCCTCCTTTAATATTGGTATTACTAAACCTTGTTTAAAATGGCATGGGTACTCCTCGGCCTCGTACACTTTTTTGAAGACAGTTTCAAGTAACTGTACACTGTTTTGAGTGTCCGCAACCAGTAAATGCTCGGCAACAATACCGTTGTGACCACATGCCTTATTTTTACTGAGAGAACTAATTGCATTACTGATTTCTTCTCTAGTGGGAATTTTGTCAAGAACTTCATCAAAGTGTGAATGGGTTTCTATACTCTGTTCTTTTAACGTCTGCTAAGACCATCTGGTAATGATTCTTATCGTACAAATAGGTATTGTCAGGTAGTGACAAATTAGAAAAATGATTTGCCCATAAGTCTCTTATAGAGTCGTGGCCACGTACAATTTTCCGTTAGATTCAATTTCGTATATGTAATCCCATTTATGTCTTTTATTACGTATAAACTTATAGAAAGTAGAAATATCGAGCTCTGCAGCCTTTTCAAGCTCACTGAACTGTTTCTTTTGCTCTCAGTAACTCTTTTCCAAAACATTTCTTCGCTTTCTTATAGTTCGCGTATGACTGAAATTCCCATCCTCTTGGCCTACCATCAGAGATCCATACCCTACGTTTTAGCCTCATTTCTGTATGAAAATTTTTTACGTTTAGTAGTTTCCAATAGGGGTTAGCGTATGGGCAAAACCTTTTTATGGGCAGAAACCTAGAAGCAGCGTCATGTAAAATCTTTACCGTGTCTTGAATAATAATTTCAATATCAACATTTGTCACTAGTTCTGCCTTATGCAGTTGCGCTAAAAATTAATTTCGTGTTGCTTCCTTATACCTATTTATTTGTTCTGCCGATGCTTTCTTCCAATTTATGGAGGGAATTATATGCTTGTCAGCCATGATTATATTATATGCAAGATGAATGACCAACTCTATTTTTACAGGATGATGATCTGAAATGTTCAAAGGATGGTCATCAATTATTTCGGCCTTAACCACTAAATCGAATTTGGTTTTCTGCAATAGTATATGGTCTATCAACGATTTGGATTTACCATCGATTGAGTAAAATGTAAAGTCAGGTCCTTCACAAATAGATTGACTATTAACGGATATTAAGTGCCTATCAGTCAGAAACTTTTCTAGAATAGCGCCTCTAGCGTTTGTTTGTTAGACAGTTCGTTTTGAAGCTAAGCAGTGAACTTAACTGGCCATTGAAGTCACCCGCGAGTAGGGGAATGCCTTCTTTACAGAACATATCAAACTGGTCCGTTAATTCTTCCATTGTTTCATAGTAACTTGCAATAGGAAAATTAGTTGATGGCAAAAGTGCCCAAAATACAAAATATTTCAATTTATCATTACATATCACTTCTATCCCTAAGACTCTATCACTGCCGAGGCTCAACAAAGGATTAACACAGAGTGACTTCCTATATAGGATTGCTATTCCCCCAAACCCTGTATGTCTTATCCTTTCTTCGAAATTCACTTTTAGCCTATTGTCCGAGCGTGAGAACGATTTAAACTGTGGATGTAAATTGTCTAGGAAGTTGAGTTGCTCCGGAAGAAGCCAGTGCTCAGTAAGCACTGCACTATCTACCTCATTTAGCAAAGAGTACAAGTATGGTGCATCATACATGGCTCCTTTTACGTTCCATGTCATCAGACGAAATGTATGACTAGACATTTGTTGACTTAAAAATAGATTTTAAACACAAGTAGTACAATGACTATAAAGTAGTTGACCATAATTTATGCATATATATGCGACTTACTGCCCCTTTATATAGTTCCACCTGAACCTCTTGTCGTCCTTATCACCGTAATCCTCATACCATTCTCTTGCCCATACAAAATCTGGCCAAAAACCTTTCTCTAAAACCTACTCAAAGTCTAAGTCATCTACCGTGACTAAAGCAGTAAAAGTGTCCTTTCCTCCTCTTACACGCCAGTTCTTTAAGATCTGAGAGTCAATTATTTCTATTCCTTTGTTTCTGGCGTGCTTTTTTATACAAGTTCTCATCTCCTCTCTCGTTCTGTCAACCGGTATCCTGGACATTAGAACTCGACGTTAATAAGAGTTCCTCACTCTTTTTTGAGGTCTGCAGTTTCTGTTAGTTGTGATGACATCAATTGTTTTGCTTCCTTTATCCAAGTCTTTTGATGAGGTGGCTGAATTTTTTTTGAATGGTGATCTTCTTTAGCAGCAGAAGGGGCGAATCGGACAACATTTTTAGACAAGTTTTCACTAAAATCACGCTTAAAAACAATGAAACCAATGACATCAGCCCCCAATGTGTGTGTGAATCTGATATCGTTTCATGGATTAGGTCCCAAAAAAAATATGAAAAAATCAATGAAATTAATGAAATCCTCCATCGATTTTTGGGAAAAAGGGACTACAACGTCGTTGTCACTCACTAGAACTTTCAGTTGGGATTAACCGAATATTTGATCCAGTCCGATACGATATCGTGTTCGAGGGTCATGTAAATTTATTGTTACAAATCCGTGTGGGGCAGACTGAGCATGACTAAAGAAATTTCTAAATTGATTGAAGTCCATATCAGAACACCATGTCTGCCAAATATTTCGTAGCGTATGTGTATCAACGCCGTTGAATACAGCAAGCATATTACAGTTATCTCTAATCACTTTTGGAATCTGAGTGTAGCGTTGAGTGACATAGATCATATCCGTGTTTTTATGCCTGCCTCTGGAAAATATTCTAGCAGGATTTTTTTGATTATCTAACATGACATCGTCGTATACAACTAAATTGTTGATACTTCCATCGAGGTCATTCACGGATGGCGCCTCGTCAATATCGGTTATAAATTCAATAACATCCTCGCCAGCAATCTCTGAAGCGTTTTCATTAAAATCTTTTAGCACTTCATAGCATCGTTGATCATCTACGCTAGGGGCAATTAAATACAACTTATCCCACTTCATCCATCTCATTATTAAATTGAGCAACAATTGCGTTTTACCGGATCAAGATGGCCCGATTATAATTGCGCGGATAGAGTTTGGTAGCGCTGCATGATGCTTCACTGGTTCTCTTGTTTTAGTCGCTGAAAAATCAATTATAATCATATCTCTATACATAAATTATGGATCTATATTGCGTGAAGTCTAAGGCGCGTACTGGCACAGATGACTTGACGACGATTACACCTAAAAATAACCGATCAGCGCTTTCTGGTAAATGCGTACAGTGTAGTACAAAGAAATTTAGATTTGTTTCTAAACCCAAGGAACCCAAGGAACCTTTAAAAAAAAACGAGGAGGTGATATCGCTGCCAAATTAGCAAAACTCCCTGGAACCCCATGGGCAAAATATCCCGGAGAAAAACACCTTCCAGGGTATAGTTATTGTGGACCGGGAACAAGACTTGATATCAGACTCAATGATCAAAATCAGCCCCGACCCGGTGAGGAACCAATAAACGCTATTGATAAGGCCTGTCACCTTCATGATGTTGCTTATAAAAGCAGCAATTTGCAACACAGGCATCTAGCAGATGTGAAATTAATTCATGCGTTGAATGCCATTCCTGATAAATCCTTCAAAGAAAAATTGGCTTCATTTTTGATAAAATCGGCTATGAAAAGTAAATTGATGTTAGGTGCTGGTAATTAATAACAACATGGAATCTATTTATTATTCCCCAAGAGGATACTGGAAGGGTAACGCTGCAATCAGTAAACTCGCTAGCGCCGCAAAAGTGAAAAAAACCACTGCGGCTCATTGGTTATCCAAACAGGCACTATGGCAAATTTATCTACCACCGCCTAAACAAATTCAATTCTCGCATTTTGATGTGACCTTTCCTAATGAAGTTCATCAGGCTGATCTATTATTTCTGCCACATGATCGTGGATACAAATATGCGTTAACTGTAGTTGATATTGCAAGTCGATACAAAGAAGCAGAACCGTTAAAAACAAAATCAGCCACTGAAGTGGCTTCTGCATTTGAAAGGATTTATCGAAGGAGCCCTCTGCACTGGCCAAATCTGTTACAAGTTGACCCGGGCAAGGAATTTCAGGGTGCAGTGTTATCTACAATGAAATATCACAATGTCGCTATCAGACGAGGGCATACTGCACTGCATCGTGATCAGGCCATTGTAGAACGATTTAATCGGATTCTTGCTGAGCGGTTATTTGGATATCAATACGCAAAAGAATTCATCCAAGAAAAAAGATCCCGTGAATGGGTTAAGAGATTACCAGGTGTAGTTACCGCACTGAATAACGAGATTACTAGAACCATCAACATGAAACCTATCAACGCGATTAAAAAGAAGTCGATACCTGAAAAACCACAAAAGGATTTTAGCGTTTCCCAACCAATTCTTGGTAGTAGTGTCATTGTGAGGTACTTATACGAACCAGGAGAGCTTGAGGGTGGTACAAAAAGGGCTACTGATCCTATTTGGAAAGTCACTACGCATAAGATATCTAGTATAACACGATCTACGGGTAGACTTCCAATCTATAAACTGGATTCAACTGCCCCTCAGCGTGGGTTTACTAGACAACAACTACAAGTAATTCCTGACGATACTCAATTACCACCGCATGGTCTTAACTAGCACCCTTGCGTCTATTGAACTCAAGACAAGTCAACATCACATTATTTCTGACATGACCGAGATTGTTATTTTTTCTGTCTACGGTGAATTGGCGAGGATCCTTATCCGAATACTGCCAACGCATTATACAATTGCAACTCGCGCAGTGATTATTCTGTTGTTTCTTCAAAGTGATTATTAATTCAGCATCAATATCAAATTCTCGTTGTTTTTTTTGTCCTGTTGTTTGTAACCGGAGAGTTTTTTATCAATAAAATCATTATCGTCACCAATGATTTCATCATCGCCAATGATTTCATCATCGCCTGACTCTGTCAGGACAATTCTTCGAAGTTGATTTATTTTTCGTACTCTGGATACTGAAAGATAGACTAAATTCGACCATTCTATGCGATTATCTACCATCCAAACAATTGTATCCGATATAGTCAATCCCTGTGAAGAATGTATCGTCGCTGCGTATCCTAGCGTCCATGGGGATTTATTAGCACGCAATGCATCTTCAACGACATTGATATCAACCAGCACAATATCATTTAATACGAGAATTTGTTTTTCACTCTGTCCTGGAATATCAACTTCAATATTCTGTTTTCGCGTATCCGATGGCCTATAACATAACGGTACTGGAAGCGTTGCAAATTTTTGTTTATGCAATTCAAATAACTTCATCTAAAGTGTGTCCCTGACTATTTTTCTACTTGCAATGATTAAATCATTTGGTCTCCACGCTTCCCAAAACTCATTCATGGGAGTTTCCGAAATTATTTCACGGGTTATTTCACACTGGATTCTATCCGGTTGTAATCTAATTAGTTTCTTCAATTCTTTTAATTTTTCATCAAGTGATCTATGATCGGTATCAATTTCTTCATAATAGTCTACAAAACCCTTTAGCCATTCATGGGGGGATGCACCGACAAATGGTGGTGGTTGCCCGTGATCACCGCACATGACGAATTTTGTATTCTTCAATAACAACCACTCAAGAAATATTTTTAAGACATCTTCTGACACTGTGTCTATTTCATCCCAAATCATGATTTCAGGAATAAATTTCTCTCCCATGCGCTCAGGAGTCCATTTATCTCCCTTCCATCGGAAAAAGCTGTGATAAGTGCAGGCATTTACCCCTCTCTGTATCATTTCTCTTGCAAGTCTATGAGTTGGTGTTAGCACAATCATGTTTGGATTGGAAACACGAAATAACTCAATTGCCCGGGTTGTTTTTCCTGACCCACCACAGCCGTTTAAATAAACTGTTTTATACAGGCATATTGGATCAGAAATCGGTGGTGCACTAGAAAATTCTGAACACTGATTGCTTTCTAAGTAATTATTTTCAATGGTAACATCTGCTGATGGAATATAATCATGAATCATTTCTTTCTTAATTCTCCATGATCCCCATTTCTCGTTGCCAGTAGCCTTAAAATCAGCCATTTTGCTATTTATGTAAAATGAATCAGTAGCAACTCTAACTGCGGTGGTAGGAAATCTATTGATCATTGAAAACAGATTGATAGAAGCATAACCGAGCATAGAAGCTCTCAAATGTGTGTACTGCGGATGGTATCCATCATTGTAGTTAACAATTGTACCCAATTTGGTTCCATCGGACAGAAATGCGTCCTTACGATTGACATATAGGCCCCTATTCGTTAGATCCGCGATTACAAAATCGTATTCAGCGTTGTCTATAATCAATCGTGAAGAATATTTCGTATTATCATCTTTGCCACCTTGGGTAAATTTACCGATTATTCTTCGTCCAAGATTTTTTGCTTCATTGTTTCTGATTTCAAATAACTGTTGGGACCAATCCATGATTTGTTGTTCATTAAAATCAGGAAACAGTTTTCGCTCTTCGCTAATTATTTTTTCTAGATCAGGTTGTGGTAACCAGACTGATTTCTGTGCTCGATAGGATATAATTGCTTCACTGACAATTAATGATTTTAACATCTTACAATCAAGCATATACCGTAATAACACTATTGGCATCCAGTGTTTTTCAGACATGTGTTTACCAATCCAAAGATAACTACACGGATAAAGCCCTGCAGCCATTTCAAATGATACCACACAAGCGAATCCGGTTAAATTAAAATCAGGAAGTGGTCCATTAATAGCAACACGGGTCATTTCGTGTGTAGGGTGTCCAAATCGTTTGAAATATTTCTCGCATTCTCCATACCCAAGAAAACTTCCTGGATAACACGCAATCATATCAACTGAAATAACGGTATCAGCGGTGTATTTTGTGTTCCATAATCCGCCGTGGCTGTATTCAAGACAGGACAATTTGACATCTGATAAAAACTCACTTCGTGTTGGTTTCCACGCGTTTTTCTTTCTAGCAAAATGTGCTGCAATGGATGGTACTGTGAAACAGTTTGCTAATAATTGATCTTCGATTTCCCCCTCAGAAAACTCACTAGCTAGTTGTTTCATTTGATTCTGCAGTTCTTCAGTACGGTATAATTCTCCGTTAGGCCTTACAAACTGATCAAATCTGCATTCCTCGTCTGAATTACTATGAAATAGCCACATTGACACGGGATCGTTTTTACTCAAATGGTAAATAGCATCAAATAATTTCTGCTCTGAAAAAAACTCTTCGGTTTGGGATAGATATTTTACGGTTCTATCCCGTGGGAATATTGTTACTGCAGATGACCACGCGTGCGCGTTATGATCAATAATTTCAATGGGGGCTCCTTTTGATTTATATTTCGATTCGTATAATACTTCTCCGGTGATTGTCCTTACCGATATTGGAAATCTTAATGATTTTTCTAATTTAGTTATATCCTGAATTGTTGCTCCATGCTCTTTTACCGTGAACTCCCACTCGGTTATTTTTTTTCGTCTTAGATCAGTTAGTTTATTTCCCCGGGACGCATTTGTGAAGTGTTCTATTATTCGTTCTGCTACACAATTGAGCCCTGTCGAATATTTCATGGGTGCTAGTTTAGAAATATCAGGTTTTTCATTGAGCGGATAGATCCCGTAAACAACTGCTGTGACAGGATAAGATCTTTCGTAGTAGGGTTTATCAATTCCAGTCAAAATTCCCGGTTTGGAATCCTGGTTCACGGTGACAGTTTTTTTGCCCCTGAGAATGGGTTCAAATTTATCCCTAATGATCCATTTGCCATCTTCACGGATAATGAATTTAATTCGGAAAAAATGACTTTTTTCCCCAATACGTGAAATGATCACTGCTGCCTTTTCATCATTCATGGTAGCGTCAACAACACCATCAATTCGAAATGTTGACCAACAATAAGATGCTCCATCACGCTTGAATTCATTAAAACAGTCTCTGATGGCTTTATCAAGAATTTTATTCTTGGGTGTATTAGAAACTATATCAAGATTGAATTGAGCATCCTTCCATGATGATCTCATGTTTCCGTCTCTTGGACGTTTGTTACGTTTTTTGGGTCTATCGCGATTAAATCTAGGATTAATTTTCAATAATCTCTTAAACTCTTTCATGTTTCCGTCTTTTGGACGTTTGTTACGTTTGTTTCCGTCTATTGGACGTTTTTTTGGTCTATCGCGATTAAATCTAGGATTGATTTTCAATAATCTCTTAAACTCTTTCATGTTTCCGTCTACTATACGTTTTTTGGGTCTATCGAGATTAAATCTAGGATTGATTTTCAATAATCTCTTGAACTCTCTATCAGCATTGAATTTAGCATTTTTCGAAGTCAATCTCTTGAACTCCTTCATGCTATATATAAAACAGGTGTCTAAATGAAAGATTTATGTATAATCAATCACTGCAAAATGAGTCAGTCATTGAATTAGACAATAGTGTAGTATATAATGACCCAAGAATTCAGACTACACACAGTGATTAAAAATTACGAAGCATCCAGTGATGGTACTGTCAGAAACTGTAGACTGAAGAACCCAATTGGGTGGGATAATGGTATGGGGTATTTGGTGTTTAATGTTGGTAGGAAGACATTTTGCAATCATCGTTTCGTATTTGAATGTTTTAATGGATTGATCAAAGATGGTTTTGTTATTGATCACATTGATTCTAATCCAAGGAACAATTCTTTATCCAATCTGCAAGCTATCACACAGAGTGAGAATTCCAAACGAGGAAGGACTGACACTTGTTCAAAAGCGAGACCAGTGAAATCTTTGAATACAACAACTAACGAAGAGAAAATATTTCAATCATTATATGAAGCCGGCAAGTATTTCAATATTTGTAGAACTTCAGTACGATAACCAAAACGGCTATTTCAAAAAAGACGGGACAAAAAGTTCAATTTAGTTATGTCTAATGCGTCATAATTTCCAATTAGAGATATGTCATTCTTATAGAATAATGAATTCTGAAAACATGAATAGCATCATAGTTGAAATAGCAAAATTGAAAAATCAGGATATCAAACTATCAGATGGGTTAAATCCTGATCAAATTGTGTCTGATTTTCAGGATATAGAATACGGGGTTAACAACAATAAATATATGCTACCCAAGAAGTATGCACTCATCAAAAGAATTCAGAATTCTATTAAAGACTCTCTTTCATTTTCCAGTGACATCAGTGTGTTCGTCCCGTTGTATACTATCGTAGAGGGAATACGAAAGGAATTGGGGTACGAATACGAATTGAAAAAAGAAGTCAACTCTAAAATTAGAAACCTACGAGCATTAATTCAAGAAAATTGATTGCCCGACCATTGATTGCCTGACCATTTTATCATTCCGACCCTCATTTTTTTAGCTGACCCTCAAGGGGATGTCAAAAATCGATGGACGATGTGTCAGATTGATCAATGAAAAAGTGTGGAAACTGTCAGTATTATTTATTTTATTTACAATTATGACACTTTCCACAAACCTGATAGAAGCTGTTATAGGATGAAATAACACTTCCATGACCATATCAAAAATCATCCGACATGTCAAAAAAGTGGAGCAACTCACAGTGTTATTTATTTTATATACAATTATGTGACTTGCTCCATCATTGATAGAAGCTGTTATAGGATGAAATAACACTTCCATGACCGTATCAAAAATCATCCGACATGTCAAAAAGTGGAGAAACTGTGGTATTAATTATTTTATATACAATTTCCACACTTTCTCCATCAGTGATAGAAGGTGTCTCACGATGAAATAACACTTCCATGACTGTGTTAAAAATCATCCGACATGTCAAGTGTTTTGCAATTGAAAAATAGTTTGCGATTTCAAATAATGGTCAATGAGGCATTAACAACCCGATTGGTTCGTGAACGACTGGATGCAATCAGGAGATTTGTACCAATTCGTGACTCTGTAAGAAATAAACTGCAACAACGACAGAGTTTACAAACTGATTTTGCTCTGGTGTCTGAAGAGTTGTTTAAGCCAGTAACCACAGCAACGAAAGGGGTAGAGCGTGCTTTACTGGGAGATGGTCCCGAGACGGGAAAATCTGTTATTGGTGAACTTGAAAAAATAGCAGCGAAAACTGAACAAACAAAACAAATAGAATCAAAGAGAACAGTAGATGATTTACGCATGAGATTTAACGAAGAAGGGTTAGCAGCAATTGATGAGACTGATTCAACAGAAATTCCTACGCTTGTTGTTACTTCTTATAAAAACAGAAAAAAAATGTTGAAACCAGAACATCATAAATATGTTAAGAATTTCACTCACTGGGCTGATATATTCTACAAAATCAAAACTGGAAAAAGTCAAAAAAAGACAGATAGTGCATCATACATCGAATATATCAGGATGGTGGATCACGTGTATAATCAATATGAAGAACTAAAACAACAACAAAAACCGCCAAAATTGCAAAGAAAGCGAGAGCAACCTGCAAAGAAAATATCTTTCTCTCCTAAAAAACAACAACTACCACCTGATGATGATGATGATGATGATGATGATTATTTACAAGAAAAGGGTTTAGAAAAACTAGATGAAGCAACTGGTTATAGCGGAAGTGGATTGCGAAATCCAAGGATTGGAAACACTTGTCCTGATAGTGTTATCAATGATAGATCACGATTAGATGTTCTTGTAGGAGGGTTCCGAGCTGGAAATAACTCTCCAGAAATAATTAATGAAGCAGCTGATATCTGTAGACGGTTATTTGCCGGCGGTATCATGGATATCAAAACCTATCGAGATTTCATTGACGAGTTAGCAAATGGGTATCATAGTGATTAAATAACAATTGAAAACACTATTGTTTTTATAATAATGATCATCCATTACAATCATGATAAACCAACCCCCGTCTATGTAGTTAATTCACGGTTTCCAGTTTATAGAGCATACTATGGAGATGGCCTCGGCAATACCATTTTAGGATTCTTTTCAAGAATGGCCCCAAAAGTGATGCCATTAGCTAAACAATTATCAATGAAAGCCATTGATGTTATTCGTGATAAGGGTATTAGTACTGTTGGAGATCTTGCAGGGAAAGCGTTTTCAACTGCGAAGGATAAAATAACATCATTAGTGAGGCGAAAAAAGAAACCGTTACCGTCTACAGAAGAAATGCCTGCAAGTGTTAGTAAAATTATAAATAACGCAGTAGATGAAAAACTAGCGTCGATGGTAAATCAAGGGGACCAAAGCAATATTGCAAACATGATAGCAGGAAGTGGCTTTAAAAAACTACGACGATGAAATGGAAAAATCGTTTACGATTTCACTATTTAGACTCTGATAAATAGAATAAAATGTTCAAAAAATCACATGATCCGGCGTTTGATATAGACGCCCCAGTTGGCAAGGATGATTCTGTACGCGATTATCAATAATACGCCTATCATGCCATAAACTCAAATAGTCGAGCAAGAATTGATCTTCAAGTCCATGATACCAGTAAATACTTTTTACCCTGTGAAGCATTTATTGAAGTAGAAGGAGAAATTGTAACAGCTGCTGATACTACTGCTGTACCAGCACCGTATCCAGCAGGTACTCAAGTCGGTTTTGTCAATAATGGTATTATGGCGCTATTTGAGAGTGCTAGATATCTCATTGATGGAAAAGAAATTGAGTCCATAGATCGTGATGTTGATGTGGCTACAACAATAATCGGGTTAGCGAGATATTCTGATGATTATACAAGATCAGCAGGGCCTTCTATGATGTTTGCAAAAGATGCTAAGAATACCGCTGGTGGAAATCCATTTGTTGTAAGACGACCAAAAAAACGTGATAATAGTGATTATGATGTCGAGAATATGATTATAAACAACGACGTTAATTTCAATCTAGGAGCCGCAACACGAAACTCAATGTTGCAAGGAGAGCGTAAATCATTTTCATGCGCGATTCCACTGCATCACATATTTGGATTCTGTAGAAACGTCAGAAAAGTTATCTACGGGGCGAAGCATACAGTATCGCTTGTACGAAAGGGTGATGATAACGACGCAATTTGGAGGATTCCAGTAGATGCTGCAGCCCCCAATGCTGATGCCGGTAGAGTCGATTTAACAAAAATATCATTGTGGATGCCAGTGTTGACTCCAGCAATCACCGCAGAAGGACGATTACTATCATTTATGGACCAAGGAGGAAAGTCGTTGTTGAGTTGGCTAACCGTGAGTACAGATGTGAAACAATCAAATATCAACGGGTTATTCACTTGGAACCTAGCATCAAAACAAGGCGTTTCTGCGCCACGTCATATATTTATTGCGTTACAGGATAACGCACGAGTTGGCAATCAACTCTCCAGTCATATGATATTTGATCAATTAGGTGTGAAAGACGTCTCACTGAGAATAAACGGCCAGCAGGAACCATCCGAGGATATACAACTTAATTACACAGAAAATCATATTGCACGAGTTTATCATCGTCTGTTGTCATTTATGGCACGCGATCAAAATGTGGATACTGGTTTGCAAATATCACAATATGATTTTAAAAATCTGTATCCGATCTATTACTTCTCACTGGAACATCTCGATTTGACAAGACAGTCAGTTGTTGATATACACTTTAGAGCTAATGTGACTCGTGGTGTTATTGCTGATTATAGAGCGGTTGCTGTCATTCTCAGTGATAAATCAATGCTACTCGAAGGTGTTGGTGGAAGAATGAGAGTGGTAGATGCCCCAGTAGAAAATCTTTGAACGATTTTTCTCGATTTTTCATTGAATTAGAATCAATCAATTATATATAATGTCATATAGTGTTATTAGTGTTACGTTAACTCCTGGTCAAATCAAAAAATTGCAATCAGAATCGGCTAAAAAATGTGGAACCACAATCACGTTGAAACCCAACCAAATGACTGGTGGTGCAAATAAATTATCGCTGACAACTCGTCAGGTGAAACATTTCAATGATGCTTTCAAGGATAAAAAAGGGGTTCAGATTACTCTTTCTGCGGCTGCTATTAAAAATATGATAAAATCAGGTGGTATATTTCCATTGTTAGCTGCAATACCAGCATTGATTGCAGCAGCAGCCCCAGCGGTGGCTAAAGCAGCGGCGTTAGGAGCCGTTGGTACTGCAGCAGGAATGGCGTTGAAAAAGGCAGCTGGACAAGGATATAAAAAAAAGAGACGATCCGTTCACGGATTGGGTCTAAAACTACCAGGAACCCCGTATTCGTGGTACAGCGGAAAGGGTCTAAGACTACCAGGGACCCCGTATTCATGGTACAGCGGGAGATCCGTTCACGGATCAGGCCTGAGACTACCAGGAACGATTTATTAATTGAGGAACCTATGGTTCCCAAATCTTCGATGGTTCCAATGTCCAATTTTGATTTAATGGATGCTGCTAAAAAATTAGTGATTAAAAATTTCAGAGGTGTTTTTATGAAAGATCAATTACCACATCAACCAAACAAAACTGAAACAGGTATTATTAATCTCGATAACAGCACCGGACCTGGAACTCACTGGGTTGCATACGCTATTGATCCACGTGGGATTGTCTATTTTGATTCATATGGATTAGCCCCACCAAAAGAGTTTATGCGTTACATAAAACAATTTCCAATGAAGACTTGGTATTCTACGCTACCAACACAACAAATCAATGACCCACCAATATGCGGCAGTGAAGTATTAAATGTCCTTGACGCTATTTCTAACTCCTTGGGTAACCCAAGGGGAAAACCACCTCATATTGTCGTAAATGACTACACCAGCAATCGCTTTTTAGAGAGAGAAAGAGTTTTACAATAACATGATTGATATTTGGGGGAGATCTTTGAAACCCAAACCCGATGACACTGCACCACCTGATTCTGTCAAGGATGTAAAAAAACTAATCAAAGATGAAATAGCTGAGACGTTGAACTTAACAAATGTTGATCCTAATGAAATAGTTTTATTTCGAGACAAACAGGGTAAATTGAAAAGCAGTGATGTGTCATTGGATGATATTTTAGTTAATCAACAAAACGCAATCGAGAACACCGTTGCGTTATTTTCCGATCAGGGTAAATTGAAAACCAGTAATATTTCTCTGGATGATATTTTAGTTAAACAACAAAACGCAATCGAGAACACCGTTGCGTTATTTTCCGATCAGGGTAAACTCAAACCGGGTGTACTCGTTTCGACGATTACAGATCGATTAAAAATTCTCAACGATGAGTTAAACAATTCTGTGTTTGTACTAACAACACTTGAATCTAGAATTGAAGAACACATAAAACAGTTTATATCATTTCGTAGAAATATCATTGATAAATTTATTGGAACCCCGTTAGATAAAATTGAAATAAAACTCCCTGATATTAAAAAATCCATCGATGAGACGAAAAACTTCATCGAAGCCGTCAAAGGTGATTTTTCGAGGATGATAACAATCATTGAAAAAACAAAAATTCCTCATGAGAAAACCAACAACATAGTATATACAATCCAACACGGATCATTTGCGTGGACACCTACAAACAACACATTAGATATCACTGCAACCGTCAAGGGTATTTATCGATTAACACTAGTAACACCATTGACTCAATTTAATATATCATCGTCGAGTTCATCCGGGGTCAATAATACGATTTCAACGATCATCGACAAGGATACAACTGAAAAGTTCACTATAACAACTAATGATAAAAATTTGATTAGGGTTTCAGCAACCTGGTATGTGGAATTCGTAGCGGATTTAAGTAAATAAATTGAAAGGATTTCACAATTGAAAACGCTAGCGTTGTTAAAATAAAAAATGATTTCATCATCGCAATATCGCTATGATCAGGTCAGAGAATATTAAACTAGACTCAAAACTCTGTCTGAGGAGTATAAAATGAAAATTAAAAAATATCGCAGGAGAATTACCGCAATTGATGTTACTGTGTATTCAGTGAGTGGTGTAATCACCGGAGCCGGTATTATACTGTCTTCAGTGACAATGATGGCCCCGATAGCTGTTCCAATTTGCATTTCTGCGGCAACAACAATCGCTGGAATTATTTCAATAATCACAAAAAAAATATCCTCATGCAGCCAACGGAAACTACAAGACTACATAATTCAATTTCATGTTGTGTCCACTGCATACTCGCAATTATCCTCATTGATATCGTCATCGCTCGATGATACAATTATATCAGAGAGTGAGTTTTCAGCGATGGTAGATATATATGATTCTGCGATGTCAAAATTAGAAATACAAAAACATGAGTATAATAACAATGACAACACCGATGGAATTACTTCAACAAATAGTGGAGAACACAAACCCAGTACAAACAAGCATGATCTCAATAACCTCAACGAATCCAAAATTCAGTGTGAATTTCCCCTCTCCGGTCCCAGTGAAGGAGATAGCGCTAGCAAAATTACGAGTATACCACAGTTGGCCTAATATCAGATCAAAATCATTTGGTGGTCAACAACCCAATAATTCACTGGTATTTGCAAATAGGAATAAACCAGACGGTACCCCAGACTGGAATGTTGTTTCCATACCAACCGGATCATACCAAATTGAACAAATCAATAATGAATTTGCGCGTAGAATAAAATCGATTACTGGAGTAGAGTCAAAAATAGCTATAACAGTTCATGAGCCAACACTATCATCTGCCATTGAAATAAGCACAGAAGGATACGTCGTAGATATTTATCAGAGTTCTATTAGAACCGTACTAGGATGGCCTGAAATCCCACCCGGGGGAAAAACCGTTGATTTACCAGAACCACAAAAAACCGATTATATCACTGACAGAATAAAACCTGATAATCCAATAAAGAGTTATAAAGATCACACGAATTATAGAGATTTTTTTAGTTTAGTATATCGACCAGTTGAAGAGGAGGGGATAAGGGGATATAAGCATTTTTTTGTTAAAGAACCTAAAATCGTTGACAATTTCACAGCAATGAATAATGATTTTTCACTGTTGTTAATATCCCTTAAATCCGGCTCTCTCATCCGAGATGAATTTATCAGCGTCGTAGAAACATGCAATAAAATTATCGACGATATGGAAACATTTAATTTGAAAATTATTCAGGATATATTAGATGATAATTTTTCCATGTCGAGAACAGCATTTGCAATAGACTATAAAATCCCCGTCAAGGATATTCCAACATTCAAACTACCAGGATATAACGTACCAGAACTAAAAAAACTTCTCAGTGACACCATCGATATTGGTTTTAAAATAATTCATGATACGTGGAAAAAAACAACATCATCGGAAATAAAAATCCTCAAACATAATAATGACCCAGATGGTGGTGGCAGGCATATTGCTCCGTTCAATGTGAATATTTCATCGGTGATTGCGCTCAATTTAGTATGTGATGTGATCGAAGGAAGCTATCAAATTAATCTAGAACGATCAAATCAAGCTCAGCAGGGGTATATTTTGTATTCATTTGCACCAATAGCTCCTCCAGGGTTTTTAATAATTGAGTCCCCGGTGAATCCAGTCTATATGCGATGTCATAATAATTCATTAACCAGAATTAATTTCAAACTCACTGACCAGTCTAATAATCTGATTGATTTACAAGAGGAGGTTTAACAAATTAGTCTATTTGTAAAGTCGTAGTGATTTTCGTCGTAGTGATTTACATGACCCTCGAACACGATATCGTATCGGACTGGATCAAATATTCGGTTAACCCCAACTGAAAGTTCTAGTGAGTGACAACGACGTTGTAGTCCCTTTTTCCCAAAAATCGATGGAGGATTTCATTAATTTCATTGATTTTTTCATATTTTTTTTGGGACCTAATCCATGAAACGATATCAGATTCACACACACATTGGGGCCTGATGTCACTGGTTTCATTGTTTTTAAGCGTGATTTTAGTGAAAACTTGTCTAAAAATGTTGTCCGATTCGCCCCTTCTGCTGCTTCTTTCCCTGTCGATGTTTCTTGCATTTTCCCGTGCTGAGTATTTCTGATCATGGTGATAACCACGTTCTCCATTATCTTCAATTACTGTCAATTATTCAGTTGACGTACTGGGACGGAGTCAGAACCACTCCTTCCCTTGAATCAGTGGATTTCAAGCGACCGCCTTTGTTCTTCTCCGTATATTCCGTTTGGTCCGATAAATACTTCCGTCGTTTTGTAGATCAAGATTTAGAGCAGTTCTCACATTCACCATATTTGCTGTTTGTGTGTCATTTGAAGGTTTGACCATACGCACTATATCAGCTAGTGTTATTTGAGTCTGTGCATCACATTTCGTGCTTACATTTTCTTTATCCTTATCACATACTCTATCTTCGAGCAGTTGATGTAAAAACAGTTGATGACCTTTAATACTTTGCAACTGGTTATTCTTCTCCCTGAGTGATATTCTCAAGGCCAGATTGTCTTTAGATAACTTCTTTTCTTCCTCTTTGCATCTTTTTAATTCCGATTGTAGTCTAGTAGAGTCAACATCTCTAGTGAGCAGTTCTTTATGTATCTTGTCAAGCTCAGTTTTCAATTCATTTCTGATGTCATCTTTCATTTGTTGAATACTACTTTGTATAAAATGTTCTAGATCTATTATCTTGTATAAATTCTCTATTGTTACGGAACTGTCATTTTTATAATTTAAAAGAGATGATACTGAAATGCGTTCGGAGTTCTGCATTACCTGTTCTGGTTCTGGTTCTGATCGCTGTGACTGTTTGCTAGATCCTTTTATTTTAGATACTCGGCTAATGTATACATACATGTATGTATGTATGTATGTATGTATGTATGTATGTATGTATGTATGTATGTATGTATGTATGTATGTATGTATGTATGTATGTAAGTATGTATGTATGTATGTATGTATGTATGTATGTATGTATGTATGTATGTATGTATGTATGTATGTATGTATGTATAAACCACCTTTTTTGTTCGTACAATATGCAGAAGCAGAGCAGGTCTTGTGAATATATTTTCTTGTTTAAAGACATAACTCCCCCTGCGGGTTCGGGGTTGTAGAATTGGCCCGACGTGCCTCGCCACGTGTCGTAAAAGGCGACTAAGTAGAGTCAACCTGTTTGCCGTGGGTTGCGTCCCGTGTCGGGGGAGGAAAGGATCCTGGTAGTTGCAACACACTACTTTGGCCTCTACTTCTCTTAGACGGGTGGTCGAGATGGGCCCGGTCTCGACAAATCGGATGGTCACGCCGAGCCCCAGGAAGTCTTTATTAACTCTCTCACTTCCTTTTACTTTCTCCTTGTATCACTTTTGATACCACCGTTGCCCGTATATTCTATTCCTATATCTTTCCCTTTTCCAAATCTTAGAAGACTTCCTAGATGGCGGTGGCTCAACGGGTCAATCGGGGGGTAATTTTACTGACCCTAGAAATTGGCGACTTCAGGGTCATCCAAAGGTAATTTTATCAACTGAGTATGGCATCTGTGTATCCTTGGCACTTTAAAAGTGTCCCCTTGTTGGGCTCCTTGTGTGGGTGGGGAGCACGGGTGCTGAATTTTAAAATCTAGCCATCATGGAAAAAAAAATCCAATAAACGTACTAAACCACTGTCTGACTCTGATGAAGAACCACGTGGCGTGGAATCATTTCCACGCTTCATGGTTATTCAATCAAAAGATGACGTTAAATTGCTTTCAGGTTTATCTCCATTTGTTATCGAGAAAACCATTACGGGATCGATTGGCACACCAAAAAGTGTGAAAAAAACTAAAATTTGGTTGTCTTCTTGTAGAGTGTGACCGAGAGGGGCAAACAGACAATATCATGAAAATGAAAACATTCTTTGATATTCCAGTGACCTCATTCGCCCACACTACACTGAATTCGTCCAAAGGCGTAATACGATGTCGTGACTTGGCTGAAGTCACCGACACAGATATCATCGAAGGGATGAAACATGAAGGTGTCACTGCAGTGCGAAGAATACGTATTAAACGTAATAACACCCTGCAGGACACCAATACATTTATACTCACCTTTATTAAACCGACAGTGCCCAAAGTGGTCAGGGTTGGGTTTTTACAAGTAAAGGTCGAGATCTACATTCAAAACCCCCTTCGATGCTATAAATGTCAAAAATACGGCCATCACGAGGATCGATGTTCCAGAGCCAAGGTATGTGGCCGATGCGGAGAACACTCTCATCAGGAAGCTGATTGTAGAGCAACGCCGCATTTTGTCAACTGTGGCAAGGAACATCACGCCAGTTCCAAAGATTGTGATACATGGAAACAGGAGAAGGAAATTCAGAGGGTAATGTTTACTTCGAACATTCCCTACCCAGAGGCCAGAAAACTTGTCCAGGCAAAAACATCCCTTCCTGGCCCATCCTTCTCCACAGTCGTAAAGCATAATCCAAAAAGCACGAAGGACGCCCAAACACAGACGGATCAGCCCGATTCAACCACAAGTGTCAACATCCCTAATTATAAGCCACAGAAAAGCACAACATCAACTCAGACAACAACTAATAACAATCCACCATCAAAATCACCAAGACAGAAACACAAAGCACAAACAAATAAACAGCAAAATGTGTCAGATGACCCCATTAAACTGTACAACAGGTTTGGAGACTTTGAGAACATGGATGCAGAAGAAACTGCTCCGTGTACTCAAAGTAGCTCCAAACCTAATAAAACTAAATATACTCCCGTACTTCCTCCAGACAAATAACAACACATACTTCCTTCGCGAGGACTTAAAACAAACTACAATGATATTCTTCTGCTTTTAAATGAACACGATCCTGCTGTACTATGTTTACAGGAAACATTCCTGAAAGAGACAGATAAAATTACTTTTAAAAACTTTTCCCTGTTTAATGCGTACTTTGAAAACGCAGACAGGGCCTCAGGAGGAGTCTCTATTGCTGTGAACAATAGAGCCCCTCACAGAGTCGTTCCTTTAAATACAAATTTACAAGCCATTGCTGTAAGTGTCACTCTACATCAAGTGATTACTTTTTGTTCCATTTACTTACCACCAAACACCAACCTAGTACAAAAGGAATTAGACAATCTTGTTGAACAACTTCCCGCGCACTTAGTTTTACTCGGGGATTTTAATGACCATAACATTTTATGGGGATCAAATCATATAAACTACAGAGGCCATAAAATAGAAGATTTCATTTCTAGACACGATCTGTGTCTATATAACACCAACTCACCAACATATTTACACCCATATTTGGACTATGAATGGAAAGTCGCTGATGACCTTCACAGCAGTGATCACTTTCCAATCACTCTTGAAAAAAACTCCAAAATCGATGACGCAATTCCACAATGGAATATAAAGAAAGCCGACTGGGCTATGTTTGAAACACTATGTAAAACTAGACTAAATAATGATACAGTATTAAACGCTGTTAATCCTATACAGCATTTTACCTCCGCTTTAATTTCAATTGCAGATAAATCTATTCCTTAGTCCTCAACGAACAGTAAGAGATCGCAAAAACCTTGGGTAACCAAGGAATGAAAAGAAGCCATTAGAAAACGCCGAGAAGCATTAAAAACATTCAACAATCGTCCAACGCCCGAAAATTTAAATAAATATCGTATTGCCCGGGCTTAAACTCGACGCACAATCAAAGAATTTAAACGTGCATCATGGTAGAAATGTATTTCTTCTTTAAACTCTCGTTCCTCAACGAAACAAGTTTGGAATACTATTCGAAAAATAAATGGAAAGAGGAAACACAATTATATTCGACATCTAAAAATAAACAATAGCAATTTCAGTTCGAAACGTGACATAGCAAATATTCTTGCCGATAGTTTTTCGAAAAACTCATCATCATCTAATTACTCAGATGCCTTTAGAAGATTAAAATCTCAAAAAGAAAAGTCACGTTTAAATTTACATGGAACAACACTGAAAATTATAACCAGCTGTTTTCTTTATTGGAGTTTAGGGAGGCATTAGACAAGGCCCATCATACATCCGCTGGGCCTGACGAAGTACATTACCAGTTCTTGAAACACCTCCCAGAATCTTCTCTCACATTACTTCTTAAAATCTTTAATGATTTATGGATTGCTGGTAATGTACCTAAGAGCTGGAAAGAAGCAACAGTGATACCGATTCTCAAACCAGACAAAGATAACGAAGATCCGAACAGCTATCGGCATATTGCATGGACAAGCTGCATATGCAAAACAATGGAACGAATGATTAATTCTCGGCTTGTATGGTACTTGGAAAGTAACAATTTAATTTCTCCTTTCCAAAGTGGCTTCCGTTCTGGTCGTAGTACTAACGATCATCTGGTTAGACTGGAAACATTTATTCGCGATGCATTGATCCAGAAGAAACATTTAGTAGCAGTCTTCTTTGATTTAGAAAAGGCCTATGATACAACATGGAAGTACGGGATACTAGCAGTCTTCTTTGATTTAGAAAAGGCCTATGATACAACATGGAAGTACGGGATACTAAATGACCTGCACGATCTAGGTCTAAAAGGCCGTCTGCCCGCTTTCATCTCCAGTTTTCTCTCCGACAGAGAATTGAAAGTACGCGTGGGCTCTACCCTCTCCGATATGCACCAGCAAGAGATGGGTGTTCCCCAGGGCAGTATTTTATCTGTGACGCTATTTAATATCAAAATCAATAGCATCACTAAGTGCTTAACTCCGGTGTGGACTGCTCTTTATATGTAGACGATTTTTTAATTTGTTATCGATCAAAGCACATGCATACAATTGAAAGGCAACTTCAACAAAATATCAATAAGATCCACCATTGGGCCAGTAATAATGGTTTTAAAGTTTCTAAATCGAAAACAGTATGCATGCATTTCTGTCAATTGCGAAGACATCATGATGACCCTAAACTCACGCTGGACGGAACACTTATTCCAGTTGTTGAGGAAACAAAGTTTTTGGGTATTATCTTCGACAGAACACTGAATTTTATACCACATATCAAGAGTTTAAAAGCTAAATGCTTAAAAGCTTTAAATTTACTAAAAGTAATTGCGCACACTGACTGGGGTGCTGATTAAAATATCCTCCTCAATTTGTATAGAACATTTATCCGTTCTATACTAGACTATGGATGCATTGTTTATGCTTAAGCTAGGAAGTCTTATTTGAAAATTTGAAAATGCTTGACCCAATTCATCATCAGGGAATAAGACTTGCTCTAGGAGCATTCAAGACATCTCCATGCGAAAGCCTTCTCGCGGAAGCGAATGAACCACCCTTATCGCACCGCAGAGAAATGCTTTCTATACAGTACGCTCTTAGGTTAAGATCAAACCCTCTGGACCCTGCTTTTTCGGCTGTTTTTCAACCAAAATACAAAACTTTGTACGAAAACAAACCAAATGCCATACCTTCATTTGCTATCAGAATATCATCCAGTTTTGACACTATCAAAATTAATCTCCGTACAGTTCAGAACACGTTTGTCTCGGAAACACCACCTTGGCTCCTTAAGCAGCCCAAAGTGATTTTTACGTTGCACGATGGGAGAAAATCTGAGACGAATCCTGCCGTTTTCCAGAACTCTTATCATGAAATCCTCAACGATTTTAAAAACTACACAAATTTTTTTACTGATGGATCAAAAGTTGATGACAAGGCTGCTGTAGCCTTCGTTAGTGGCAAGCACATAACCAAAGTGCGCTTGCCAAACAATGCGTCCATATTTTCAGCGGAAATCAGAGCAATAGACCTTGCTCGGAAATTTATTGAACAAAAGCGCATTTTAAATAGCATTATTTTCTGTGACTCTCTGTCAGTACTTCAGTCGCTACACCATAGAAACCTGGATAATCCATTACTAGTCGATATTCTCGGGAAAAACTCTGAGCTTATTTAGACCTACAACATAGTATACTGTTGGCTACCTAGCCATATTGGTATTAGAGGTAATGAACAAGCAGACCGGGCTGCTAAGATGGCTCTATCCCAAGAACCATCGGATTTTAAATTACCTTTAACTGATTTTAAACCTTGTATCAAAAGGTACCTACGTCTGAAGTGGCAGGCGTCATGGGATGATGCAGTCAATAACAAACTGCATGCCATCAAACCAACCCTGGGAGAATGGACTCCTTCCTACAAAACTATCCGTAGGGAGGATGTTGTCATTGCAAGAATCAGAATCGGTCATACATACATTACCCACTCCCACATACTGAAAGGTGAAGATCCACCAGACTGCGTTTCTTGCAATGAGCCATTCACTGTTAAACACTTTATGACCGAGTGTTCCGACATGCAACCTACGCGCGTTAAATACTATAATGTACATGACATGAAGGAACTTTTTGATACAATACAAATCACTTGTATTTTAGATTTCCTAAAGGAAGTAAATCTCTATTTTAAACTATAACTTGTATGCCATCACGTAGAATATTTGTATCTAATGCAAATATCACCTTTTATTTACAACATCTTATCATCAACATACACCATTTACATCTCCCGTTGATTGGGAAGCTTCATATTTTCCTGTTACCAACATCTTACCATTTAATATTTAACTATTATGTTTTATATATATATCGCTGGTCGATGTTAACCCTTTCTTGTTTTTGAACATCTAACCTATTGTATGACTCTAAATAGCCTAAAAGTGCTGGTGCGCCGTTAAAATTCAAGTAAACAAACAAACAAAGACATAACTGAGTGAACGTGTATTTCCCGTAGTCTTAAAAGAAATCTCAAATAATGAAAGATCAAATGAATACTAGTTATGCTTTGCTGATGAAAATTAAAGTAACTTGTTATGGGGAAATATTGTTTAGTAGCGATTCTTCACCACTTGAATTTAAAAGGGTTTAAAGATGTAAAAAGTATCGCTTTACTTATTTATTGCATAATCTTTTCTCCCATTATAAGCAGTCATAACATAAATATGTGATCATGTAATTGAAAGGTTTCTGGCACCTTAAAGTATGTATTAACCCAATCAACCAAAAAGGTCAAAGGCAAAGGTAATTATGACTAAAAGATTTCCTGATAATGGTTTGACATCTTTATCATCTACAGGTCTCATGTTTTGTCGTCGATGGAATTGTGGTAACAAAGAACTCGAAATTTGTATAATTAAAACATCAATATTCCATGTCATTCAGACTAAAAGAAGTTTAATGTTTGCGTTGATTTACTTGAGTTCTTATTCGTATGTGGTTACCAAATTTAGAGACTGGCGTGCACGTAGAGTAAGATCAGCGCTGTTGATTTTTTTAGTGTAAAGGTCAACGGTCAAGCTTAATGATAAAATGATTCATTTTAAAAAAAGGCTTTTTTGAAATATAAATCGGCCATACTTTGTTGAAGACTTTCTTCGATTTTCAACTTAAAATATCCAAGGCCAAGGCCAACTCGAAAAATGACATGCAATGTTCAAACGTCAAGGTCACTCTGACCAAAACATAGCCTACACAAAACTCTATGCAACTCTGAAGCACTGGTACAATGTTGTGCAGAATGCATGGTAAATATATGTAGATCCAACCTAATCATTTCACAGGGTAGTGGTATTCTAATTCCAGGTATGAGATCTCATAGCGGCTGTTATATGGGAAAATATACAGATTTTACGTGTGTTGTATTTGTTCGCAAAATTAGAATTCTGATTTTTATAAACTCCCAGTATTTCCAGATCTCTTCAGATGTACTAGAGTCACAAGAGCAGACAGACTTAAGAATATATAAATTAAACTATAGGCAAGACAATCTCATTTAGTTTGCCCCAATGTGATATTTCCAAATCATTAACCACACAAATAGATTGAAGGGAGATTACAGTTATATTAAACTCTCCGTTTTAGCTCTGTGCTATTATTTTGAACATTCTACAGATTTTGCCAATATCAGAATACAAACGGCTGGGGACTCAAAACCTTAATATTAAACTGAAACGAGCCGAATTTGCATCTCTGGTAACTTACATCCTAGTTATTGACAGCTGCATTGCATTATTTGTGAATGTAGATAATGACAGAAAGATAAATGCTAATCACATTTCAGCTTTAACGATCTAGGTTTGGAATATCATGTTAGACTCTCTGTATTTTTCAGACTTAAAACGTTTCTTCCCAACGAATATTGCAGGATTAAAAACATAGAGAAAAAGATCATCTTTGTGGTAAGTACATCAAAGATTTGCAGGACGACTGATTTTAACATTGTGAATTACGTGCTATTACTTATATAACCATCGTTCCAAGCGAATCATACTCACTTTAGGAACATGAAGATATATCACGATGATAATGTTGCATTATTCACCTTGTTAACATGATTTTCATACATTTCCGAATATTCTACTTCTTTAATAAACCAAGTATTATAGTCTGAGTTTCAAAAGGTTAAGATCCATCATGGGTACAGTTGTATAACTGTTTACATTACACTGTAATACGTTATGGTTCCCGAATGGTATCAGTTTGTGAAGTCGTGTTGTTGTGTTTGTACCTTTTATGAATATGTTTGGTTGTTTACAGGAACACAAGAAATGGATCTGTTAATGACAGTTGACTCTACGTGTTGTTTTCTTTCTGAAGGAAACGATGAAAGGAAAGAGTAAACTAGTCCCACGGCTTTTAGGTATAAATAAGGAAAGTGTAGTGCGATTGCATGAAGAAACCAAAAGATGTATGTATCAGTAGCATGATACAAGTGTTTTGGTTTGGAGTCCTTTCAATCTAGAAAACGCGTCGTTAATTGGTTTATATGCTTCTCGCAAATTATCAAAAGGTTGGACGAAAAAGATAATGTTTTCATTTTGTCATTTTTCAATTATTGATCAAAGGCAGGAAAAAATAAAAATTGGTATATGGATAAGTTGGTCCTTGTCTAAACAAATGTATATAGTCAATGCAAGCACTAGAGAACTCGCACTGTTCAAGTAGAGCCCGTGGCCCCATTTTCAGTTCCCAGTTGTGACATATTGCCATCATGACACAGTTTTGGGTGTAACATGCTAACTCGACTAAAACGTTTAAAAGAAACTTTATTATCTTTACAAGATTCCTTTTAGATAATAATAATAATAATAATAATAATAATAATAATAATAATAATAAAAATAATAATAATGAATATTTTGTTCATAGCGCCTAATATTTAGACGCTCTAAGCGCTTTAAAACATCAATAATAATATGACTACATAGAAACAAAAAGCAAAACCATGAAATTGGATAACATACACAATACTGAACATATTGTTAATGTAGGAAACATTATTAGGTCTTTAAGTTTGTTCTTGCAATCGAGAAAGGTGCGTTGTTAGGGCACAATTGAAAGGGATCACTATGTCTGTGTGTCTAATTTCAATGGGCGATTCGTTCCACATTGATGGGTCGTGGTATGCAAAAGAACGTTGACCATAAGATGAAGTTTTCATGGTGGGAAAAATGAGTATACGATTGTCATAAGAGGATGGTAAGTATGTTGCTGGTGTGTACACATGGGTGAGGCGGATATGTATGCTGGACTGGAGTCCGTCAGTGAAACCTAGATTCTGTATCGAATGGATAGCCAGTATAGGTTACAGAGCAGTGGAAAGGTGTGCTCCGATCGCGGTACTCTAAAGAAAATCCGTGCAGCTGTCTGTTGGACTTTTAAAGTTTCTTGATTAGATATTGAGACGATTCAGAAAGAACTAAGTTACAATAGACCAGTCTTCAAAGTACTAACGAACACAAAGTGGTTTAGTTGCATCAACTGAAAGATATTTGCGAATGGAACTGATGCGTATTGAGAAAGTTAGCTGATCAATCTAAGCTCAAGATATGCAGCCTTGCATATGTTCATGACATGTTGGTGCATTGTGAGAGTACTGTCTAGAGTAACACGTAGGTTTCATACTGACGTGTGCATTTAATGTTGGTGTTGCTGATATGTATTGATTGAGGTAAAGGATGTGAATAAAAAGTCTTTGTCTTGTGATCAAAATGGTTTGAGTGTATATAATGCCAGGAACAGGTCCAAGAACAGACCACTGTGGAAGACCACAACCTAGATCAAAGTAGGCTGGTGGTTATTTTGTTTGCAGATACAATGTGGTGTGTCCTGTTGACAAAGTAAGACTTGAACAAATCTAAGACAATTATAAATGGAAAATAAATGCTAGAGACGGTGAAGTTATATATCATGGCCATTTGTTTTAAATTTGGCACACAAATCAAGGAGGGCGAATATTGTAATCGCTCCATTATCCAAAGCAGAGAGAATGCCATTAAATACGTTCAGAAGAGTAGTTTCAATAACGTGGCAATTTTGATATGCAGGCTGAACATTGCTGAAAACGACTCTTTGATTGAAATGAGATAAACGTTGGGTGAGAACAACTTTCTCTAAGATATTTTTTTTTATGAACGGGAGATTAGAAACTGTGTGGTAATTTTTTTTTACATCGTTATGGTCAAGTGTTAATTCCTTCAGCATCGTATGTACGATGGCTGTGTTTAAACATGATGGGAATTCCCCAGACTAGAGAAATATAGTAATAACATCAGTTTGTGAATGTAATATTGGGTCTAATCACTCAAGCAGTTGTGATGATGAAATCGGATCAAGTTCACATGACTTTAGTGCACTTATCATCATAATTGTCCATACCAAATGCATATAGACAGGTTCAAATGTTCCTAAAGGTTGTCGCTGAATTCTATATCGTAAATGTATAGTGACAATGAGTCAATTCAAATTGTGTTGTCAAGCGTGCTCTACTGGTTTCTACCTTGTCACCGAGGACATTTGCAAATAGGTCCGGAAGGTCTATTGGAGAGAAGATAGTTGGAAATAGTGTACATTACAGTTGTTCCTTGACATTAGTCTGTTAGTTATCTCGAAGAGCTCTTTGCAGCTGGAACTCACCCAGATCCTACTACCGTAGTCGGATAAGTTGACTAGATGGACTATGTTTTTGACGTTTATCTTGGCGGCTTCATAGATTTGTTTACGAATAGTGAGTCTTTTTGAAACGTCAAAACCTCTCTGCTTTACTGCAATGTCTTTTATCATCGCAAAGCTAGTCCCTAGCACTGATATACCACAGAGAACACGTTTTAATTGATAGGCTGGACTTGGTGTCTAGGGCGTATTTTTTAAGCAATGAAAGCAGGCATTAACGAGTTGTTGCATGAGGTAAGGAAGGTGTTAGGTTGTCTTGGATGTCATACATTAGTTTGGTTCTATTTATCATACGAAGATTTATCTTAGTAGTCAATACAGGTGGAGTGTTTCGGACTGATACTTCGAGATGGCATATAATGATGCAGAGGTGATCTGATGCAAGTTCGTGGGACGCAAGGGTGGATTGCAGAATATTATCATCAGCTATATGAAGATTCCAGTCTAAAATGTGACCAAGTTTATTATTGGGTCGGATAACTGACTGTTTAAGGTTGAAATCATGAATGGAATGTAGGAGTTTTGGCGTGTATGGGTTTCCAGAACAGTCAAAGTGAAAGTTGAAATCTCCAAGAATAATTAGGTTGCCACCTATCAAATGTCCGTACTCCAAACTATTCAGAAACTGCTCCAAAAAGAGAGATTCAGTCAGCTTGTTTTTTGCTTTTACTAGGATGAGGGCGGTATATAAATATAAAAATGAACCGACCTTTGTTCCAGTAGTAGTGTTGTTTGGACTAGTCCAAACGATGTGGCAGAAATTTAAGGTTGTGTTGTACTTAAGACATTGTATCATGGAATTATTTGTAATGACAGCAATTCTACCTCCGCGACAGTGGCAGGGAAACGACTTGATGTAGTAAGCAATGGAAGCTGAATCTGCGCACTTTTGCTAATCGCTTGATGTTTTAAGGCATGCTTTTTTTTTCAAGTAGAAGACGTCGATATTCTGATCGTTGATAAAATTAACTATTTCTGTGCGCTTTTCTGGTAGTCCTGCTGACTGGACGTTGCATAGTGCCTTACGCAAAAGTATCCTTGGGACAGTTGACACACCGGTTGACGATTTAAGATGTATTTTCACCAGATTATCAAACTTAACGGCCGAATTTTTAAAGTGTTTATGTGGACAAGGCGAAAGGAAGATAACTAGAATTCTTCGTCTTGTTCTACGCCGGCCAGCATTTGAAACAACATTTCATTTTTCGCTTCCGTTTAATCTTGAGACAAGATGTGTTCATTTAAAACAATTTGTTAGGGTCCATCATAGCGTAAGTGTGTTGACTGTCGATCTGGTGAAGGAAGTTTATTCAAAAACAAAGAACGTCTTGTTCTCGTTTCCAAAACAAGGAGATGAAAAAACACATACGAACATTGCAACCAATGCATGATGTAACACAATACTGTAGACGAAAATAGAAAACAAGCACATATATAATGAAAAATAGCATAAAAAAGAAGAGTTGCGTCAAGCTGGTTAAACGAAAGGGGCCATCTTTCCAGAAGTTCAAAATACTAAATATGTTTGATGATATATCTCTAATTATTACATTATCTTCAGTGTCTTCATCAATAGTGACCTCTGACATGACTTTTCCACATCTCACCATTGGCAAATTTGGAATTAGACCTTGTTAAATACATAGAAATATACAAACTGCAGGGCTAATTTACAATACTAAATCATGAAATCATGTAACAATGATGGCGCCACATTTACAGTCCCTTATTAGATTAAGTTGCATATATATATATATATATATATATATATATATATATATATATATATATATATATATATATATATATATATATATATATATATATATATATATATATATATATATTTATATATATATATATATATTTGTGTGTGTGTGTGAGTGTATGTGTCTGTGTACTAGAACACTAAAATCATTGAAAGCTATTGTATACAAATCTTAAAATCGCTTTGTAGAAACTCTGTGCATTTGATTATTATAAGGTTAACGTGTTTGTTTGAAAAAGCAGATAAGTCGCAATATATTTATGTGAATTTCGATTATTATAGTTATTTTAAGTGTGTGTTTTAGTAGATAGTCATCTCTGATTAAGATGTCATGGGATTATGCCAAAATATAAACAGCTATGTTTTTGACAAGATGTTTTTCCGGATCAGTTCGTTTCGTTTCAATATTATCCATACTTCATCAACAACATCTAGTTTCAAGCAAAAGCATCATCAACTCTCTAACAAAATTCACGTTTTTATGTCACATGAATCACATCCAACTGTGTTTCTGTTCAAAAATTGTTCAAGAAATTGATTGGTTAAAAACAAATTTGTTATGAACTTAAACATTACGAATGACCTAGGCCTGTTTAAATTTACAGACCTGACGTGGACATTGGCAGGGACATCGGATTTATACATACACCTATCAGTTTAGTTTGCATTTTAAATTTTAACGACTTGGTGCATCACACAGGTCAAACGATGGGCGGCAGCTCCTAACAGCTTTATCTTCGTAAGTTGCAATCTTTGATATTTTTGTTCTTGAATTATTGCATCAAATGCATTCGGAGATGCTTTGTCTAGCCCATATTAGTGGCAAGTGAGACACATTATTGATTATTTCTGACAGTGTATCATTGGTTTAGTTAAATGTTTGCAATTAGTTATATTTTAGTATATTCTGTTATTGATTATCATCGCATTTGGATCGTAGAGTCAAGGGTCACAGTCATACACATATGTCATTAAGGTTATTTTAAGGTTTTGCATTTGTTGATAAAGTTGATAAGTTGTCATTCATTATGAGACGGTAGCCGGAATCCACAGCCAATATAGTGAGAAATATGCTATGTACCAAATCGCAATATATTTTCAAAGAGTTTTTTGTTCGAACCATGGTATAGCGGAAACTATCACAATTTGTGTAATACTTGTATTTAGAAACAAAAATATAGTTACAACACTAAGCTTTACATCGTTTTCTTACAAACCATCTATTTATATGCATATATGATTTGGGTCATGGTGTCCATGAGAATAGTACTTTATATCCAGAATCATGTTATAACATAGTAATATATCATGACCGATATCCATATATTGACTGAATGTTAATGATGATACAAAGGCTATTAAGCGATACTTAGCCTTTTGACAAGGAAGCATGTTATGCGTAATACAGAACGTACATGGACGAGGTCTTGACTGCATACCCTATACTGTATTTAATACCTGTATATATGTCCATCATTTAGATATTTTCTTCCCATTTATACTGATGAGACATTGGGATGTGTATGGTATGTGCTATGAATGGAATTTGGAATAAAAGATACCAAGACAGTTTGCATGCTAAAGGTGCCAAACGCACCTCATATTATTGCTGTAAATATTGATTTGTCATAGAGAAGGATAAAATATCCAGCAACAGTCAAGCTTTATTTTACTTTCGCATACAGTAAATGCAACCAATAGAGACATTTTATTCTTAGCTCCATGTTTCATAGATCACAAAGGATGTTACAATTCACAAGTCTGGTTCTCCGACTGTTTCTACAGTATGCTGAGGATTACCACATTTATTTACAACAATTTCAAGGCCTATTTGGTCCAACTTAATCATGTATTCCCTAGTAAATACAAGCAGTCACAGCTGTCATTGTATCAATCGTTTTAAAAGCTCAAGTTGATGTTTATATCAACGTGCCAATTTCATGTTCAATATGGCAGTCGTATTGCTGATTTTAAAAACCATGTTTTTGCTACTCCTTGACTTAAACAAGAACCGTTTTCATTGATCCATTATTAAAATGTTGCTGACTCAACCTCCAAAATAACAATTATCCTGTCCATCACTTACAATAAAATATTATAATCTTTGCTCTTAAAATGGATATGGATGTGGTTTTGATATAAGGGCTTTCATGAAATAGTTCTTAGAATATGTACATTCCAATGAACATATTAATCCCGAAAGTATATATATATATATATATATATATATATATATATATATATATATATATATATATACATACAGCCAAGCTACTTATTTCGAAATATTGATATATCCAAACTGCGTTAACTCGTATCCATGATATATGGCTAAAAGAAACAAAAGTGTCAACAAACATTTTTGTAATTACGTATCTTGTATGTTAATTCAGCCAAAGAATAATATATTGTTGTAAAAGAACTTGGCATGTTGACATTTCTCAGGAATATCATAGATACATTCACTACGCAGAAATTAGAGTAGATCAAAGGGTAGAAAACTACATATGTCCAGTTAATGCCTACGATTGATTTGGGGTCATTAGGGCATCAATTCTTATAGTGGATCCTAGCATATATAAGATATATTTAATGCAGGATTTTGGTGACCATGCAGATACATATTATTCAGTACAGACACATGAGGGAGAACAGATAGCTGCTCTCATTGCGGGATACATTGATATCATTATCCGCAAGGTAAGCATTGCTATATTGCACTGCATTTTAGTTTATTCTGCTTTTTTCAACCCACTCCCAACTTTGCAAACAAAGAGTGGAAGGGACATTTTTAGGTCCGTTTTGATGTTGTTAATGACACTTTTATTTACATAATATCTCCATAAATAGTTAAATTAGTAGCATGACGTTTAGTGGTCTTTTGGTTCATAAATACATTTATGACCTGTAAAAAAGACCTGCCTCGTTAGCGTTTGAAGACGTGTTTCCATTGTTATAACAAACCCTTTGATCATAAATGCATCCATCTATCTAATCAGCTTAATATATTATGCACTGTTTGATATATATTAGTGAATCTTAGTATATATTTAACTAATTGATATCTCTTCATGAGACTTTGTATATAATGATACTGAAAATAACTTGTATTACATTTTGTTTCGAGTGAAATTGAGCTTAAACACCTTTTGTTTTGTTACATATTATGTCCAGCATCTGTCCGTCTATCCATTATATTGGATGAAATGTCTTGGTCAATTGCAGATGTTTTTATGAAACCTGCTATTAATTTGCATCATGACGAATTGAATGTTCCATTCAAAATTATTTTTCAGCAGATTAGCACATTTAGAGTTGCCAAACCTTATTTATTCCTCGCTAATACCTCTGTTTGCAAGATTCTTTCCACAAAAACAATGCTAACTTACTTTTTTGCAGAAAACTTGTTTCATTGTTGGGATTGTCCTAAAGATGTCTAGTTTTAAACTTATGTACTTACTTAGTGTTTAATCCATATCATCGTGGAAAGTTGTGCATGCAGGGTATCCACTTTTTATGCTTTTGCGTGCTTTATTTAATTTAATACCTCTGCATAATTTCTTAAAATTCACACAAGCATTGAAAAGGTAATTATTTAAATCTGTAGACATGTAACGACCATTTTGGCATACTGATTTATTAGCAAATGTCCATTGTGGCGTGATTTGGCTCTAATAAACATTAATATATAATAAATGAAAACAACAAGCTTTGTAAAATTTAACAAATAATTTTTTTTCCTGGCAAAAGATTGAAATAAATGGAAAAATAATCAACGATAATCCAAGAATAATCCACGAATTAAATTAAAAAGTCATAGTAATTAAATATTCGAAAAGATTCAAGTTCTGGTTTTGTTGGAAAATCCAAGATGGAACACGATGACGTACGCTGAAGTCTGTTTTGTGCTTATATACAGTTCCGTGTAAAAACACAATATTTAACTGTCCGGTGTTGGAACTCAGCAGCAAATATTGATTAAGTGTCTGTGTCTAATACTTCTAATCATAAACAACATTTAACTTCTTCCCAAAAGTAACCAAAGTTCTCAAAAGCAAAGATTATATCGTATTCTAATGAGCACTTTTGAAGAATAAAAATATTCCAAAATCGAGAAAAAAGGAAATGAAGGAGTCACTTGATTGTATATATGAAGTACAACTAACATGACATGACGAAAAGTTATCATTTGATGTTAAGAAAAAACAGTTGTTTACTTCTTAATTCAATATCCCAACTTCTAACAAAACATGAAAGTTATTTACGTGGTGTCACTACCCCTCAATCAAGGCCAGGATTTAGGTCAACCGGTTTTCTGAGAAAAACATCATCTCTAGTGAATTTATTTACATTACACAATAGCATGTAATGAAGAAGAAAGTATTTTAAACTGACACAAATAATTATATTGGTACACATTTACACACACACATAAGTAACATGATATGGACTGGTCTTTTTTCCCCTTTTCCATTAACAATATCATCTCATACTGATGAACAAGAAAAACACTAATTATATTCAATTTTTGAAAATCATAACTGAATGTGTGTATATGTATCCATTGAGTACGATTTACTATAGTCCTCATATTAATAATGTAAAGTTTATAATAGTCCATTTTTTGATGGAGCAACAATTGTGGGTGAAGGCCATTTAGATATTCATTACACATAACACAACGCAGGATCCAGTGATGCTCCATTTGTATTGGTGTCCTTCTCATTCTCCTTTACAGCAAAATCGACGGATTACATGGGTATTGATGCAGATGACGAAGCACCAGTCTTTGAGGAAATTGCTCATCTAGGAAAGTAAGTCTTCGTTATTAGTTGTTCTCTTTCATGTGGCTTCGTTAATACTAGCTTGTGTAATACAATGTATTAACGTCTTCCTCTTAGTAATATGGGTAGGTATTGGATTGATCTACTTTATCTAGCGAATGACCGTTCTCGATGATGTGACCCGGTGTGAGTGAAAAGATGGAATATCAACAGAGAACCGGGCAAGATTATCGGGAAGACTTAATGCAATACGAGCCCCCTTAGACAAGAAAGCTATTTACTAACAGTGTCTAATTTGAATTTATTCATCATCACAACGAGTGGTGAAAAGACTGCAATATCTACGACCGATTTCTTCACCTCCTGCTGGACAAAAACGACAGGTCATATAATTACCATATAAGATCTCTATCGACAAATTACCGTATGCTAATACAGTTTCAATAACAATTGCATAACATTCAAATATCCTTAACGTACACGATTACTTACACGAGCAAATTGAATAGATAATTATCGTTAATTCACCATAAAAAGTATTGTTCTAACAAACAAAGGGAATTATCTCATATGTTTGTTATATAAGCCTCTGAAATCCTACACATACAAGCATTTGAGTCGAATGCAATCAATTCTGCTTATGACTTAATTATTGTAAATTTAGAAGATAAATTGCAGAACAACTCTCATCAAAACATTTCCATAAAATTGAATAAAGGATGTATAATATAGAACATATCAAGCAAATTTGCATACAACAAACAATTAAAAATAGAATATTAAGTCAAAATAATATTGCGTACCTTAATGCTGTTAACTTTAGACATTGTGCATCCAGCACCAAACCGTATTTTTCTCACAACACAAACACGTGTACCTTTTCTTGTTTAACGAGGAAAACACTGATCTTTTTATATTCTTCATTTCTCCCTCAGAAAATATCATACTAAAGAATTGAGAAAACGATTATCATTTCAAATCACATTATTACCAACATGCACGCCATAATTTCACTCGTTGCCAATCGTAGTGGTTTCCAAAAAGCAATTCTTAAGACAATTATTTCTTTCGTCACTCAGAATCTCTGATCTAGGATATATATGTTATATATTTTTTTACCTTTTTGAGCTGTCTCTTTCTCAAAACCGTGCCCATTTGAAACTTTAAAAATGGCATGGACGAAATCAAGATCTTAGTTCGAAGTGACCCTTCACAAAGACCCGTGGTCTACATGTGATACAATCTTAATGCTCAATACATTCAACTTTAAGGTTCAATGCTTATTCAACATTCGACATTTCACACTGTCAGAATATTTCATGTTTTATTAATGACCTGACCTCATATACAAGTTAATTGGTTTTTCTTTTAAGTATTAACATTACCGTCACCTATTAATAAACAATATTTCTTACCAGTGAACTCCATATTAAGGTTATACGCTAAGTATTCAATTACAAATATTTGTTACGATATTAGCGACTCACTTAATTCCGAGTAAATCTAATTGCATATAAAAACTCTAGCAAGCTGTTCTGAATGTGAAGTACAATCTGCTTGCATTTTGTTGTCAATATATTTCTCACCTGGAAGCCTTTTATCATGCGAAAAACACCAACAACGCTTATATGTGTAATGTTTACTTGGAAGCATACCCATAACACAATAATAGAGCCTGACTATAAAGCAATGGGAATAATATTGAAGAAACGGGAACTTTACAGCTTTGTAAACGACAAACTAGTACTTTACTGTTTTGACCTAATGCAATACATCATCCTATTTGAAAAGTCGATCATGTTTCTAGGCAATATATCAATATTTGCCAATTGGAACGACTACAGTCAAGTGTTAATGCAAATTAGCTTTCAAATAGAGCAGATAGTTTGTCAGTTTTAGAACAATTATAAGTTTCAGTTTTTAAATTCAAGAATTAAAATACTTTTAAAACATCAAAATGCAGACAAACAAACTGATGTAAATGCATGGCTCGAACGTGTCGTTAGTCAGCTAGCCCAAGACTAACAAATGTCATTTTAGATAGATAATTTGCATGATTTAAATAGTTTAATTGACCGAAAACAATAGACGCCAACAATCTGCGTTTATGCATGCTGTCATACACATACATTATTTTATGTTAATCGAATAAATCAGCCGATGTCCACGTTTTTTTTGGAGTTAATAACGTATATCACAAAGATAATCAATTCCCTAGCAACCTAGGACAATTTGGACTGAATTTCAAAACGATGCTTTATAATCCTTACTGGTTAGAATTCATGGATACCACACGATGTTGGCATATAATTCTCGCTTATTATTGAGCTGTCCAATTAATTTGAACAATTAAGCCCTATCTACTAAAACAATCAAGACATTTGAGACGACATTACCAACTTCTCTACCGACAATGAACTCTGAGTTCATACCACAACATATATTTTAGAATATATACAATGGATTTATCAAGGTAGTAGTTAGCCCAGATGGAAACCAAACATATAAACATGTCAAACTATCATTGTAATGCCGTAAACGGGGATCAAATGATGAACGTCAGGCGGAATATATTTCGGATTTTCACAAATGAAGATTGTCTCCCTTTAGACATTCATTGTATTGCCCATAATTTGAAGAAATAAACAAGATTAAATAACCAGTCCTTGCAGCTGCGTTCATTGTTCCCCCTAAACATCATGAAACTTAAATAACCATCATACGGTTTTAGTCTCTGTAGCTCTTGTTTGTTTAAGAATGAGGTGTCATCAACAGCCACCCCGTTTTTGAATGAATAGTTATGTACATACACTTGTTTTTCCAACACAGATTTGCATGCTTTACAATCTTTCAAGTGGATATTTTGACAAAAAGCAGCACGTTTGTGGCAGAATATATTTATGTCTTGTGTTCAAATGAGTGATTGATCGTTTCAGAGAAGGGACTGATTAAATTTCTTCACAAAAAAAATAAAACCTCACAAAAATGTCATTTCATTTCCAAACGATGATCAAAAGATTATTACGCTTTCCATATGGAGTACAAAACATCAACCAAAGCAATCATCGTCTTTTGGTTGGCTATATCTTTTAGTAATTATACTTATGAAGATCATCAGTGTATTTGAGCAATGAAATCTAGTTTTCCAATTTTCCATCAAATTAGCAGTATACTTAATACCTCCAGCTTAATTGTAATTTGATAAACAATAAAACAAATTTAATCATATTTCGATCATCGCCTACTCTCACACTGTGTTATGAAATCAACATCCATGCATTTCTAAAAATATATATTCCAGCACATAGTCAGTATACGATAAGGTAACATATTTACATATTTTCATAATTATGTTTGGCTTATTTTGTTGGTTTTAAAGGCGCTTTTAAAACGTCTGTTTGCACATTTATTCGCTAAATCATGCCGCGAAAACTGCTAGGTGAGTGCCATTCGAAAGGATATACTAAAACAGTCCATCCAGGTTGGATTTAATTGATAAGTTTAAATTTCGTACTGACTTTGAAAAGATCTTATGCAAATTTGTTCACCAAGTAATTTGTTATACAATGAAAATGCACTATTATTTTTACTCAGCTAATCGAAATACCGCTTCATATAAATAGGTATATTGATGTTTTATCTTGATCTTTGTCGCCATCCCATTCGATTGCATATGAACATGTGTAAAGGAGTCGTGATCTACAACTCAGTAAACATTCTCCATACTGATCATGCGGATATTGTATTTGAAACTTGTATATGCTGCAATATGTTTCAAAAATAGAATATTTCCTTCTGTTGAAAAAGCAGTTCCAAATATGTTCCTATTTTGGATGATTTAAGTGTGGACTTACTGTGTTGTCAAGGAATTATTCTAAATTTTCTCCAATACAACGAAATTTCACGAGTTGCGGCTCTTACATTACTTATCCAAGTCAGGCATTGCCTATCATAATAACCGCTGAATATGATACATGTGAATGTTGCCCAAGGTGGATAATTAAACCCTGTTCTCTCTGGAAAGTCCAGTAAAAGTACAAATACAGTTAGTGTCAGTAATAACATTTTAATAGTCTTATTTTCTTTATATATATTACTCGCCCGACTTAACTGAGAATGCATCGGTTGCATCATGAACATGCAGTCCACCTCCACGGGGTACTAGGCCTATAGATGACGGAATGGTTGGTCAATACACACTCCAGTTTGTCTTTTTTGACGCACCTTTCTCTATTGAAGACACTGTGCAATAGTAATAATTCTTGATATGATATTTTGGCTCTACCTAAATCATTGGCACTTGAAAAAAAGGCATTTCCAATTCCTGATCAACTGCTTGCGGAGATTTGTTGCATGTACTGAATCCAACTCTTGTCCTGATCTCCAGTTTTGCAGCCAAAATAAAGGTGGCCGGCTTTTTTAACCATGGTGTTTATATTTTTGTGCTTATAAAGTCACTTCACCACAATCATAGCAGACGTTTTCTCTATTGTTCATACATTTAGGAGGCATCTGCTCACTTTGGCTACACCGACATGGGTCCCTTTCCAAATTCAACCACTGAAAAAGAGAACGACACTGTATGACTTATTGAACTGATATCAGGCAATTTCATTTGCAGAGTGATGTAAACTTATTTATGTTTGCATTTTCCATAACTTCCAGAAAGAAATAAGGATGCAATTCATATCGTGTATGAGGCTAAATCAGCTTTAATTGTTATTTTGTAAAGAATAAGTACTGTGCAACCTCAGTCATATTTTTTTATATGTAACCAGTCAAAGATGAATGTTATACATTTATTTTTACATAGAGATATTCCTTATATTTATGAATCATTGGTACTACGCCATTCCAAAGTTAATGGACACAAATTCATACCCAAAATCCTAGCTGTACAACTAGAGTCAGACAACAGTTGTAATCATCATTTGTGTTATTATTGTTTGAGAATTAATAACTTTTGACTATTGTACAAATGTTTCCTTTACATGCTACTAGAGAAAGAACCTGTCTTTCGGCACTATCAGAACTGAAGCGTTATTCGAGGAGGATGTGAAACAAGCATTATCTGACTTAACTCGTCTTTCCAGTTTTCTTTCTATGTTTATTTATGGCGTGGGTGGGTCTTCTTCTAATTAATTTAATTAATTCTTCTTAATAGGCAAACTAAACAAGTTCGCTTTCTGTAATCATTACATTTAGTGAAACATGGCATATAACTCTACCATGCTAAACCTAGATTCGTTTTCAATTGATGGCCGACAAACTTCATCCTTTTATATTTCCACCCAAACGATATCTAACCTGTCACCAATAAAAGGATTCTTACCACGAAACGTTAGACGAACTATTGCATTTGAGTAAACAGAAAACAGGCGCGTAATGGTATTCTATTCTAGCTTGCATTTAAAATTGGCCAAAAAAATCATTTTCTTCTTGACTTTATAAACATTCAAACGTTTTAAACGAGAACTACCATTTAGTTCATCAGTGACATGCTCGAAACTGGCGTGTTTGACTTCGACACTGCACGCGCTGACATTATTTTTGTAATTTCGGTATGTTTTTTAAGAGAAGAACCTTAATTAAATAACATGTTTTTACTATATTGATACAAACAGGATCCTTACTTAATCATTGAGTGTGCGTGCGTGTGTGTGTGTCAAATCATTTACAGATTGTTTTGATAAATGAATATACATGAATATAAGTAATAGGTCCAGTGAACAAATGTATTCAATAAAAGGAGACAATACAAGTATTACAATAACACATTGCTGCATTTGAAATACTTGATAATAATCTCAGGAATCTTAAATCTTTCATACATATTATTATTTTCTCTTCTTCTTCTTAATAACAACATCATGTCTTGCACCAGTTGATTATGATACTTTATCATTTAGGGCAAATTTCACTTTTTTCGCACCTTGATATATAAAATGGTATGTAGTGAAAGAAAACATTTTAAATTGATGATTATTATAAATTATTTTCTATCAGCTCTGCATTTAAAATTAATGAATAAGGATATTTTGCAAGTAAATAGGATGGAAATAGATAAATAAGGGGAGTCAAGCGAACGAATAAGATAATTTTTAATAAATAATAACAAATATATTACGTATCTTTAAGACTTTTACTTTTCTGTGCTCTTCCATTTTGTCTGTTTCATTATGTATTTCGTGTGTCACAGAATTAGGCGAAAATTGAATTTGTTTTTTGGATACAAACTAATCTCACCATTTTTTTTGTTTCGTCGTACATGCGTTACCTGGGGTGAATAAGTGTTATTCAAGATAAGCGACGTGTAGCGATTTACATGTACCTGATTAGAAATCACTTGAAGTCATCGCAGCCCCCAGACTCCCCCGCGGACAGGTCCCTTCTAGGATTATGTCCATAAAACCTCACGTCTTCATTCTTGCGCATGCCAAAACCCTTTCAACCCAAATATAATAAACATACTTAGTATTTGAAGGTATCTTGTTCTCATTTCACAATATATTTATTATTGTTACCACCACGTTCTATAATATAACGGTGTAATGAGATCGTATGAAAAAATATCTTGTTCTTCTTTTCATGGTAGATAACGCATGGACAATTTACTAGCATATTTCATTGAGTGGTTCTCTGTCCCTCTAACACACACACACACACACACATATATATAGATATATATATATATATATATGTGTGTGTGTGTGTGTGTGTCCATTGTGTCAGAAAGCTTTTAACATTCATTCGGACGTTCGTACCTATTAGAAATACTTTTAGTCTGAATGACAGACAGGTAAGATTATATTAGAATTTGATAAATCACATAGGATCTAGTCTTCTGTGCGATTTCTTTTATTCAGGCTCAATATTTGATATAGTACTCAAGTTACTAAATCATATCCTCTATTTAACCTGACTGATATATTTCAAAATGTAAAACTTCTGTCACAACCTTAACTAAAGTTGCATTTTGCTGCGTTAAACTGGCATTATATCTGCCTTGTTTCCTTCCCTTCCGAAACGTTCTAAATCACACTCCTTCCACACATTGTTTTTATTGTTACTATATGAAGTGATGTTTAAGTAATTGTCTCGGTTTTTTAAATGTATAAGACAGTGATTTAGAGACTGAATTGTTTAACATATTTTCCTTCAAAACGGTAATATTAACTAAAGTATAACAAAACTGAATATTCTATCCAATTATTCAGTACAATTTGACCGTTTGACACATTTGTAGAGTCAGATATCGATTAAAATTAATGGAGACAGTAACCAAGATAGACCCTTTTATCGTGCTGTTTCGGATTAATAGTAAAAATGGTTATGTCAAGGCTGTAATATTTATCAAAGATACATTTACTTTCAAAATATCGTCAGATAAAGGCGTCACAACGGCTGCTGAATTAGGTGTTGGCAAAATGGAATGAATTCATACCTGAAACAGATATTATGATGTACCGATCAATATGTTATTTACTGTAAATATTTGCCGTAATATGTAGAGTCGAATCGGTTATTCATTTAATTAATGAACTTTAATCGATTTCAAGTTGTGTGGAGTTTCAAAGCTATTGATGATTTCAGACCTGACCATTATATTTCGTCCATTCCATCTATTACTAAGATAATGCCTGCTATGAATTTAAAAGTAATATGTCTGTTCTACTAAAATGAGCGTGCGTGTCGATGTAAGATCGTGTAACCAGAACAATGAGTAATTGTTATCAGCTTGTTATAAATCCAAATTTGCTTATTATGTTTGATTAGAAAAGATTGTCATGTCATGAAATGTCACAGCTTTAATCACCGATTCGTACATGTAAAATTTTGTCCTATAATATATACGATATTGGTGTCATATAGTATATCATATAGTGTTGGGATTTTTAAATGTTATGTTTAAATTAAAATCCTTTCAAATTTTTAAAGGTACACAATCATTTGAACGTTTAAATGCAATACGGGTACAACATCAAAGGAGCATAATTGCAAGGTGTATTCTTGATTCACCTTTTCATTTCATCATATTCTTAGAAGTAGTAGTAATCAGTTGCATGGTCTGCGCACTTAGCTCATGCTTCACATATCAGTTGGCATAAAATATTTAGATCTCCATCGATGGGTCGAAAATAATATAATATTTGTATCATAAGACATAACTAATATTTATTTAAAGCCTTTACATGGGAAATATATATTCAAAAAGATATTGTAATGGTGTTCCTCAATAAAACTTCAACAGATGGAAACAAGACGTTGGAAATCAACTTCTCGAGTTACACCAGCAAACAATATTACACTAATGTCATGACGTACGACACAAGGACTACATATATTTCCAGACATTATACTGGTCGAGTACAAATTATAAAAACGAGCCAAAGTAATTTCAGTTTTCTGGTACAAAATATTGCTTTTATTGATAGCGGAAACTTTACAATGTACGGGCCTAACGTTGACAATATTTTAACACTATACGTTGTGACTCAAAAAACTGTAAATGTGATTGAATACCTTATGCAGCAGGGGATCGCATGGAAAGCTGTGTATTAAATAAATGGAACTTCTGTCTTACCATTTTAGAATTAAGGTTTCATGAGAAATTCGAATATACTGCCTGGGATGACATGGTATTCCTTTCCTTTATCTCTCTCTCTCTCTCTCTGTCTCTCTCTCTCTCTCTCTCTCTCTCTCTCTCTCTCTCTCTCTCTCTCTCTCTCTCTCTCTCTCTCTCTCTAAACATATATGTCTAAATTGAAAGAGCTAAACTTTTCTATATTGTCAAGACCAAAGTAAATAACCTACATAACTCTTTCTCCTCGGATGTAACAATCGATATGAGCCCCAATGTTATCTAACGTTAACCTACACCTACAATTGACCAGCATCGAAAGAAGCGGTCATACAGCTATTAAAATGTCCACTAAAATGTTATACATTAAAACTAGAATACATAAATCATCCACGCTCCAAATACAGCCATATATTATCATCAAAAAAATTCAAACATGTATTATATAACAAAGATATACTTAGTCACTCTATAATCTGATGAAGTCGATTTCGTTTGTCTCTATAAACAATAATAATAAAGTTGTGACTCACAGAGTGAAGAATATAATGTCGCAAGGATGGACGAAATTACGTGCCACAAAATAATGGAAGGAAACGATATAACCAAGATACCATTAATGCGATCAATCTGGAATAATGTAAACATATCATGAAAATGAATGCCACTTGATACCAATATTCACAAAATATATTGTTCTTGAATATAATTAATTTAAAAAAAAACACGGAAAAAAATGCAGTTAACAATAGAGATGCCAATCTTCTGATACTGTTCATGAAAAGAAGCGAAGGCTTCATTTATTAAACAATGAACTTCAACCACAAATTGAAATTGAAATAACACATTTATCATAAAGAAGCGCTATTATTTCCTATTATAAACAATGTTCCATACACATGCACTTCATCAACAAATTATCATGATGGACGACTACAAAACTCTACAAACCTATGAAACGTTCTGGAAGAATTACATTTAATACATCTTGCTGATTTTTCTTTAGTTTCTTCCTTTGTATTCGTGGGTAATGTTTTTATTTTTCTTCTGAAAACATTATATATTTCTTAAAATACAGTTATAAAAAATTAATTATCCTGATTATCAATTGAATTACTAACAAGACACTGTTCATAAATGCATACATTAAATGAGAATGAATATTGTACTATTATCTTGATAATGCAAAATGTTAATCAAATAACACGTAACAAATGAAAAACAAAATGTACCAGCCAAAATTGAGTTACAATAGTCCAACCTTGAAAGTACTAATGAACACACAATTGGTTTAGTTGCATATGGATCAATTAAAATACCTGATTGCACATGAAGATATTTACAAAACAAAGATGCCTATCATTGTAGCATATACTCAGCTTAAATCTTCATAACGCATAACATTGAATCCAGATAATGAAATGAATCTACTAGAGGAGGATTAACTGTAAAACAAGTAGCACATGTAGGTTTGCCTGATTGGATGGCGGATAAATGTAAGCTTTATATACAGTAGTTGCAATGAAATAGCCACATCATAAGTCTAATTTAGTCTCTTTAAAAGTTCTTAAGAATTATTACGCTAAATGCAATCTTTAACATAGTATGAATACAACATTAAATGATAGTACAGATTTCGCACAAATGTTTATCTATTCATTACTGTTAGAAGTTATATGATGTACTGCCTCTCACAACACACTTTATTTAGATCGATCACCCTCCATTTTCCAAACTTGCTATGTCTAGTTCCTGATTATGACCACCACACTGAATTGGACATGACTCAAACACGACAGGGCTATGGTGTAACTGAAAATAGTTTGGAAACGATTCATCAGCGTTTATACATATTGAGAATACGAATCTATGTATGTATGTGATATAAAAGACTTTAAAGCTAAATCATAATGACATGGCAACTTGAACGTTTAAAATATGTAATTACATCAGAAATATATCTTTTAATTCCACATAAGAAATAGATTCCCCAGTGGTTGTAAATGTTGTGATGTAAAATTAGCAACCCAAGTTATGTAAGTTGTGTGTAGTATTTTTAATTCGATCTTTTCAGACGCAACGTTTCATCTATGCAGCTTGTGTGCAGTGATATAGCTGCGGAAGACAGCCCATATACCTATCAAGCTATTCAGTAACGTTTTGATAGAGCGAATAAAGGCTTTAAAGTAGATTTTGTTTTGCACATTATAAATGGGTACCCTTTCATGATGACCACAAAAAGACGACATGCTAGATACGTGGTGTCACAGACTGTTGAAATCTAAATGTGATGGGCTTTCAATTCTCTATAGTATCTGGCAACCATTATCAAATGATATAGGGGGGGACTACAAAAAGGTAAAACAGTTTATACGTGCATTTTATTGTAAAATATAATGATCTTCAACGGAAGTATCAATTCACTCACTTGTGTAAAACACTACAGAGAAGTGATATACTCTATTAGAATCTATACAGTTTATCAAACACGTTTCATTACATATCAATACTTGATTTACAGGACAATACATAAGTACCCCATTTTTCCCTGGCTTGTTTAAGTATATACAGAGTTTAGTCAGCTACGTTTTCTGCGCGGCGCGTCTTCCTTCTCTTCACCCTCTGGTTCTTGCTCCACGGCTTGTTTTCTCTCTCTCTCTCTCTCTCTCTCTCTCTCTCTCTCTCTCTCTCTCTCTCTCTCTCTCTCTCTCTCTCTCTCTCTCTCTTCTAATAGACAATCAAAAACTGATTGTATTCGAACGTATTCGATTTGATGGAAGTTTTGGACCTTGATTCCTTTCTCCAGTCATATATATATATATATATATATATATATATATATATATATATATATATATATATATATATTCTTATTCTTACATGAGTGTTATCATAAGTGCATATTCTCGGTGCAATGTTTCCGTCCGATGCTGCATATTAAGCTGGTAAATTGTACAATTTCACTTAAATAGATGACATAATTACTTTCGTAGGTAATAAGGCTGTGGATCTGTTGTCTCCATAGTATATGTCCAGGTGTTGTTGTATTTGATGATGCCATGAATCATCACACATATATAGGCCAGATGTAAACACTTCCATTGAACGCTGAATAAGAATACATTACAAAAAGAACCTTTTATCTCAAACAGCATTACTTTATACTGATATAGCCCATCTTGAATAAATATGATAGATCTGTTATGTGACAATTCTGTCAGTCTAATTTGTCAGAATTCTTCAAAAAGTTCAAATATCGTGCCATTTCGCATGTCAAATTTTGAGAATACAGTCATTGGTTATTGCAATTGGAAACACATCTGTTTTAGTCACACCCTATAGCTTTATATAATCGGTGCTCATGCGGAAAATAGTATGTGATTAAGATACTAGACTACATGGTGAATTCCAGTCAGTTTTACTCGGTTATATGAAATCATTCTCCTGAAAATACTGAATTTCTGTTTGCATGTCTTCTTGTTTGAGGGTGTTCATCATGTAGGGATGCTGTTTAACGGGGTAAGGAATATACAATTTCAGCATCATGGTATATTTTATTTGCTCACGGGGTAATTTCTGAAAACATGTGCCATTATTCAAATAATAACCGAGTAAGTTATGTGTTTTTTGTTGTAAATGTTAACATTTGTAGTCCAGATTATTCAGTAGATCTGAATTCCCAAAATTTGTTCAACTAAAGTCAATACTGCCTGATTTCAGTCCATCGCTTTAAATCTTCACTGTATGGAACATATTCAACTAAATTGACTGCATGATTAAATAGGTCTCTCTTTATCAACTAACTATTTTAACATATGTGTATTTGGGTTTTCTCATCCCGTGAGTATTAATGATATAATTTTAAACACTTTCTATTCAATTGTGTATGGACCACAATATTTTACCTAAAATGGATTTTGCCGTAAGGACAAGAAAGCCAGAATTGTTTCACCAGGTTGAAAACTCGTTTCCTTTGTAGTTTTGTCATACCTTAATTTAAATTATTTACTAAGCAGATTGTATATTTGTTATTTCAACTTCACAAGCCTTTAACAATTTATATTTGAAATTATTATGATTCGTCACGTGCAATAATATGTTAAATATGAGCTTTAAATATTGTCCTATCTGGTTTACTACCACTGGCTATTGGGATTAAATTTCCAGTTTTTAGAAACATAAATTGTAAGCTCCGTGAAACAAAAAATAGCGTTCATATTGGGATAAGTGGTACGTTTTTTCACCACTAAATGACCAGTCAGAAACGAATAATGGGCTACAAGAATTTCCCGTCTATACGACATAAGAACAACAATTTAATAGTTCACTGACCACTAATAACCAGTGAATACATCGAGTGGTCTCCTATTTACATAGGAACACAATGTTGAACAAAATAACACGGGCATTTATGTCGCTTCTGTTTCAATGTAACATCTCTGCAACAAACATGATACCTCATGATTGTTTTCCTGTTCGACGACAAGTGAGTGTTGATTAGAATAAAGATACACCAAGTGCAAACCTGACCTCGTTAAAAGCCCGACAAACAAATATGTCCTCTAAAGGAACAATATCTTCATCTCTCGCAAGTGGCGTCATTGCCATAGCTCTAGTACGTACACAGTTCGAATTTATGTTAGGGATTTCTATTTAAAAATAATCTGCTTTCTGATCTTAACAACGCTTGTGAGTTACAAAAGGATTAACCACAACCTTATCTCTAGCTAGATAATTTTAATACATATATTCCATGGATGGGCAGAGACGAAACTCATTGTGGCACCAAGTGGCCAATTGGTCTAACGCACTCTTCTGTTACAGATTACTGCCATCGCACCTCTGTTTCCGTGGGTTCGAGTCTCAGATTCGGCCAACGTGGGTATGTGTGAAAGCATGCCAATAGCTTCTCGTGGGTCGCTGGATCTTTCTTGGGGTTTTCCCAGCTTATTTCTCCACCATTATTACTGGTCGCCATGTATAGCATTAAGTGTGCTAAAACATGGCGTTAAACCCTACAACAGCAACAACAACAATGAAACGCTTATAATTTTCTTGAGACTAAATTTGCTTTCAAATTTACACAATAAAGAGGAACATAAAACGCGCACTCTGCTTCCTGTTAAATAAGTTTCATTGAAGAAGACGTCTCATAAATATGCAAATTACTTTGAGAAGCTTATGTTCAATTACTATTTAAATTCGAATAAGCTAGAGTTGCATAATCATTATAGTTTGACATGGAACGTTCCATATAAATGGTTCATAATTTATATCTTAAAAAAAAGCTTGGGTTTGTTTGATCCAACAAATGTACTGCTTACAATACACGCACTTGATAGTGACCTCTTAGAAATAAGAGCATTATTAAGAAGTATGCCTTGATTAAGTCCGAACGTCACTATGGACGAAATGCTTTTATTTCGTTAAGAGGTATTACTAAACTAATTTTTTAATAATATCAAAATTTGAGTTTTGTCTAAAATGTGGTCGTGCATTTCACTTGCCAGCTCTATTTGTTTTATCATAATTGAAATTCGCTTCCTTTTTTTCTCTTTCTCTCATCACTTGCATGTATATTTATTCCATTACCCCTTGCACCTTTATTTGCATTATCTTGTGTTTGTCTTGATGTCATCTTTCAGAAAATGCTATGGTATTTGTCTTATTTCTTCATATTTATCTAACTGCATCCGTCTCCAATTGTTTTCTTTCTTCTACTGAATTTGGTTTTTAATTTTCTGTAACTGCTTTTACCTTTCCTATCTATGTGCAGTCTTTTGTTTACTTAATATATTTCTTGTATCTTCATTTCAATTTCATAACTTTTATGTTAGAGCCAAATGAAGACTTGACCAATTTGACCAAAATATTTTGTACTTCATTCTTCTGAAGAAATGCATTGTTTTCAAATGAAACAAACCTAAACGTAGTAGGATTCAAAACGAAGTTCTCCAAATTTGATAACATTGTACAAGTTTGTTGGTTTCACTATAAAGTTCAAAACTTCCCAATGATCTGGATTATGTTTGAGTTAACATGTTTATAAACCAAATCAAATTCAATGATTCAGGTGAGGTAAAAAAAAGAAAAAGAATTTGATTTTGGCTAAGGTCAAGTCCAAAATACAGTTATCCAAAGCATATAATGATTTTAAAAAAAAAAAAACAAATATGCAAATATATATATATTGAATATGATACAAATGTACAAACAAATGTACCAGTCATAAATAATATGCAATAGTCTAATATATATGGGTTACCTTTCGTAGGAGACGTTTCCATGAATTGTATGTGAAGAGCCGAAAAAATAATATGAGATTTGGATTTCAATACCTTGTGATATTGATATGCTATTGTTACGTATTACTTATTATATATATATATATATATATATATATATATATATATATATATATATATATATATATATATATATATATTCATTTGTTTTTTTTAATTCAGTTGACTGTTTTTCAGTTTCAAATTCTTATCTTATTTTTCAATTCAAGCTATAGTAAAAATTTGTTTTTTACGTTTTTTCAGAAATTCGGTTGACCTGAATTATGTTTTACTATACAAGCCATGTTCATCAAAATCCTGACATTGATTAATTGGTAGTAAAAACCACGAAAACAGGTTTTATTTTTATCTTAAAATGATTATATGTTGTCAAGGTAAAGACGGGAATTGAGAAGTAAACAACCTTTCATTCCTAAAGTAAAGATGATTAGTTCTCGTCAGGTTCTTGTTAGGAGTACGTGATACAAACGATAACTTGACTCCTCCCCTATCACCTTTTACGATTTCGTAATTTGGGATTTTGTTTTGAAATTGCGTATTATAATAGAAATGAGATATCTCACGCGCAGCAATAATAATAATATTGCTAATTATAACAATAATGCTTATGATGGGTAGCCTTGAAACAGAAAATGGTCAAGAAAACAGGAATATTTAAATTAGTGAAGAAGATAAAGTATTTAGTTCCAGCGCTACATTCAAAAAAATTATTTGTTGTGTAGGTTTAATGCCTTTATGTATAGCAAGATAAGTTATAAAAGACTTACAGTGTATCTGATGGAGTAAAAACCCGGGAAATTTGCAGGGAAGAAATAGGGACCCACAGGATGCTACTGGCAACGTTGCTCACGTGCTTACATTGCCCGACATGTGGACAGAGGTGAGACGCGTGTCAACGGCGAGCTCCTTTGATTACTCGGCCAACATCATCCCGAACATTAATAAATAATTATAGTAAGTACATGAAATGCAATTACATTTGTTTAAAATATAATGTTGTTCTTCTTTTATTGTTATACTCTGGTGGGGAAGATCGGGTTTTGTCAAAACAATTTCTCGCTGCATTGTTGAAATGTAGTTTGACTTGTTGATTATGCAATAAACACTTAATGCTGTGGTAAATGAGTTCTTTTATTTGTTACCTAGTGATATCAAAAAGCACTGTTTAATGAAAATTCAATTATTTTGTCTTTCAGTAATGTTTTCATTAGACTAGCATACGTGACATTTGTGTTTGCATTATTTTCATTGACATTATGAGATAATATTGTTATGACATAATACGTTTGGACTTTGAAGTCTGAAAATAATAATTCTTACATAACAAAGTGCTTTATTAAATGCTGGTCTCGACTGGATTTCATTTACAGTTCCTGTTACTATTTAATCACTCCATTATGCCAATCCCTCGCTATTTCATCATAGGCATTTTGTCTGTAACCTTACTTCCATTGTTCCGTACATGTGTAAATTGTTCAGTCTATGTTCGTTATTTTGTTAGTCTTTGGATATCTAACACAATATTTTAATTTAGCATCCATGATGAACTACACTGATTTTCATGACTCAGAATACTTTTCTTTTAATAACATTTGAACTTAGATGGTTTCATTGCAAAAAGGGCGTATATCATTTACAACAATATTGTATATTTCATTTGTATCATTCAAACATAGTTTCATAAATCAACAGTGCTCACCAATGGCTCCTTGAAGTAAATAACTCTATGTATAATGTACCACTTTTATTTACATTGTTCGGTCAGAGTCTGTTGAAGAATATATCAGTCTTCGATAATTTGCGTACGATATAACCTTTTCTATAGTACCTATATTTAAGCCTTACATATTATATAAACATACTTTAATGAGGTAAATGACACATTCAAAATTGATAAATTATGTAACAAAATGATTTTTACTCGAATTAATGTATGGGTTGCATAATTCAACAATGCACCTGATGTTTTAAAGGAATATATTTATGTATTTGATACATTCTATTTTTATTCTTTTGTTGTAAATAAATCAGAAATATCCTCAAATTCCTTTTGGAAAATGTAATGGAGTTATAGCACGTGGTCTACACGAGCATTACAACAGTAAACGGTAAAACGGTACCTAAGACATATTCTTCTATTCAACGTGACTGATATATTTTAATTGCTATTACATACTGTCTTAGATTTTCTTGTAGTTATCTCTCGCAAAGTCCCTCGCTTCATATCCTCTACACTTTATTGCCTTCCTTTCCGAAACCTCGTGATCATCACTGTTTTCCTGCCGTAGCTTCTTGATCATTAACGTCTCCTCAAATGTTCATTTCTTTTTGTTCTGATGTGACGTGTGATATTTGTCTCTTCCTCCTTTTCTCAGTGTTTCAAGTTTCTAAAAAACGGAGTTAAAGAAATAATTGTTGGATTTATTTTGGTTAACACTAGTATCTATTCATTTCGATCCTGTCCGATCCTGGAGACAAATTGATTTGTGTCTACGTGTGTTGTATTAGGCATATATATTGTAACCAATATATTATCCTACTACTTTCCTATCAGTGGCAGTGTACGCGTATGACAGTCTACATAATCTCGAATCTTACCTGCAATACAAAGGAGATTCTTCAACATATTTGTGTAATTTTGAACACTTCTTCAGAGACACACAGACGATTGTTAAATAATGCAAAGTGTAGCCAAGATATGCGTCATTCTCGTATTGCTTGGAATATGTCATACAAATGGTAAGTCATTGTCTACTGTCTAACAAAACTATTAAATCTACAACATTTTGAGATGATTACAATCACAAGCAATTGACTTAAAGGCTGCTCGCGTGGAATGACGGTATGAAATGATCTCGATCCGAAATGGGAATCATCATGTAGAGTTTTGCTGATGTATTTATTGTAAATAAAATGACTCCGGTTTATTATCATTTCTCCAATAGATATCTCTCAAAAGTTGACAAACAAAAATAGAGTTACCTTTCATTCAAACATATTTATAGGTTATGTTTTTGTCACATATTCAGTTTATATGGCGGGACGCTTATTATTTCGTTTATTTTATATAAAAATGTATCATATACTTTTTCTATTCAACTTTGTTTGGGACTATTTGGTCGCAAAAAAATGAAAGGTACAACGTCTCTCAGAATGAACGAAATTATTCGTTCTTCTTTCTATCTAAATCATTTCTACTCAACTAAAACTGTGATAGAAAAACGTTCAAAGGGGTAATGATTTAATATTAATCCAGCTTTTGCTCGCCAATGCCCGCAAATACTAGATATTATTCAACTCATTTCATAACTTCAGTATTAACTCATTACCCGTTTGAGATCCTCTGTATATTCACCAGCATTTATAAGCTAATCAAGCATATTTAAAACAGGAAGAACTTCAGCCGCCATGATGCAGTTTTTTTTCTCCTCTCAAACTATTATTGTGCAAAAATGACTTGAAATATGATCAAAAATTATTACAAGACTATCGTTCAGGTTTTTTTGGAGTTACTTTGTGTCATTGGCTTGTTCTGGCCATGTGTCAGTTCCTCAAAGAAGGTCTGCTTTAGCTAGCGAGTGCCATGTATACCGATGACGCGGTCTAACCAACGAAAATATGCCTTGACAAGTATTGTCTCGATAGTTGTTCTCTTTGCATTATCCATGATTTCTAGGTTCATACCGTCGGATCTCAAAGATTGGATGGCAAGCCCGATATGGTATTTCGTAAGCTGCTTATTGTGTCTGCGGTATACAGTCCAGATATTGCAACCCTAGAGCAGCCAAGGGATGATGACTGACTTATATACCTATAACGTCGTGGATAGGGTAACATTATTATGGTGTCGTAATCTGTAGCTAAGCCTTCTGATTAATTGGCCTTCTTTCATGATTCTTGCAGATATCTCATTATCAAGTGTAATTATGTATAGATGACACTGCCTGGATATTTGAAGCTTTCCACAACTTTCATTTTACTAGAGTCAATCTTTTCGACTGGCTGTGTCGCATTCGTGTTTGGAGCTGGCTGGAAAAGAATTCAAGCTCGATTTGACTAATTATGAGTCCAAATAACGTTGAACCTTAGGAATATGCTTTGAGCATTGGCTGTAGGTCAATTGTTTTGTGTGTCATGAAGGCTCGGTCATTACCAAATGGGGATTCAGGATTGGGAACTTCCTATGTCTTCGTTTATGTGCCTCTATGCCGGTCGAAGAGTGAACCGTCAAACCGGTGTCTGATGTAATTCCTTCTTGCATGGCCTAACTCTCCGATGGTTTAAAATACATCGGCTACTCATTGTTTTGTGTTGCATCTTTCTTCACTAAGGTTTTCAGTCAATTTAATGCAACTACTGAATTACCAAACATATTAACGAAAGGGTCATTTTAACAAAGCAAACATTAGTGGTTAGGGTGCAGCTGAAACCATTAACGATTTGATAATGATAATACAGTGCCTAATAACATTGCACACCGCCCCTGCATTCTCATAAATCCTTGATGTTTTCATCAGGGATGTTTGTAAATGACTGTATTCAAGTAAAGGAGTTTTCTGTCTAAAGAATGTGGGCGGATATGGGAGCTGAGAGATCTTTTTTATATCGATACAAGCATTAATGTTCAGTGTTTTTTTCTCCTTATTATTGCTCTAATTTGTATTGTTCATTTTTTAGGTCGCAGACTAAATGGAAAAGTTGATGAACCGATGATCCTGCCGTTCGTGTGTAATAGCACGAACGCATCTTCAATTACAATTCATACTGGCGATAGCTTTAATTATATAATATACGATGTGGCCCAGAAGAGATGTACTAATTATTCTAACTACTACATGGATCGCATTGGAAGCTGTGTATTAAATGGAAAGAACTTCAATATCAGCTTTTTACAACTAAAATGGTTAGACAAAGGAAACTATACTGCTTGGGATGACCAGGGGTTCTTTTTAGATTCCATAGTTGTTGACATTCAAGGTACATATTTAAAACGAATTCACTGAATCACCTGTATTCTGCTTACTAACGTTACAAAATGAATCTTACAGAGGAATATGTTTGCACAAATAAGTTGTTTTGAAAAAAGCTGATGGCTTTTGCCTGCCAGCACGTTTATTTAAACTCATACATTTGCATAGTTATAGTGTTAGACAGATATATTATGAATATACAATTATCAGCTTATTAATGGTTGAACTTATTCTTGCTTGTTTGAGATAAAGGGCACCGGGTTTCCATTAAATGGAACGTCAGTCCATTGTAGATCAACCTTATGTGGTGCTGGTACTTGCAAAGTAAACGTGGTAATAAAAGCCACTGCACTCGAATGACAACGGACTTCGAACTCGTAATATGCCGATTGTAAAACCAGCTTCCGTAATGTTAAATAGTCTTGCGCACAGTAATTTATTTCAGATATACTTTCATGGTTTGCTTGATTTCGTATTTACATGCATTAGAGAAGACAAACAAATTAACATTTTCCATTTTGACTTACATAAATAAATTTTACCACTTGCAAAAGGTCAACAGAAAGATTTGTAATTTGTGAGTTTATTTCGGTTAGAAATTTGAAAGATCTGCTAAAACGGTCTGACAACAAAAGAGGAAACCAGTATGCCATATATGTTCGGCTTCTTGAAGATGTTTGGATACTCATCAACACCGGACGAACTCGTCACTATCCGCTACAAAGTTTTCAAAACTTAGTGTAATTCAACTTTAATCAGTGCTAGTATTTGTTATATTTCCTTTGCTATGATATCATCACTGCTTGTATTATAAATATTCCGTTTAATGTGATATCAGTGATGCATGTAGTATTATTATTCCCTTAGCTGTGATATCAGTGATGTTAATATAATATTCCCGTTACTATGATATCAGCTATACTAGTATTATATTCCCTTTACAATGATAGCGCTGATGCTACTATTATTAATATTCACTTTACTGAGATATCAGCGATTCTAATATTATTAATATTGTCGTTACTATGATATCAGCTATATTAGTATTATTAATACTCCCATTACTATGATAATAGCGATGATAGTATTATTAATAATCCCTTTCCTGTGAAATCAGCGATACCAGTAGTATTAATATTCCCATTACTATGATATCAGCGATACTATTATTATTATTATTATTATTATTCTTATTATTATTAATATTCCCTTTAATATGATATCAGCAATACTATTAATTATTAATATTCACTTTATTATGATACCAAAGACGATAATCTCTCTCTCTCTCTCTCTCTCTCTCTCTCTCTCTCTCTCTCTCTCTCTCTCTCTCTCTCTCAGTTATAATGTAAGAGATCTTATGAAAAATGTTCTGCCTTTATACATTTTAATACATTTCAATGCATTGGGGTCTCTACATTAACTAACCATGGCCTGCTGCATATCTTTGTGAACAAGTGAATTGCGTGTAGCAGAGTTTTCGAATTGTTTTGTACTTCAAGTTACTGAGTGGTTGATTTAACTGAAATTGGTAAATCGAGGCATATAACGTTCATTTTTTCTGCATAAACGTGTGTATCACTCTCTATTCTCAGTTCATATTATATTCCCAACCAGAACTCACCTCCGCTAAGAAAATAAATATGTATCCTTAACGCACATAAGAAAGATAACTGTTTTTAAATAATTTGCCAGATTTTAGTGGAATAAAGACGCTTAACGAATGAGTTTACACATATTACTATGTAATGAAGTTGATTTATGACAACGATTGATTGGGCTTACAAATTACTTCGCATTTTTTGGTGAAATTATGACGCTTGTTGATTCGGTTTACAAATATATAGGTGCACATCGTGCATTGTGGTGGAATTAAAACCCTTACCAGGTTGGTTTACAAGTAACTCAAGATACTGTGGTGGAACTATGACCCTTACTAGATTGAAATTAATACATTACATCCAATCAGTTTGGTACAACCTAGGAAATAATTTTGTGCAAAACTTTAGTTGTTGTTATACGACGCTGAAGGGGTAAAGGTTAATACTCATGTCTGTCTTTATTTGGTACTCGATTGTCTAACTTGAACTACACTATTTTATGCCATGCAACACGGTACATATTACGGTTTTAACATGACGATGTGCCAATCAACCAATTACTGACCTCTTTGTGTTTTGCTGTCTGCAACGTATAACAATCTCATTGCCGAAACGTATCCAGTATGTGTTGATGAATCACTATAAATTATCACCTGAAAAAGCGGATATCAAGAAACCACAATCATCCTATCATTTGTGTTGATTGATTGTATAAAACAATACCATTATTACTCTTAGTCATTCAGTGTGTCATAATGGAGTTATAGATCACCGTAGAAATTCATACTTATTTATGCCATAATGAAAAGATACACATGTTGACAAATAATTTTAATTCCGTTATTTTTCTAAGGGTCAATCTTGCGAATGTAGTTTACAGTATTAGATATCTACGTACAGATTTTGTGCAATTCCTAAAATTTACACTTTTAGATATTTAATTTTAATTTTGTAATTGTCACCACATATATATTGTTCCGCTAAGGTTCCGTTTAAAGCTAATTGTTATACACTTGACAACGTATTATAGGAATCTTCAGAAAGTATGAATATTGACCAATAACTATATGCAAAGTAATATCAGATGGTTAAATGCCTTGTGACTATAAATTCAACTACATTATGCCTTTGAGGGAGGAGGGCGCATATCTATATGAGCACATTGCGCGCTAAAACTTAAGTTTATTATTTTATTTTTTCAGTATTGATTTACATAAAGTTAGCATTTCTATTTGGTATTCAATCTATCCATTAATCATACCGATATGCATTATGGAGACGTTCCGGTACTTATCCCTTTACAAACGTTTCAAAACAAAGGGTCATTAAACCTTCAATCCTAGAAGTCGGACAGCGATACATTAATTGTCATCTGATAAATAATTGATATTATAATTCAACTGTATATAAAATATACATTTAATGTGCTGTAAATAGTATTAACTGAGATAATTACAACAATTCCTAAGTCAAATATAATTTGATGATCTAAGTTAGCATTGAACGAGAGATATTTGAATCTTGCAATGTTATTCGATTAATACTTTTTTCCTTTTCTTTACAAGACAACAAAACATCAACTCAGCAAGTAACGTATTTTCTTGATTCCACCACCCCTAAGGAAGGAAATGGAAACGGTAAGAAGTGATAAAGAAGATAAATGAAGAAGCTAAACGATTCTTTCCAGCTGTACATTTGACATACATACATACATACATACATACATGCATGCATGCTGCATGCATGCATGCATGCATACATACATACATACATACATACATACATACATACATACATACATACATACATACATACATACATACATACATACATACATACATACATGCATGCATGCATGCATGCATGCATACATACATACATACAACATGGGTTGGCCGAGTGTTTTAAAGCGATCTCCGTTACGGATTTCTGCCTACTCACCTCTGTCTGTGTGGAATCGAGTCTCATTTTCGGGCAATGTGGCTATGTGAGAAAGCTTGCAAGTAACTTCTCGAGGGTCGGTGGTTCTTTCCAGGGGTTTTCACCGTTTTTTCCTACACTGTTAATACTGGCCAACATGTTTAGCCTATCGTGTGCTGACAAATGACTTTAAACCATACAACAACAATAACAACAACAACACCATCATAAAAGGTAGTTATATTAAATAATCGGTTTTGGTACGTTTTTCGTTTTAAGTTTCAAAGATGATAATTATAGTCACATCCATGTGACATAATGTGTTTGTATTATTTATTACGGATTTGGATAAATGTCTTTTTCCAACAATTAATTTATATAATACATTGCTGGTTAATTTTCCTGACAGATTTGTATTGTTTGACACGCCAATTAATTATATGTGCATACACGTTCCGCTGTATCAACCGAAACAGCACTAGTAAATATTTTAGGCATCATTTGAATTCTGCCTAGTTTTGTATCGTCTTATATGACTATATATCTACCACTCTCTATGTATGTATGTATGTATGTATGTATGTATGTATGTATGTATGTATGTATGTATGTATGTATGTATGTATGTATGCATGTATGTATGTATGTATTATTATAGCTAACAAACAAGCAATGAAAATAAATAAACATAACTGTTAGACTGAATTAATATCAGGACATATTTGTTCCCTTGCAGCATTTGCATGGCCTCTGGGCTCGTCAATCGTTGTCATCCTTTTGGCAACTTGCCTGGCTATCATTGCCGTAATGAAGTATCGACAAAGGAAAGGTAGTATCAAACATTAGCTACGTGTTCTATTCACATGTTGCTTCCTTATTAGGAAAAACAAATAAGCAAATATACAAATACATGTGTCTAATATATTGTATGCTAAAGTGTGAAATATAGAGATTTCTGACGAAATCGTATTCATATTTGTTTCCATTCCCATATTTTCACATGCGACAAATATATCCTTTAATAGATTTTGACATTTCAAAATAAAATATTTCCCATCAAGCCATGCGATGCTTGAGGCGAGTGTGCTTACAAAAGCTGTATCTGCAACAACAACAAAAAGAGTACCTTCTGAGATAGAAAACAAACAGCATCTGCCATACAGTTCAGTCTTTGATAACGAAATTTGACCAGACACAGTTCGCCAACCTATGTAGTTATTTCCCTTTAGTTTCTTAAACGCATTAACACATTGACTCCTCGCGCCAAGTTTCCCATGTCCCATGAGGTAGTAGCCTACTTCCAAGCTCTGTAGCGTTGAGGTCATGTTTGATGCACTACATTGGGTGGTATTATAGAAAGGTAGACAGATTGTTGTTTGTTGCACTACAAAATACAGAGGGTTAAACATACTTTTTTGAACATTGCTTTTTTCCACCCAATATTTGTACGTAATCGGAATCCGAATTTGTGTCCCGAGTTTAGACTGTATGGATTCAGGTCTAAGGAAGACCGGTCTGAAGTGCACAAAGAGAGGTGAACACGTGCAAAATGTAGGATAAGGTGAACATTTTTCAAAAAGAGTCTTTTCCATGCGAAACGTAAGCAAAACTAAATTGTGATTGTGAAGACGAATAACTTTTAGATGTAAATCAAAGCAGAAAAACAACAAAAGTGAGGTAATTAAAATGTACTGCAGATTGGTCAGTTAATTAAACCTTGACCTTCATCCTCTTTGTACCAAATTTGAATTTTACATATTTTTTTTAAAACGATGGTTTGGAAAAAATTGCCAGATTGTGTTAATTCGTGTGATATTTATTTGCCATTTTTACATTAGCTATTCTCTATAACTATATAATTTTTATACTTTGTAGTACAAAAGCCAACGACTAATAAACTCGCGGACAGGAATGAAAGCCAAGACACCTCCAACAGTTCTCATAATGGGTGCCAGCTTTATGAGGAAGAAACTTCTCCTGAAGAATCGATAATGATTTTGCCGACAATCAACAATGAGCATGATTTGACCGATGTATCACACAACAGAGGACAGGACAAAGTCAAGAAGAACGCAAAACAAATGTACGCACTAGAGTTAAACTCTGCACAATCGCCCAATAGAACTAAAAGTAAACTACTAAAACAATCCAATTTATCTTTGGCAGAACATCTTCAATCAGAAACTGATCATGTATACAACAATTGTGTTCACCCACAAACTGAATGTCTGCTAGATGAGCCGTATCCCAGTTCGTCCGAAACTACTGAGGGGTCGTCATTTGAATATGAAAATTTGGTTGGGCGCACTTATAGGACAGCACAAGCACTCGTACGGGATCCAGATGTTACCGACGCAAATAAGGGACAAGTTATGATTGCTGATTCAACTTTGTGTCATAACAAGGTACACAATAAGTCGTCATCAGTAGTCGACCCATCCACTTTATACGCGAAGGTCAACAAAAAGAAAACTATGATATCTCATTGTAAGGAGCGCAATGAAACATGTTAACACCTTCTTTTATTTTGATAAAAGAAGAATATAAATGCAAATTTATTCTAATGTGTCCTTTCATTAGGAAATGATTGTATTTGTATCATTTATTAATTAGATGACAGATAAGAATTAGCTGCTTGAGTGTAATATATTCAGCTGAACTGTTGTTTCGTCTGGAGTGAGACCGTTTGTCGTGTGACTGTCAGTCAAGTTTTGTTATCATCAACTTTTTAACTATCTCTGTACTAGATAGGTGTGGTCCCGCTGGTTTCTTGTTTGGCCTAAAGTTCTCAGCAGCACTTTGATCGTCGAAATATATCATGTATGTGTAAAGTGTATTCAGACGTCTTTTCACCATACTGTGGCAGATTTTACAGGAACAATATACAATGGTACCTACAAAAACTGTCTCAACACTACATGACGTAGCAAAATTGCACCTAGAACTCTATGCATCTCTCCTTGAAAGATGTTTGTCTAAATCCAACGTTTTATTCTCCACAGATTTTAACTAAGTGTGACACGATAAGTGTATCACTGCCTTTTAAATTCGAACAAATGCAACACCGGTATTCAAATTGGATACATTACCAAGCATAATTCTACTTTTCAACGTCAAAAGCAGAATTTCCACACGGTGTACATAGACCATTAATAAATTGAGTGATTTCAGTATCCTATTAATAATGTAGATCTATAATAATAAATATGGTGGCCGATTCAAGAACTAAAATGACCAAAACAAATATTAACCGGACATATTTTAGACCACATTTGACTGTTAGCATCCTACTAACCCATTTGATCCGGAAAACAGCTCTTGAATCTGGCATACAAGTGAAGTTCAGATATTTTTCTGTGTTTCATATTGAACTCTATTTTCCAAGGTTAACTGTTTGTAAAGTCTTTTAATGTGAGCGGTTAACCCTACAATTTCATAAGGACTTCATTGTCATTCATGTTACATTCTGTTTTAAGCAAGGTCTTCTTTGTACTCTAAAAGCATCTAATAAATGGGAATTCTGTACAAATCGTTTAATACCATTTCCGCTTGCTTCTGTGTTAATATTTTTTACTATGGGGTGTATCGCTTTAATAACGTTCCTATAATTCAATCGGGTGGAAAACTAATTTTCAAACTCATGTGACCGTCGAAATGTAGTTTTATCCGACTTACAATCTCTTACTTTACAAAGTTTTCTTCAAGATACCTCTAACTTCTTTGATTGCCTCAGACTAGTGGCTGTCTGTTAGAAGGAAACAAAATCAAAAAGCCGACGCATTACAACATATATACAATCACAGTTTTTGTATTCTATAACTTTCATTGCCTACTCAAAGTCCAGTGAATTACTAAGGTCTTAAAGAGAATATCCACGTTGTTTGAATTTCTTTGTATCCACGTTTGACGTACTTGGTGGTAGCTTGTTATAGAACATAATTAATATTATTTAATAGCTTTTACAGTGTATGTAGGCATTTTCGGGTACCTTATAAAAATCGCATAATTATAAATGAACATTAAGATCCAAAGACCATGACCTTTCCGCGCTTTTTCCACTTAACGACCAAGTATATTCTTCTTAGTGTGCAAGCATAAATCATATTAAACCTAATATGACATGGAAAGGTATAGTGTCCTTTACACTTTTAAGATTTAGCCACAAAATATTAATATATTTATTAAGTAAATTTTAATTAAACTGCGAAACAGTTTTAACAGGCGTGCTATTCCCATATACTTTATATCAATATTTGGCATAGGTCTTACACATGCAAATGTTTTATACTCCAAAATACTAAACTGATCCAAACAGCAATAGAATCCATCTCATCACAAAGGCAGATATTTGTCAACCTAACACTTCCTACAAAACCGAAACCAAAATGACAATAAAAAAACAAAGCTTCTAACTAACCGAGACTTTCTCCTACGGGTTAGTTGATTCTCTTTCTGTTTGCTTTTTTGTTTTGTTTTTTGCTGTTATATTTTTCGATATTGTAGGAAGTATTAGTTTGACAAATAAACGCATGTACTTGAGGTCACACCCCTTCTGCTGCTGCGTTTTTCTTCTCCAAATATTTTATCAAGACCAATTCCATATCTTGATCTAGGATCATGTAAATTTATTTTTATAAAACCGTGTGGGATTGAATGAGCATGACTAAACAAATTGATTAAAAGATTAACAATATAGTCTTCGGCGAGATCAGGAATTTTTTTCTTGTACTTGTTAATAATAATAATAAGAGTTACATCATCAGGAGGTGGTAACCAATCCTCAGTCTGCTATTTATACGATAAAATTGCCTCGCCATCAATCAGCGATATCAATATTTTACAATCAATCATATATCGTAATATCACTATTGATACCCAGTATTTTACAGAGAAATGTCTACCAAACCATATATAACAAATCGGATGGACACGAGCGAATCCGGTTTGATCCAAATCGGTTAGTGGTTCATTTATCGCAACTCGTGTCATTTCCATGCCCGTGAACACATTCCAGATAACATGCAACGATATCAATCGAAATAACATCCTTAAAATCTTATTTAGTAATCTGCCGTGTCTGTATTCACAGCAACTAGCCTGAACAACCCTGGGCTGCAACTGACGGAACTGTAAAACAATTCGATAGCAATTGATCGGTATTCTCTGTTGAAACTTTCCGTGCTAGTTTTCTCATTATGTCATGAAGAGATTATGTACGATATACTTCGGAGTTATATCTTACAAATCAATCAAATATTTCATCATCGTAACTCTTAAATAACCAGACTGAAACCGGATAGTTTTTACTTAAATCGAAAATGAAATCAAACATGTTTTCTTTGTAAAGTCCTACAGTTCGATCTCGTGGAAATGTAGTTACTGCGTTAGTCCACGCATGGGAATTATGATCAATGATATCTACTAGAGCTACTACCTTTTATAATGTTTCTAATCGCATAAAGTCTCTCCTGGTTTTTCTAAGCCTGTTAATCCCTTATAGTAGCACCGATATCCTTGCCTGACTCAGCCCACTCGTTTATCTTTCTTAGATCTGTCAGACCGTTTCCACGCATCGCAGTTTTACAATGCTCTGTTACTCGCTCAGCGACACAATTTATCGATCAAATTGGCGCTAGATTATAAATACTGAGTTGTTCATTTATTTAATAAATTCCATAAATAACCACGGTCACAGGATACGAACGCTCACAATACGATTTTTTAAGGCCGGTCAACATTCCTGGTTTTAAACTTTTTACTCACAATGCCGTTTATTCTACTAACATGGATATGATCATATTTATCACTAATAAGCCAATTTCCTGTTTCTGCAAGTAAAATAAATTTTACTCTGACAAAATACTTCCGATTACCGAATTACGCGTGTATACTCGCCGCTAGTTTATCGTTTATTGGAGTATCAACACTATTATTGATTCGAAATGTTGACCATACGTGAGATGCACCCTTGCTGCTAAATTCCATCTTTGACACATGAATTATACCAATTACATTTTTATTCGGCGCTATAGTTTTTATTGGTAAATCAGGATAGATTTTATCCAGATTAAATTTCATTTCAGAAAACGAAGATTTTCAGGGCTTGATTTTTGATAGTCTCGCAAACTGCTCCATAAAATAGTTAATAGAAGTATTTAAATTAAAAATATTATATATATACAATGCCCCAAATTTAGTGCAGATGGTTGTTGATAGGGTCTGTAATTCTTTGTAATAAACCAAGTATAAATGAATTCTGCAGATATCATTCACAACGTGTGCTAGGAGAATGCTTAGGTCCGAAACCGTATTTGCGATGCGATGTTTGAGTCAGAGGAAAAACAGCTATGTACAATGTGGCGCTAACGGATATCAAGAGCTTAAGCGGTATTATGATTTTAAAACACGACCTTGACTATGACAGTGATAAAGTTATATAAACACCAGGAGAATATATTGCTAGATTTTCAAGTAAACATATAAGCAAAATATGATTTAAACAAATAAATATTATATATATATATATATATATATATATATATATATATATATATATATATATATATATATATATATATATATATATATATATATAGTATGCATAAATCGTGCACATCGATTGATATACTAATTATGATAGGGTAGTTGCTGGTATATAAAAAATTAAAATCGTCTGCGCTGCAAATTCTAATAGGGTATTTACTGGTAAAGATCATGCAAATCGTCTGATTTTGTGTGTAAATTTTTCAAAATTATTATTATTCTGAATCAGAAATATCTTTGCGTTTAAAATTTTATATAAAGACTCATTTGTAATTTCTCTCTAGATAAATAAATCAAATTAGATTTCTGGTACGTAAGTTTGACATTCATTCTTGTAAGTAGTGAATTATGACATCGGAGACAATCTGCATTGACCGGTTCCCGCACAATCAAACTTTCAGTGGATACTCGATGTATAAAGAATATATCGCTGATGTTCATGATTTGATACTCCTGTGTTTATCTGATAACTTTCATCAATTGCATCACAAACAATATTGACTGCGATCACTGAGGTTATATGTATTGTTCCCGGTGATATAAATCTACCACCTCTAAATGGATCATTTATGTATTTATGAATAGGAGGAAGTGGAACTATTTTGCTCCACGCCGCGCGTATTTTAGGGAAGTTCTCGTTGATGAGATCGCTAAGTGATTTCTTTAGTTCAACATTGGCAATGTATGGTATTATACATGACAGTAATTGTTGCTTGGATATTTAATAGAGATCATGAAATATATTCTCAGAATGAATTATATTTCCATGATGATTATGAATATTTCTAGAATCGGGTACACTATTCAAAATTTGCCGATTAATATATTCAATACACTTTATAATCTAATTTTAATGCTGAAATTTGATAATTTCCTGTTTTAATTCATCAGAGTAATAATGTGCAGTAAATAAGTTCTCTAAAGTACCAAGCACGCGCGTAAACACAGGTGTAATCTGTTTTGAAAAACGTTTAGTATATTCTTTGTGTTCACGTAAGTATGAAGGTGAAGATATACATAAATACATTCGAAAGTCTTGTAGATTCTTTTTTGTTAAATTCAATCTAAAAATAATCATCGGAAAGAGTTTTTCTTTACTCTGGTTCCATTCTAGATTTGTTCACATCCGTGGTAAAATCATTCTAGGTTGCTTCAGGTAGTGCTGGTGGTTCCTGGGGTGGAAACAAATATGAATACGATTTCGTCAGAAATCTCTATATTTCACACTTTAGCATACAATATATTAGACACATGTATTTGTATATTTGCTTATTTGTTTTTCCTAATAAGGAAGCAACATGTGAATAGAACACGTAGCTAATGTTTGATACTACCTTTCCTTTGTCGATACTTCATTACGGCAATGATAGCCAGGCAAGTTGCCAAAAGGATGACAACGATTGACGAGCCCAGAGGCCATGCAAATGCTGCAAGGGAACAAATATGTCCTGATATTAATTCAGTCTAACAGTTATGTTTATTTATTTTCATTGCTTGTTTGTTAGCTATAATAATACATACATACATACATGCATACATACATACATACATACATACATACATACATACATACATACATACATACATACATACATACATAGAGAGTGGTAGATATATAGTCATATAAGACGATACAAAACTAGGCAGAATTCAAATGATGCCTAAAATATTTACTAGTGCTGTTTCGGTTGATACAGCGGAACGTGTATGCACATATAATTAATTGGCGTGTCAAACAATACAAATCTGTCAGGAAAATTAACCAGCAATGTATTATATAAATTAATTGTTGGAAAAAGACATTTATCCAAATCCGTAATAAATAATACAAACACATTATGTCACATGGATGTGACTATAATTATCATCTTTGAAACTTAAAACGAAAAACGTACCAAAACCGATTATTTAATATAACTACCTTTTATGATGGTGTTGTTGTTGTTATTGTTGTTGTATGGTTTAAAGCCATTTGTCAGCACACGATAGGCTAAACATGTTGGCCAGTATTAACAGTGTAGGAAAAAACGGTGAAAACCCCTGGAAAGAACCACCGACCCTCGAGAAGTTACTTGCAAGCTTTCTCACATAGCCACATTGCCCGAAAATGAGACTCGATTCCACACAGACAGAGGTGAGTAGGCAGAAATCCGTAACGGAGATCGCTTTAAAACACTCGGCCAACCCATGTTGTATGTATGTATGTATGTATGTATGTATGTATGTATGTATGTATGTATGTATGTATGTATGTATGTATGTATGTATGTATGTATGTATGTATGTATGTATGCATGCATGCATGCATGCAGCATGCATGCATGTATGTATGTATGTATGTATGTATGTATGTCAAATGTACAGCTGGAAAGAATCGTTTAGCTTCTTCATTTATCTTCTTTATCACTTCTTACCGTTTCCATTTCCTTCCTTAGGGGTGGTGGAATCAAGAAAATACGTTACTTGCTGAGTTGATTTTTTGTTGTCTTGTAAAGAAAAGGAAAAAAATATTAATCGAATAACATTGCAAGATTCAAATATCTCTCGTTCAATGCTAACTTAGATCATCAAATTATATTTGACTTAGGAATTGTTGTAATTATCTCAGTTAATACTATTTACAGCACATTAAATGTATATTTTATATACAGTTGAATTATAATATCAATTATTTATCAGATGACAATTAATGTATTGCTGTCCGACTTCTAGGATTGAAGGTTTAATGACCCTTTGTTTTGAAACGTTTGTAAAGGGATAAGTACCGGAACGTCTCCATAATGCATATCGGTATGATTAATGGATAGATTGAATACCAAATAGAAATGCTAACTTTATGTAAATCAATACTGAAAAAATAAAATAATGAACTTAAGTTTTAGCGCGCAATGTGCTCATATAGATATGCGCCCTCCTCCCTCAAAGGCATAATGTAGTTGAATTTATAGTCACAAGGCATTTATCCATCTGATATTACTTTGCATATAGTTATTGGTCAATATTCATACTTTCTGAAGATTCCTATAATACGTTGTCAAGTGTATAACAATTAGCTTTAAACGGAACCTTAGCGGAACAATATATATGTGGTGACAATTACAAAATTAAAATTAAATATCTAAAAGTGTAAATTTTAGGAATTGCACAAAATCTGTACGTAGATATCTAATACTGTAAACTACATTCGCAAGATTGACCCTTAGAAAAATAACGGAATTAAAAGTATTTGTCAACATGTGTATCTTTTCATTATGGCATAAATAAGCATGAATTTCTACGGTGATCTATAACTCCATTATGACACACTGAATGACTAAGAGTAATAATGGTATTGTTTTATACAATCAATCAACACAAATGATAGGATGATTGTGGTTTCTTGATATCCGCTTTTTCAGGTGATAATTTATAGTGATTCATCAACACATACTGGATACGTTTCGGCAATGAGATTGTTATACGTTGCAGACAGCAAAACACAAAGAGGTCAGTAATTGGTTGATTGGCACATCGTCATGTTAAAACCGTAATATGTACCGTGTTGCATGGCATAAAATAGTGTAGTTCAAGTTAGACAATCGAGTACCAAATAAAGACAGACATGAGTATTAACCTTTACCCTTTCAGCGTCGTATAACAACAACTAAAGTTTTGCACAAAATTATTTCCTAGGTTGTACCAAACTGATTGGATGTAATGTATTAATTTCAATCTAGTAAGGGTCATAATTCCACCACAGTATCTTGAGTTACTTGTAAACCCACCTGGTAAGGGTCTTAATTCCACCACAATGCACGATGTGCACCTATATATTTGTAAACCGAATCAACAAGCGTCATAATTTCACCAAAAAATGCGAAGTAATTTGTAAGCCCAATCAATCGTTGTCATAAATCAACTTCAATACATAGAAATATGTGTAAACTCATTTGTTAAGCGTCTTTATTCCACTAAAATCTGGCAAATTATTTAAAAACAGTTATCTTTCTTATGTGCGTTAAGGATACATATTTATTTTCTTAGCGGAGGTGAGTTCTGGTTGGGAATATAATATGAACTGAGAATAGAGAGTGATACACACGTTTATGCAGAAAAAAAGAACGTTATATGCCTCGATTTACCAATTTCAGTTGAATCAACCACTCAGTAACTTGAAGTACAAAACAATTCGAAAAGTCTGCTACACGCAATTCACTTGTTCACAAAGATATGCAGCAGGCCATGGTTAGTTAATGTAGAGACCCCAATGCATTGAAATGTATTAAAATGTATAAAGGCAGAACATTTTTAATAAGATCTCTTACATTATAACAGAGAGAGAGAGAGAGAGAGAGAGAGAGAGAGAGAGAGAGAGAGAGAGAGAGAGAGAGAGAGAGAGAGAGATTATCGTCTTTGGTATCATAATAAAGTGAATATTAATAATTAATAGTATTGCTGATATCATATTAAAGGGAATATTAATAATAATAATAATAATAATAATAATAATAATAATAATAATAATAATAGTATCGCTGATATCATAGTAATTGGAATATTAATACTACTGGTATCGCTGATTTCACAGGAAAGGGATTATTAATAATACTATCATCGCTAATATCATAGTAATGGGAGTATTAATAATACTAATATAGCTGATATCATAGTAACGACAATATTAATAATATTAGAATCGCTGATATCTCAGTAAAGTGAATATTAATAATAGTAGCATCAGCGCTATCATTGTAAAGGGAATATAATACTAGTATAGCTGATATCATAGTAACGGGAATATTATATTAACATCACTGATATCACAGCTAAGGGAATAATAATACTACATGCATAACTGATATCACATTAAACGGAATATTTATAATACAAGCAGTGATGATATCATAGCAAAGGAAATATAACAAATACTAGCACTGATTAAAGTTGAATTACACTAAGTTTTGAAAACTTTGTAGCGAATAGTGACGAGTTCGTCCTGTGTTGATGAGTATCCAAACATCTTCAAGAAGCCGAACATATATGGCATACTGGTTTCCTCTTTTGTTGTCAGACCGTTTTAGCAGATCTTTCAAATTTCTAACCGAAATAAACTCACAAATTACAAATCTTTCTGTTGACCTTTTGCAAGTGGTAAAATTTATTTATGTAAGTCAAAATGGAAAATGTTAATTTGTTTGTCTTATCTAATGCATGTAAATACGAAATCAAGCAAACCATGAAAGTATATCTGAAATAAATTACTGTGCACAAGACTATTTAACATTACGGACGCTGGTTTTACAATCGGCATATTACGAGTTCGAAGTCCGTTGTCATTCGAGTGCAGTGGCTTTTATTACCACGTTTACTTTGCAAGTACCAGCACCACATAAGGTGATGGACTGACGTTCCATTTAATGGAAACCCGGTGCCCTTTATCTCAAACAAGCAAGAATAAGTTGAACCATTAATAAGCTGATAATTTTATATTCATAATATATCTGCCTAACACTATAACTATGCAAATGTATGAGTTTAAATAAACGTGCTGGCAGGCAAAAGCCATCAGCTTTTTTCAAAACAACTTATTTGTGCAAACATATTCCTCTGTAAGATTCATTTTGTAACGTTAGTAAGCAGAATACAGGTGATTCAGTGAATTCGTTTTAAATATGTACCTTGAATGTCAACAACTATGAAATCTAAAAAGAACCTCTGGTCATCCCAAGCAGTATAGTTTCCTTTGTCTAACCATTTTAGTTGTAAAAAGCTGATATTGAAGTTCTTTCCATTTAATACACAGCTTCCAATGCGATCCATGTAGTAGTTAGAATAATTAGTACATCTCTTCTGGGCCACATCGTATATTATATAATTAAAGCTATCGCCAGAATGAATTGTAATTGAAGATGAGTTCGTGCTATTACACACGAACGGCAGGATCATCGGTTCATCAACTTTTCCATTTAGTCTGCGACCTAAAAAATGAACAATACAAATTAGAGCAATAATAAGGAGAAAAAAACACTGAACATTAATGCTTGTATCGATATAAAAAAGATCTCTCAGCTCCCATATCCGCCCACATTCTTTAGACAGAAAACTCCTTTACTTGAATACAGTCATTTACAAACATCCCTGATGAAAACATCAATGATTTATGAGAATGCAGGGGCGGTGTGCAATGTTATTAGGCACTGTATTATCATTATCAAATCGTTAATGGTTTCAGCTGCACCCTAACCACTAATGTTTGCTTTGTTAAAATGACCCTTTCGTTAATATGTTTGGTAATTCAGTAGTTGCATTAAATTGACTGAAAACCTTAGTGAAGAAAGATGCAACACAAAACAATGAGTAGCCGATGTATTTTAAACCATCGGAGAGTTAGGCCATGCAAGAAGGAATTACATCAGACACCGGTTTGACGGTTCACTCTTCGACCGGCATAGAGGCACATAAACGAAGACATAGGAAGTTCCCAACCCTGAATCCCCATTTGGTAATGACCGAGCCTTCATGACACACAAAACAATTGACCTACAGGCAATGCTCAAAGCATATTCCTAAGGTTCAAAGTTATTTGGACGCATAATTAGTCAAATCGAGCTTGAATTCTTTTCCAGCCAGCTCCAAACACGAATGCGACACAGCCAGTCGAAAAGATTGACTCTACTAAAATGAAAGTTGTGGAAAGCTTCAAATATCCAGGCAGTGTCATCTATACATAATTACACTTGATAATGAGATATCTGCAAGAATCATGAAAGAAGGCCAATTAATCAGAAGGCTTAGCTACAGATTACGACACCATAATAATGTTACCCTATCCACGACGTTATAGGTATATAAGTCAGTCATCATCCCTTGGCTGCTCTAGGGTTGCAATATCTGGACTGTATACCGCAGACACAATAAGCAGCTTACGAAATACCATATCGGGCTTGCCATCCAATCTTTGAGATCCGACGGTATGAACCTAGAAATCATGGATAATGCAAAGAGAACAACTATCGAGACAATACTTGTCAAGGCATATTTTCGTTGGTTAGACCGCGTCATCGGTATACATGGCACTCGCTAGCTAAAGCAGACCTTCTTTGAGGAACTGACACATGGCCAGAACAAGCCAATGACACAAAGTAACTCCAAAAAAACCTGAACGATAGTCTTGTAATAATTCTTGATCATATTTCAAGTCATTTTTGCACAATAATAGTTTGAGAGGAGAAAAAAAAATGCATCATGGCGGCTAAAGTTCTTCCTGTTTTAAATATGCTTGATTAGCTTATAAATGCTGGTGAATATACAGAGGATCTCAAACGGGTAATGAGTTAATACTGAAGTTATGAAATGAGTTGAATAATATCTAGCATTTGCGGGCATTGGCGAGCAAAAGCTGGATTAATATTAAATCATTACCCCTTTGAACGTTTTTCTATCACAGTTTTTTTTGAGTAGAAATGATTTGGATAGAAAGAAGAACGAATAATTTCGTTCATTCTGAGAGACGCTGTACCTTTCATTTTTTTGCGACCAAATAGTCCCAAACAAAGTTGAATAGAAAAAGTATATGATACATTTTTTCTATGAAATAAACGAAATAATAAGCGTCCCGCCATATAAACTGAATATGTGACAAAAACATAACCTATAAAAATGTTTGAATGAAAGGTAACTTTATTTTTGTTTGTCAAATTTTGAGAGATATCTATTGGAGAAATGATAATAAACCGGAGTCATTTTATTTACAATAAATACAGCAGCAAAACTCAACATGATGATTCCCATTTCGGATCGAGATCATTTCATACCGTCATTCCACGCGAGCAGCCTTTAAGTCAATTGCTTGTGATTGTAATCATCTCAAAATGTTGTAGATTTAATAGTTTTGTTAGACAGTAGACAATGACTTACCATTTGTATGACATATTCCAAGCAATACGAGAATGACGCATATCTTGGCTACACTTTGCATTATTTAACAATCGTCTGTGTGTCTCTGAAGAAGTGTTCAAAATTACACAAATATGTTGAAGAATCTCCTTTGTATTGCAGGTAAGATTTGAGATTATGTAGACTGTCATAGGCGTACACTGCCACTGATAGGAAAGTAGTAGGATAATATATTGGTTACAATATATATGCCTAATACAACACACGTAGACACAAATCAATTTGTCTCCAGGATCGGACAGGATCGAAATGAATAGATACTAGTGTTAACCAAAATAAATCCAACAATTATTTCTTTAACTCCGTTTTTTAGAAACTTGAAACACTGAGAAAAGGAGGGAGAGACAAATATCACACGTCACATCAGAACAAAAAGAAATGAACATTTGAGGAGACGTTAATGATCAAGAAGCTACGGCAGGAAAACAGTGATGATCACGAGGTTTCGGAAAGGAAGGCAATAAAGTGTAGAGGATATGAAACGAAGGACTTTGCGAGAGATAACTACAAGAAAATCTAAGACAGTATGTAATAGCAATTAAAATATATCAGTCACGTTGAATAGAAGAATATGTCTTAGGTACCGTTTTACCGTTTACTGTTGTAGTGCTCGTGTAGACCACGTGCTATAACTCCATTACATTTTCCAAAAGGAATTTGAGGATATTTCTGATTTATTTACAACAAAAGAATAAAAATAGAATGTATCAAATACATAAATATATTCCTTTAAAACATCAGGTGCATTGTTGAATTATGCAACCCATACATTAATTCGAGTAAAAATCATTTTGTTACATAATTTATCAATTTTGAATGTGTCATTTACCTCATTAAAGTATGTTTATATAATATGTAAGGCTTAAATATAGGTACTATAGAAAAGGTTATATCGTACGCAAATTATCGAAGACTGATATATTCTTCAATAGACTCTGACCGAACAATGTAAATAAAAGTGGTACATTATACATAGAGTTATTTACTTCAAGGAGCCATTGGTGAGCACTGTTGATTTATGAAACTATGTTTGAATGATACAAATGAAATATACAATATTGTTGTAAATGATATACGCTCTTTTTGCAATGAAACCATCTAAGTTCAAATGTTATTAAAAGAAAAGTATTTCGAGTCATGAAAATCAGTGTAGTTCATCATGGATGCTAAATTAAAATATTGTGTTAGATATCCAAAGACTAACAAAATAACGAACATAGACTGTACAATTTACACATGTACGGAACAATGGAAGTAAGGTTACAGACAAAATGCCTATGATGAAATAGCGAGGGATTGGCATAATGGAGTGATTAAATAGTAACAGGAACTATAAATGAAATCCAGTCGAGACCAGCATTTAATAAATCACTTTGTTATGTAAGAATTATTATTTTCAGACTTCAAAGTCCAAACGTATTATGTCATAACAATATTATCTCATAATGTCAATGAAAATAATGCAAACACAAATGTCACGTATGCTAGTCTAATGAAAACATTACTGAAAGACAAAATAATTGAATTTTCATTAAACAGTGCTTTTTGATATCACTAGGTAACAAATAAAAGAACTCATTTACCACAGCATTAAGTGTTTATTGCATAATCAACAAGTCAAACTACATTTCAACAATGCAGCGAGAAATTGTTTTGACAAAACCCGATCTTCCCCACCAGAGTATAACAATAAAAGAAGAACAACATTATATTTTAAACAAATGTAATTGCATTTCATGTATTTATTATAATTATTTATTTATGTTCGGGATGATGTTGGCCGAGTAATCAAAGGAGCTCGCCGTTGACAGACGTCTCACCTCTGTCCGCATGTCGGGCAATGTAAGCACGTGAGCAACGTTGCCAGTAGCATCCTGTGGGTCCCTATTTCTTCCCTGCAAATTTCCCGGGTTTTTACTCCATCAGATACACTGTAAGTCTTTTATAACTTATCTTGCCATACATAAAGGCATTAAACCTACACAACAAATAATTTTTTTGAATGTAGCGCTGGAACTAAATACTTTATCTTCTTCACTAATTTAAATATTCCTGTTTTCTTGACCATTTTCTGTATAAAGGCTACCCATCATAAGCATTATTGTTATAATTAGCAATATTATTATTATTGCTGCGCGTGAGATATCTCATTTCTATTATAATACGCAATTTCAAAGCAAAATCCCAAATTACGAAATCGTAAAAGGTGATAGGGGAGGAGTCAAGTTATCGTTTGTATCACGTACTCCTAACAAGAACCTGACGAGAACTAATCATCTTTACTTTAGGAATGAAAGGTTGTTTACTTCTCAATTCCCGTCTTTACCTTGACAACATATAATCATTTTAAGATAAAAATAAAACCTGTTTTCGTGGTTTTTACTATCAATTAATCAATGTCAGGATTTTGATTAACATCGCTTGTATAGTAAAACATAATTCAGGTCAACCGAATTTCTGAAAAAACGTAATAAACAAATTTTTACTATAGCTTGTATTGAAAAATAAGATATGAATTTGAAACTGAAAAACAGTCAACTGAATTAAAACAAACAAATGAATATATATATATATATATATATATATATATATATATATATATATATATATATATATATATACATATATATATATATATATAATAAGTAATACGTAACAATAGCATATCAATATCACAAGGTATTGAAATCCAAATCTCATATTATTTTTTCGGCTCTTCACATACAATTCATGGAAACGTCTCCTACGAAAGGTAACCCATATAAATTAGACTATTGCATATTATTTATGATTGGTACATTTGTTTGTACATTTGTATCATATTCAATATATATATTTGCATATTTGTTTTTTTTTTTTAAAAATCATTATATGCTTTGGATAACTGTATTTTGGACTTGACCTTTGCCAAAATCAAATTCTTTTTCTTTTTTTTACCTCACCTGAATCATTGAATTTGATTTGTTTTATAAACATGTTAACTCAAACATAATCCAGATCATTGGGAAATTTTGAACTTTATAGTGAAACCAACAAACTTGTACAATGTTATCAAATTTGGAGAACTTCGTTTTGAATCCTACTACGTTTAGGTTTGTTTCATTTGAAAACAATGCATTTCTTCAGAAGAATGAAGTACAAAATATTTTGGTCAAATTGGTCAAGTCTTCATTTGGCTCTAACATAAAAGTTATGAAATTGAAATGAAGATACAAGAAATATATTAAGTAAACAAAAGACTGCACATAGATAGGAAAGGCAAAAGCAGTTACAGAAAATTAAAAACCAAATTCAGAAGAAGAAAGAAAACAATTGGAGACGGATGCAGTTAGATAAATATGAAGAAATAAGACAAATACCATAGCATTTTCTGAAAGATGACATCAAGACAAACACAAGATAATGCAAATAAAGGTGCAAGGGGTAATGGAATAAATATACATGCAAGTGATGAGAAAAAGAGAAAAAAAGGAAGCGAATTTCAATTATGATAAAAAAAAATAGAGCTCGCAAGTGAAATGCACGACCACATTTTAGACAAAACTCAAATTTTGATATTATTAAAAAATTAGTTTAGTAATACCTCTTAACGAAATAAAAGCATTTCGTCCATAGTGACGTTCGGACTTAATCAAGGCATACTTCTTAATAATGCTCTTATTTCTAAGAGGTCACTATCAAGTGCGTGTATTGTAAGCAGTACATTTGTTGGATCAAACAAACCCAAGCTTTTTTTAAGATATAAATTATGAACCATTTATATGGAACGTTCCATGTCAAACTATAATGATTATGCAACTCTAGCTTATTCGAATTTAAATTGTAATTGAACATAAGCTTCTCAAAGTAATTTGCATATTTATGAGACGTCTTCTTCAATGAAACTTATTTAACAGGAAGCAGAGTGCGCGTTTTATGTTCCTCTTTATTGTGTAAATTTGAAAGCAAACTTAGTCTCAAGAAAATTATAAGCGTTTCATTGTTGTTGTTGCTGTTGTAGGGTTTAACGCCATGTTTTAGCACACTTAATGCTATACATGGTGACCAGTAATAATGGTGGAGAAATAAGCTGGGAAAACCCCAAGAAAGATCCAGCGACCCACGAGAAGCTATTGGCATGCTTTCACACATACCCACGTTGGCCGAATCTGAGACTCGAACCCACGGAAACAGAGGTGCGATGGTAGTAATCTGTAACAGAAGAGTGCGTTAGACCAATTGGCCACTTGGTGCCACAATGAGTTTCGTCTCTGCCCATCCATGGAATATGTATTAAAATTATCTAGCTAGAGATAAGGTTGTGGTTAATCCTTTTGTAACTCACAAGCGTTGTTAAGATCAGAAAGCAGATTCTATTTAAATAGAAATCCCTGACATACATTCGAACTGTGTACGTACTAGAGCTATGGCAATGACGCCACTTGCGAGAGATGAAGATATTGTTCCTTTAGAGGACATATTTGTTTGTCTGGCTTTTAACGAGGTCAGGTTTGCACTTGGTGTATCTTTATTCTAATCAACACTCACTTGTCGTCGAACAGGAAAACAATCATGAGGTATCATGTTTGTTGCAGAGATGTTACATTGAAACAGAAGCGACATAAATGCCCGTGTTATTTTGTTCAACATTGTGTTCTTATGTAAATAGGAGACCACTCGATGTATTCACTGGTTATTAGTGGTCAGTGAACTATTAAATTGTTGTTCTTATGTCGTATAGACGGGAAATTCTTGTAGCCCATTATTCGTTTCTGACTGGTCATTTAGTGGTGAGAAAACGTACCACTTATCCCAATATGATCGCTAATTTTTGTTTCACGGAGCTTACAATTTATGTTTCTAAAAACTGGAAATCTAATCCCAATAGCCAGTGGTAGTAAACCAGATAGGACAATATTTAAAGCTCATATTTAACATATTATTGCACGTGACGAATCATAATAATTTCAAATATAAATTGTTAAAGGCTTGTGAAGTTGAAATAACAAATATACAATCTGCTTAGTAAATGATTTAAATTACGGTATGACAAAACTACAAAGGAAACGAGTTTTCAACCTGGTGAAAGAATTCTGGCTTTCTTGTCCTTACCGCAAAATCCATTTTAGGTAAAATATTGTGGTCCATACACAATTGAATAGAAAGTGTTTAAAATTATATCATTAATACTCACGGGATGAGAAAACCCAAACACACATGAGTTAAAATAGTTAGTTGATAAAGAGAGACCTATTTAATCATGCAGTAAATTTAGTTGAATATGTTCCATACAGTGAAGATTTAAAGCGATGGACTGAAATCAGGCAGTATTGACTTTAGTTGAACAAATTTTGGGAATTCAGATCTACTGAATAATCTGGACTACAAATGTTAACATTTACAACAAAAAACACATAACTTACTCGGTTATTATTTGAAAAATGGCACATGTTTTCAGAAATTGCCCCGTGAGCAAATAAAATATACCATGATGTTGAAATTGTATATTCCTTACCCCGTTAAACAGCATCCCTACATGATGAACACCCTCAAAGAAGAAGACATGCAAACAGAAATTCAGTATTTTCAGGAGAATGATTTCATATAACCGAGTAAAACTGACTGGAATTCACCATGTAGTCTAGTATCTTAATCACATACTATTTTCCGCATGAGCACCGATTATATAAAGCTATAGGGTGTGACTAAAACAGATGTGTTTCCAATTACAATAACCAATGACTGCATTCTCAAAATTTGACATGCAAAATGGCACGATATTTGAACTTTTTGAAGAATTCTGACAAATTAGACTGACAGAATTGTCACATAACAGATCTATCATATTTATTCAAGATGGGCTATATCAGTATAAAGTAATGCTGTTTGAGATAAAAGGTTCTTTTTGTAATGTATTCTTATTCAGCGTTCAATGGAAGTGTTTACATCTGGCCTATATATGTGTGATGATTCATGGCATCATCAAATACAACAACACCTGGACATATACTATGGAGACAACAGATCCACAGCCTTATTACCTACGAAAGTAATTATGTCATCTATTTAAGTGAAATTGTACAATTTACCAGCTTAATATGCAGCATCGGATGGAAACATTGCACCGAGAATATGCACTTATGATGACACTCATGTAAGAATAAGAATATATATATATATATATATATATATATATATATATATATATATATATATATATATATATATATATATATATATATATATATATATATATATATATATATATATATATATATGACTGGAGAAAGGAATCAAGGTCCAAAACTTCCATCAAATCGAATACGTTCGAATACAATCAGTTTTTGATTGTCTATTAGAAGAGAGAGAGAGAGAGAGAGAGAGAGAGAGAGAGAGAGAGAGAGAGAGAGAGAGAGAGAGAGGAGAGAGAGAGAGAGAGAGAGAGAGAGAGAGAGAGAGAGAGAGAGAGAGAGAGAGAGAGAGAGAGAGAGAAAACAAGCCGTGGAGCAAGAACCAGAGGGTGAAGAGAAGGAAGACGCGCCGCGCAGAAAACGTAGCTGACTAAACTCTGTATATACTTAAACAAGGCAGGGAAAAATGGGGTACTTATGTATTGTCCTGTAAATCAAGTATTGATATGTAATGAAACGTGTTTGATAAACTGTATAGATTCTAATAGAGTATATCACTTCTCTGTAGTGTTTTACACAAGTTAGTGAATTGATACTTCCGTTGAAGATCATTACATTTTACAATAAAATGCACGTATAAACTATTTTACCTTTTAGTAGTCCCCCCTATATCATTTGATAATGGTTGCCAGATACTATAGAGAATTGAAAGCCCATCACATTTAGATTTCAACAGTCTGTGACACCACGTATCTAGCATGTCGTCTTTTTGTGGTCATCATGAAAGGGTACCCATTTATAATGTGCAAAACAAAATCTACTTTAAAGCCTTTATTCGCTCTATCAAAACGTTACTGAATAGCTTGATAGGTATATGGGCTGTCTTCCGCAGCTATATCACTGCACACAAGCTGCATAGATGAAACGTTGCGTCTGAAAAGATCGAATTAAAAATACTACACACAACTTACATAACTTGGGTTGCTAATTTTACATCACAACATTTACAACCACTGGGGAATCTATTTCTTATGTGGAATTAAAAGATATATTTCTGATGTAATTACATATTTTAAACGTTCAAGTTGCCATGTCATTATGATTTAGCTTTAAAGTCTTTTATATCACATACATACATAGATTCGTATTCTCAATATGTATAAACGCTGATGAATCGTTTCCAAACTATTTTCAGTTACACCATAGCCCTGTCGTGTTTGAGTCATGTCCAATTCAGTGTGGTGGTCATAATCAGGAACTAGACATAGCAAGTTTGGAAAATGGAGGGTGATCGATCTAAATAAAGTGTGTTGTGAGAGGCAGTACATCATATAACTTCTAACAGTAATGAATAGATAAACATTTGTGCGAAATCTGTACTATCATTTAATGTTGTATTCATACTATGTTAAAGATTGTATTTAGCGTAATAATTCTTAAGAACTTTTAAAGAGACTAAATGAGACTTATGATGTGGCTATTTCATTGCAACTACTGTATATAAAGCTTACATTTATCCGCCATCCAATCAGGCAAACCTACATGTGCTACTTGTTTTACAGTTAATCCTCCTCTAGTAGATTCATTTCATTATCTGGATTCAATGTTATGCGTTATGAAAATTTAAGCTGAGTATATGCTACAATGATAGGCATCTTTGTTTTGTAAATATCTTCATGTGCAATCAGGTACTTTAATTGATCCATATGCAACTAAACCAATTGTGTGTTCATTAGTACTTTCAAGGTTGGACTATTGTAACTCAATTTTGGCTGGTACATTTTGTTTTTCATTTGTTACGTGTTAATTGATTAACATTTTGCATTATCATGATAATAGTACAATATTCATTCTCATTTAATGTATGCATATATGAACAGTGTCTTGTTAGTAATTCAATTGACAATCAGGATAATTAATTTTTTATAACTGTATTTTAAGAAATATATAATGTTTTCAGAAGAAAAATAAAAACATTACCCACGAATACAAAGGAAGAAACTAAAGAAAAATCAGCAAGATGTATTAAATGTAATTCTTCCAGAACGTTTCATAGGTTTGTAGAGTTTTGTAGTCGTCCATCATGATAATTTGTTGATGAAGTGCATGTGTATGGAACATTGTTTATAATAGGAAATAATAGCGCTTCTTTATGATAAATGTGTTATTTCAATTTCAATTTGTGGTTGAAGTTCATTGTTTAATAAATGAAGCCTTCGCTTCTTTTCATGAACAGTATCAGAAGATTGGCATCTCTATTGTCAACTGCATTTTTTTCCGTGTTTTTTTTAAAATTAATTATATTCAAGAACAATATATTTTGTGAATATTCGTATCAAGTGGCATTCATTTTCATGATATGTTTACATTATTCCAGATTGATCGCATTAATGGTATCTTGGTTATATCGTTTCCATTCATTATTTTGTGGCACGTAATTTCGTCCATCCTTGCGACATTATATTCTTCACTCTGTGAGTCACAACTTTATTATTATTGTTTATAGAGACAAACGAAATCGACTTCATCAGATTATAGAGTGACTAAGTATATCTTTGTTATATAATACATGTTTGAATTTTTTTGATGATAATATATGGCTGTATTTGGAGCGTGGATGATTTATGTATTCTAGTTTTAATGTATAACATTTTAGTGGACATTTTAATAGCTGTATGACCGCTTCTTTCGATGCTGGTCAATTGTAGGTGTAGGTTAACGTTAGATAACATTGGGGCTCATACCGATTGTTACATCCGAGGAGAAAGAGTTATGTAGGTTATTTACTTTGGTCTTGACAATATAGAAAAGTTTAGCTCTTTCAATTTAGACATATATGTGTAGGAGAGAGAGAGAGAGAGAGAGAGAGAGAGAGAGAGAGAGAGAGAGAGAGAGAGAGAGACAGAGAGAGAGAGAGAGATAAAGGAAAGGAATACCATGTCATCCCAGGCAGTATATTCGAATTTCTCATGAAACCTTAATTCTAAAATGGTAAGACAGAAGTTCCATTTATTTAATACACAGCTTTCCATGCGATCCCCTGCTGCATAAGGTATTCAATCACATTTACAGTTTTTTGAGCCACAACGTATAGTGTTAAAATATTGTCAACGTTAGGCCCGTACATTGTAAAGTTTCCGCTATCAATAAAAGCAATATTTTGTACCAGAAAACTGAAATTACTTTGGCTCGTTTTTATAATTTGTACTCGACCAGTATAATGTCTGGAAATATATGTAGTCCTTGTGTCGTACGTCATGACATTAGTGTAATATTGTTTGCTGGTGTAACTCGAGAAGTTGATTTCCAACGTTTTGTTTCCATCTGTTGAAGTTTTATTGAGGAACACCATTACAATATCTTTTTGAATATATATTTCCCATGTAAAGGCTTTAAATAAATATTAGTTATGTCTTATGATACAAATATTATATTATTTTCGACCCATCGATGGAGATCTAAATATTTTATGCCAACTGATATGTGAAGCATGAGCTAAGTGCGCAGACCATGCAACTGATTACTACTACTTCTAAGAATATGATGAAATGAAAAGGTGAATCAAGAATACACCTTGCAATTATGCTCCTTTGATGTTGTACCCGTATTGCATTTAAACGTTCATATGATTGTGTACCTTTAAAAATTTGAAAGGATTTTAATTTAAACATAACATTTAAAAATCCCAACACTATATGATATACTATATGACACCAATATCGTATATATTATAGGACAAAATTTTACATGTACGAATCGGTGATTAAAGCTGTGACATTTCATGACATGACAATCTTTTCTAATCAAACATAATAAGCAAATTTGGATTTATAACAAGCTAATAACAATTACTCATTGTTCTGGTTACACGATCTTACATCGACGCGCACGCTCATTTTAGTAGAACAGACATATTACTTTTAAATTCATAGCAGGCATTATCTTAGTAATAGATGGAATGGACGAAATATAATGGTCAGGTCTGAAATCATCAATAGCTTAGAAACTCCACACAACTTGAAATCGATTAAAGTTCATTAATTAAATGAATAACCGATTCGACTCTACATATTACGGCAAATATTTACAGTAAATAACATATTGATCGGTACATCATAATATCTGTTTCAGGTATGAATTCATTCCATTTTGCCAACACCTAATTCAGCAGCCGTTGTGACGCCTTTATCTGACGATATTTTGAAAGTAAATGTATCTTTGTTAAATATTACAGCCTTGACATAACCATTTTTACTATTAATCCGAAACAGCACGATAAAATGGTCTATCTTGGTTACTGTCTCCATTAATTTTAATCGATATCTGACTCTACAAATGTGTCAAACGGTCAAATTGTACTGAATAATTGGATAGAATATTCAGTTTTGTTATACTTTAGTTAATATTACCGTTTTGAAGGAAAATATGTTAAACAATTCAGTCTCTAAATCACTGTCTTATACATTTAAAAAACCGAGACAATTACTTAAACATCACATCATATAGTAACAATAAAAAAAATGTGTGGAAGGAGTGTGATTTAGAACGTTTCGGAAGGGAAGGAAACAAGGCAGATATAATGCCAGTTTAACGCAGCAAAATGCAACTTTAGTTAAGGTTGTGACAGAAGTTTTACATTTTGAAATATATCAGTCAGGTTAAATAGAGGATATGATTTAGTAACTTGAGTACTATATCAAATATTGAGCCAGAATAAAAGAAATCGCACAGAAGACTAGATCCTATGTGATTTATCAAATTCTAATATAATCTTACCTGTCTGTCATTCAGACTAAAAGTATTTCTAATAGGTACGAACGTCCGAATGAATGTTAAAAGCTTTCTTACACAATGGACACACACACACATATATGTATATATATATATCTATATATGTGTGTGTGTGTGTGTGTGTGTGTGTGTGTGTGTGTGTGTTAGAGAGACAGAGAACCACTCAATGAAATATGCTAGTAAATTGTCCATGCGTTATCTACCATGAAAAGAAGAACAAGATATTTTTTCATACGATCTCATTACACCGTTATATTATAGAACGTGGTGGTAACAATAATAAATATATTGTGAAATGAGAACAAGATACCTTCAAATACTAAGTATGTTTATTATATTTGGGTTGAAAGGGTTTTGGCATGCGCAAGAAGGAAGACGTGAGGTTTTATGGACATAATCCTAGAAGGGACCTGTCCGCGGGGGAGTCTGGGGGCTGCGATGACTTCAAGTGATTTCTAATCAGGTACATGTAAATCGCTACACGTCACTTATCTTGAATAACACTTATTCACCCCAGGTAACGCATGTACGACGAAACAAAAAAAATGGTGAGATTAGTTTGTATCCAAGAAACAAATTCAATTTTCGCCTAATTCTGTGACACACGAAATACATAATGAAACAGACAAAATGGAAGAGCACAGAAAAGTAAAAGTCTTAAAGATACGTAATATATTTGTTATTATTTATTAAAAATTATCTTATTCGTTCGCTTGACTCCCCTTTTTTATCTATTTCCATCCTATTTACTTGCAAAAGATCCTTATTCATTAATTTTAAATGCAGAGCTGATAGAAAATAATTTATAATAATCATCAATTTAAAATGTTTTCTTTCACTACATACCATTTTATATATCAAGGTGCGAAAAAAGTGAAATTTGCCCTAAATGATAAAGTGTCATAATCAACTGGTGCAAGACATGATGTTGTTATTGAGAAGAAGAAGAGAAAATAATAATATGTATGAAAGATTTAAGATTCCTGAGATTATTATCAAGTATTTCAAATGCAGCAATGTGTTATTGTAATACTTGTATTGTCTCCTTTTATTGAATACATTTGTTCACTGGACCTATTACTAATATTCATGTATATTCATTTATCAAAACAATCTGTAAATGATTTGACACACACACACGCACGCACACTCAATGATTAAGTAAGGATCCTGTTTGTATCAATATAGTAAAAACATGTTATTTAATTAAGGTTCTTCTCTTAAAAAACATACCGAAATTACGAAAATAATGTCAGCGCGTGCAGTGTCGAAGTCAAACACGCCAGTTTCGAGCATGTCACTGATGAACTAAATGGTAGTTCTCGTTTAAAACGTTTGAATGTTTATAAAGTCAAGAAGAAAATGATTTTTTTTTGGCCAATTTTAAATGCAAGCTAGAATAGAATACCATTACGCGCCTGTTTTCTGTTTACTCAAATGCAATAGTTCGTCTAACGTTTCGTGGTAAGAATCCTTTTATTGGTGACAGGTTAGATATCATTTGGGTGGAAATATAAAAGGATGAAGTTTGTCGGCCATCAATCGAAACGAATCTAGGTTTAGCATGGTAGAGTTAAATGCAATGTTTCACTAAATGTAATGATTACAGAACGCGAACTTGTTTAGTTTGCCTATTAAGAAGAATTAATTAAATTAATTAGAAGAAGACCCACCCACGCCATAAATAAACATAGAAAGAAAACTGGAAAGACTTGTTAAGTCAGATAATGCTTGTTTCACATCCTCCTCGAATAACGCTTCAGTTCTGATAGTGCCGAAAGACAGGTTCTTTCTCTAGTAGCATGTAAAGGAAACATTTGTACAATAGTCAAAAGTTATTAATTCTCAAACAATAATAACACAAATGATGATTACAACTGTTGTCTGACTCTAGTTGTACAGCTAGGATTTTGGGTATGAATTTGTGTCCATTAACTTTGGAATGGCGGAGTACCAATGAGTCATAAATATAAAGAATATCTCTATGTAAAAATAAATGTATAACATTCATCTTTGACTGGTTACATATAAAAAATATGACTGAGGTTGCACAGTACTTATTCTTTACAAAATAACAATTAAAGCTGATTTAGCCTCATACACGATATGAATTGCATCCTTATTTCTTTCTGGAAGTTATGGAAAATGCAAACATAAATAAGTTTACATCACTCTGCAAATGAAATTGCCTGATATCAGTTCAATAAGTCATACAGTGCCGTTCTCTTTTTCAGTGGTTGAATTTGGAAAGGGACCCATGTCGGTGTAGCCAAAGTGAGCAGATGCCTCCTAAATGTATGAACAATAGAGAAAACGTCTGCTATGATTGTGGTGAAGTGACTTTATAAGCAGAAAAATATAAACACCATGGTTAAAAAAGCCTGCCACTTTTATTTTGGCTGCAAAACTGGAGATCAGGACAAGAGTTGGATTCAGTACATGCAACAAATCTCCGCAAGCAGTTGATCAGGAATTGGAAATGCCTTTTTTCAAGTGCCAATGATTTAGGTAGAGCCAAAATATCATATCAAGAATTATTACTTTTGCACGGTGTCTTCAATAGAGAAAGGTCCGTCAAAAACGACAAACTGGAGTGTGTATTGTCCAACCATTCCGTCATCTATAGGCCTAGTACCCCGTGGAGGTGGACTGCATGTTCATGATGCAACCGATGCATTCTCAGTTAAGTCGGGCGAGTAATATATACAGAGAAAATAAGACTATTAAAATGCTATTACTGACACTAACTGTATTTGTACTTTTACTGGACTTTCCAGAGAGAACAGGGTTTAACTATCCACCTTGGGCAACATTCACATGTATCATATTCAGCGGTTATTATGATAGGCAATGCCTGACTTGGATAAGTAATGTAAGAGCCGCAACTCGTGAAATTTCGTTGTATTGGAGGAAATTTAGAATAATTCCTTGACAACAAAGTAAGTCCACACTTAAATCATCCAAAACAGGAACATATTTGGAACTGCTTTTTCAACAGAAGGAAATATTGTATTTTTGAAACATATTGCAGCATATACAAGTTTCAAATACAATATCCGCATGATCAGTATGGAGAATGTTTACTGAGTTGTAGATCACGACTCCTTTACACATGTTCATATGAAATCGAATGGGATGGCGACAAAGATCAAGATAAAACATCAATATACCTATTTATATGAAGTGGTATTTCGATTAGCTGAGTAAAAATAATAGTGCATTTTCATCGTATAACAAATTACTTGGTGAACAAATTTGCATAAGATCTTTTCAAAGTCAGTACGAAATTTAAACTTATCAATTAAATCCAACCTGGATGGACTGTTTTAGTGTATCCTTTCGAATGGCACTCACCTAGCAGTTTTCGCGGCATGATTTAGCGAATAAATGTGCAAACAGACGTTTTAAAAGCGCCTTTAAAACCAACAAAATAAGCCAAACATAATTATGAAAATATGTAAATATGTTACCTTATCGTATACTGACTATGTGCTGGAATATATATTTTTAGAAATGCATGGATGTTGATTTCATAACACAGTGTGAGAGTAGGCGATGATCGAAATACGATTAAATTTGTTTTATTGTTTATCAAAAGACAATTAAGCTGGAGGTATTAAGTATACTGCTAATTTGATGGAAAATTGGAAAACTATATTTCATTGCTCAAATACACTGATGATCTTCATAAGTATAATTACTAAACGATATAGCCAACCATCTGGGCTAACTACTACCTTGATAAATCCATTGTATATATTCTAAAATATATGTTGTGGTATGAACTCAGAGTTCATTGTCGGTAGAAAAGTTGGTAATGTCGTCTCAAATGTCTTGATTGTTTTAGTAGATAGGGCTTAATTGTTCAAATTAATTGGACAGCTCAATAATAAGCGAGAATTATATGCCAACATCGTGTGGTATCCATGAATTCTAACCAGTAAGGATTATAAAGCATCGTTTTGAAATTCAGTCCAAATTGTCCTAGGTTGCTAGGGAATTGATTATCTTTGTGATATACGTTATTAACTCCAAAAAGAACGTGGACATCGGCTGATTTATTCGATTAACATAAAATAATGTATGTGTATGACAGCATGCATCAACGCAGATTGTTGGCGTCTATTGTTTTCGGTCAATTAGACTATTTAAATCATGCAAATTATCTAAAATGACATTTGTTAGTCTTGGGCTAGCTGACTAACGACACGTTCGAGCCATGCATTTACATCAGTTTGTTTGTCTGCATTTTGATGTTTTAAAAGTATTTTAATTCTTGAATTTAAAAACTGAAACTTATAATTGTTATAAAACTGACAAACTATCTGCTCTATTTTAAAGCTAATTTGCATTAACACTTGACTGTAGTCGTTCCAATTGGCAAATATTGATATATTGCCTAGAAACATGATCGACTTTTCAAATAGGATGATGTATTGCATTAGGTCAAAACAGTAAAGTACTAGTTTGTCGTTTACAAAGCTGTAAATTTCCCGTTTCCTCAATATTATTCCCATTGCTTTATAGTCAGGCTCTATTATTGTGTTATGGGTATGCTTCCAAGTAAACATTACACATATAAGCGTTGTTGGTGTGTTTCGCATGATAAAAGGCTTCCAGGTGAGAAATATATTGACAACAAAATGCAAGCAGATTGTACTTCACATTCAGAACAGCTTGCTAGAGTTTTTATATGCAATTAGATTTACTCGGAATTAAGTGAGTCGCTAATATCGTAACAAATATTTGTAATTGAATACTTAGCGTATAACCTTAATATGGAGTTCACTGGTAAGAAATATTGTTTATTAGTAGGTGACGGTAATGTTAATACTTAAAAGAAAAACCAATTAACTTGTATATGAGGTCAGGTCATTAACAAAACATGAAATATTCTGACAGTGTGAAATGTCGAATGTTGAATAAGCATTGAACCTTAAAGTTGAATGTATTGAGCATTAAGATTTTATCACATGTAGACCACGGGTCTTTGTGAAGGGTCACTTCGAACTAAGATCTTGATTTCGTCCATGCCATTTTTAAAGTTTCAAATGGGCACGGTTTTGAGAAAGAGACAGCTCAAAAAGGGAAAAAAATATATAACATATATATGCTAGATCAGAAATTCTGAGTGACGAAAGAAATAATTGTCTTAAGAATTGCTTTTTGGAAACCACTACGATTGGCAACGAGTGAAATTATGGCGTGCATGTTGGTCATAATGTGATTTGAAATGATAATCGTTTTCTCAATTCTTTAGTATGACATTTTCTGAGGGAGAAATGAAGAATATAAAAAGATCAGTGTTTTCCTCGTTAGACAAGAAAAGGTACACGTGTTTGTGTTTTGAGAAAAATACGGTTTGGTGCTGGATGCACAATGTCTAAAGTTAACAGCATTAAGGTACGCAATATTATTTTGACTTAATATTCTATTTTTAATTGTTTGTTGTATGCAAATTTGCTTGATATGTTCTATATTATACATCCTTTATTCAATTTCATGGAAATGTTTTGATGAGAGTTGTTCTGCAATTTATCTTCTAAATTTACAATAATTAAGTCATAAGCAGAATTGATTGCATTCGACTCAAATGCTTGTATGTGTAGGATTTCATAGGCTTATATAACAAACATATGAGATAATTCCCTTTGTTTGTTAGAACAATACTTTTTATGGTGAATTAACGATAATTATCTATTAAATTTGCTCGTGTAAGTAATCGTGTACGTTAAGGATATTTGAATGTTATGCAATTGTTATTGAAACTGTATTAGCATACGGTAATTTGTCGATAGAGATCTTATATGGTAATTATATGACCTGTCGTTTTTGTCCAGCAGGAGGTGAAGAAATCGGTCGTAGACATTGCGGTCTTTTCACCACTCGTTGTGATGATGAATAAATTCAAATTAGACACTGTTAGTAAATAGCTTTCTTGTCTAAGGGGGCTCGTATTGCATTATGTCTTCCCGATAATCTTGCCCGGTTCTCTGTTGATATTCCATCTTTTCACTCACACCGGGTCACATCATCGAGAACGGTCATTCGCTAGATAAAGTAGATCAATCCAATACCTACCCATATTACTAAGAGGAAGACGTTAATACATTGTATTACACAAGCTAGTATTAACGAAGCCACATGAAAGAGAACAACTAATATGAAGACTTACTTTCCTAGATGAGCAATTTCCTCAAAGACTGGTGCTTCGTCATCTGCATAAATACCCATGTAATCCGTCGATTTTTGCTGTAAAGGAGAATGAGAAGGACACCAATACGAATGGAGCATCACTGGATCCTGCGTTGTGTTATGTGTAATGAATATCTAAATGGCCTTCACCCACAATTGTTGCTCCATCAAAAAATGGACTATTATAAACTTTACATTATTAATATGAGGACTATAGTAAATCGTACTCAAAAGATACATATACACACATTCAGTTATGATTTTCAAAAATTGAATATAATTAGTGTTTTTCTTGTTCATCAGTATGAGATGATATTGTTAATGGAAAAGGGGAAAAAAGACCAGTCCATATCATGTTACTTATGTGTGTGTGTAAATGTGTACCAATATAATTATTTGTGTCAGTTTAAAATACTTTCCTCTTCATTACATGCTATTGTGTAATGTAAATAAATTCACTAGAGATGATGTTTTTCTCAGAAAACCGGTTGACCTAAATCCTGGCCTTGATTGAGGGGTAGTGACACCACGTAAACAACTTTCATGTTTTGTTAGAAGTTGGGATATTAAATTAAGAAGTAAACAACTGTTTTTTCTTAACATCACATGATAACTTCTCGTCATGTCATGTTAGTTGTACTTCATATATACAATCAAGTGACTTCTTCATTTCCTTTTTTCTCGATTTTGGAATGTTTTTATTCTTCAAAAGTGCTCATTAGAATACGATATAATCTTTGCTTTTGAGAACTTTGGTTACTTTTGGGAAGAAGTTAAATGTTGTTTATGATTAGAAGTATTAGACACAGACACTTAATCAATATTTGCTGCTGAGTTCCAACACCGGACAGTTAAATATTGTGTTTTTACACGGAACTGTATATAAGCACAAAACAGACTTCAGCGTACGTCATCGTGTTCCATCTTGGATTTTCCAACAAAACCAGAACTTGAATCTTTTCGAATATTTAATTACTATGACTTTTTAATTTAATTCGTGGATTATTCTTGGATTATCGTTGATTATTTTTCCATTTATTTCAATCTTTTGCCAGGAAAAAAAATTATTTGTTAAATTTTACAAAGCTTGTTGTTTTCATTTATTATATATTAATGTTTATTAGAGCCAAATCACGCCACAATGGACATTTGCAAATAAATCAGTATGCCAAAATGGTCGTTACATGTCTACAGATATAAATAATTACCTTTTCAATGCTTGTGTGAATTTTAAGAAATTATGCAGAGGTATTAAATTAAATAAAGCACGCAAAAGCATAAAAAGTGGATACCCTGCATGCACAACTTTCCACGATGATATGGATTAAACACTAAGTAAGTACATAAGTTTAAAACTAGACATCTTTAGGACAATCCCAACAATAAAACAAGTTTTCTGCAAAAAAGTAAGTTAGCATTGTTTTTGTGGAAAGAATCTTGCAAACAGAGGTATTAGCGAGGAATAAATAAGGTTTGGCAACTCTAAATGTGCTAATCTGCTGAAAAATAATTTTGAATGGAACATTCAATTCGTCATGATGCAAATGAATAGCAGGTTTCATAAAAACATCTGCAATTGACCAAGACATTTCATCCAGTATAATGGATAGACGGACAGATGCTGGACATAATATGTAACAAAACAAAAGGTGTTTAAGATCAATTTCACTCGAAACAAAATGTAATACAAGTTATTTTCAGTATCATTATATACAAAGTCTCATGAAGAGATATCAATTAGTTAAATATATACTAAGATTCACTAATATATATCAAACAGTGCATAATATATTAAGCTGATTAGATAGATGGATGCATTTATGATCAGAGGGTTTGTTATAACAATGGAAACACGTCTTCAAACGCTAACGAGGCAGGTCTATTTTACAGGTCATAAATGTATTTATGAACCAAAAGACCACTAAACGTCATGCAACTAATTTAACTATTTATGGAGATATTATGTAAAGAAAAGTGTCATTAACAACATAAAAATGGACCTAAAAATGTCCCCTCCACTCTTTGTTTGCAAAGTTGGGAATGGGTTGAAAAAAGCAGAATAAACTAAAATGCAGTGCAATATAGCAATGCTTACCTTGCGGATAATGATATCAATGTATCCCGCAATGAGAGCAGCTATCTGTTCTCCCTCATGTGTCTGTACTGAGTAATATGTATCTGCATGGTCACCAAAATCCTGCATTAAATATATCTTATATATGCTAGGATCCACTATAAGAATTGATGCCCTAATGACCCCAAATCAATCGTAGGCATTAACTGGACATATGTAGTTTTCTACCCTTTGATCTACTCTAATTTCTGCGTAGTGAATGTATCTATGATATTCCTGAGAAATGTCAACATGCCAAGTTCTTTTACAACAATATATTATTCTTTGGCTGAATTAACATACAGGATACGTAATTACAAAAATGTTTGTTGACACTTTTGTTTCTTTTAGCCATATATCATGGATACGAGTTAACGCAGTTTGGATATATCAATATTTCGAAATAAGTAGCTTGGCTGTATGTATGTATATATATATATATATATATATATATATATATATATATATATATATACTTTCGGGATTAATATGTTCATTGGAATGTACATATTCTAAGAACTATTTCATGAAAGCCATTATATAAAAACCACATCCATATCCATTTTAAGAGCAAAGATTATAATATTTTATTGTAAGTGATGGACAGGATAATTGTTATTTTGGAGGTTGAGTCAGCAACATTTTAATAATGGATCAATGAAAACGGTTCTTGTTTAAGTCAAGGTCAATGCAATAATTTCTTAAGAAGAAGTAGCAAAAACATGGTTTTTAAAATCAGCAATACGACTGCCATATTGAACATGAAATTGGCACGTTGATATAAACATCAACTTGAGCTTTGAAAACGATTGATACAATGACAGCTGTGACTGCTTGTATTTACTAGGGAATACATGATTAAGTTGGACCAAATAGGCCTTGAAATTGTTGTAAATAAATGTGGTAATCCTCATCATACTGTAGAAACAGTCGGAGAACCAGACTTGTGAATTGTAACATCCTTTGTGATCTATGAAACATGGAGCTAAGAATAAAATGTCTCTATTGGTTGCATTTACTGTATGCGAAAGTAAAATAAAGCTTGACTGTTGCTGGATATTTTATCCTTCTCTATGACAAATCATTATTTACAGCAGTAATATGAGGTGCGTTTGGCACCTTTAGCATGCAAACTGTCTTGGTATCTTTTATTCCAAATTCCTTTCATAGCACATACCGTAAACATCCCAATGTCTCATCAGTATAAATGGGAAGAAAATATCTAAATGATGGACATTTATACAGGTATTAAATACAGTATAGGGTATGCAGTCAAGACCTCGTCCATGTACGTTCTGTATTACGCATAACATGCTTCCTTGTCAAAAAGCTAAGTATCGCTTAATAGCCTTTGTAGCATCATTAACATTCAGTCAATATATGGATATCGGTCATGATATATTACTATGTTATAACGTGATTCTAGATATAAAGTACTATTCTCATGGACCCCATGACCCAAATCATATATGCATATAAATAGATGGTTTTTAAGAAAACGATGTAAAGCTTAGTGTTGTAACTATATTTTTGTTTCTAAATACAAGTATTACACAAATTGTGATAGTTTCCGCTATACCATGGTTCGAACAAAAAACTCTTTGAAAATATATTGCGATTTGGTACATAGCATATTTCTCACTATATTGGCTGTGGATTCCGGCTACCGTCTCATAATGAATGACAACTTAACAACTTTATCAACAAATGCAAAACCTTAAAATAACCTTAATGACATATGTGTAAGACTGTGACCCTTGACTCTACGATCCAAATGCGATGATAATCTATAACAGAATATATTAAAATATAACTAATTGCAAACATTTATCTAAACCAATGATACACTGTCAGAAATAATCAATAATGTGTCTCACTTGCCACTAATATGGGCTAGACAAAGCATCTCCGAATGCATTTGATGCAATAATTCAAGAACAAAAATATCAAAGATTGCAACTTACGAAAATAAAGCTGTTAGGAGCTGCCGCCCATCGTTTGACCTGTGTGATGCACCAAGTCGTTAAAATTTAAAATGCAAACTAAACTGATAGGTGTATGTATAAATCCGATGTCCCTGCCAATGTCCACGTCAGGTCTGTAAATTTAAACAGGCCTAGGTCATTCGTAATGTTTAAGTTCATAACAAATTTGTTTTTAACCAATCAATTTCTTAAACAATTTTTGAACAGAAACACAGTTGGATGTGATTCATGTGACATAAAAACGTGAATTTTATTAGAGAGTTGATGATGCTTTTGCTTGAAACTAGATGTTGTTGATGAAGTATGTATAATATTGAAACGAAACGAACTGATCCGGAAGAACATCTTGTCAAAAACATAGCTGTTTATATTTTGGCATAATCCCATGACATCTTAATCAGAGATGACTATCGACTAAAACACGCACTTAAAATACCTATAATAATCGAAATTCACATAAATATATTGCGACTTATCTGTTTTTTCAAACAAACACGTTAACCTTATAATAATCAAATGCACAGAGTTTCTACAAAGCGATTTTAAGATTTGTATACAATAGCTTTCAATGATTTTAGTGTTCTAGTACACAAACACATACACACACACACACACACACACATATATATATATATATATATATATATATATATATATATATATATATATATGCAACTTAATCTAATAAGGGACTGTAAATGTGGCGCCATCATTGTTACATGATTTCATGATTTAGTATTGTAAATTAGCCCTGCAGTTTGTATATTTCTATGTATTTAACAAGGTCTAATTCCAAATTTGCCAATGGTGAGATGTGGAAAAGTCATGTCAGAGGTCACTATTGATGAAGACACTGAAGATAATGTAATAATTAGAGATATATCATCAAACATATTTAGTATTTTGAACTTCTGGAAAGATGGCCCCTTTCGTTTAACCGGCTTGACGCAACTCTTCTATTTTTATGCTATTTTTCATTATATATGTGCTTGTTGTCTATTTTCGTCTACAGTATTGTGTTACATCATGAATTGGTTGCAATGTTCGTATGTGTTTCTTCATCTCCTTGTTTTGGAAACGAGAACAAGACGTTCTTTGTTTTTGAATAAACTTCCTTCACCAGATCGACAGTCAACGCACTTACGCTATGATGGACCCTAACAAATTGTTTTAAATGAACACATCTTGTCTCAAGATAAAAAGGAAGCGAAAAATGAAATGTTGTTTCAAATGCTGGCCGGCGTAGAACAAGACGAAGAATTCTAGTTATCTTCCTTTCGCCTTGTCCACATAAACACTTTAAAAATTCGGCCGTTAAGTTTGATAATCTGGTGAAAATACATCTTAAATCGTCAACCGGTGTGTCAACTGTCCCAAGGATACTTTTGCGTAATGCACTATGCAACGTCCAGTCAGCAGGACTACCAAAAAAAGCGCACAGAAATAGTTAATTTTATCAACGATCAGAATATCGACGTCTTCTACTTGAAAAAAAAAAAACATGCCTTAAAACATCAGGCGATTAGCAAAAGTGCGCAGATTCAGCTTCCATTGCTTACTACATCAAGTCGTTTCCCTGCCACTGTCGCGGAGGTAGAATTGCTGTCATTACAAATAATTCCATGATACAATGTCTTAAGTACAACACAACCTTAAATTTCTGCCACATCGTTTGAACTAGTCCAAACAACACTACTACTGGAACAAAGGTCGGTTCATTTTTATATCTATATACCGCTCTCATCCTAGTAAAAGAAAAAACAAGCTGACTGAATCTCTCTTTTTGGAGCAGTTTCTGAATAGTTTGGAGTACGGACATTTGATAGGTGGCAACCTAATTATTCTTGGAGATTTCAACTTTCACTTTGACTGTTATGGAAACCCATACACTCCAAAACTCCTACATTCCATTCATGATTTCAACCTTAAACAGTCAGTTATGCGACCCAATAATAAACATGGTCACATTTTAGACTGGAATCTTCATATAGCTGATGATAATATTCTGCAATCCACCCTTGCGTCCCACGAACTTGCATCAGATCACCTCTGCATCATTATATGCCATCTCGAAGTATCAGTCCGAAACACTCCACCTGTATTGACTACTAAGAGAAACCTTCGTATGATAAATAGAACCAAACTAATGTATGACATCCAAGACAACCTAACACCTTCCTTACCTCATGCAACAACTCGTTAATGCCTGCTTTCATTGCTTAAAAAATACGCCCTAGACACCAAGTCCAGCCTATCAATTAAAACGTGTTCTCTGTGGTATATCAGTGCTAGGGACTAGCTTTGCGATGCTAAAAGACATTGCAGTAAAGCAGAGAGGTTTTGACGTTTCAAAAAGACTCACTATTCATAAACAAATCTATGAAGCCGCCAAGATAAACGTCAAAACCATAGTCCATCTAGTCAACTTATCCGACTACGGTAGTAGGATCTGGGTGAGTTCCAGCTGCAAAGAGCTCTTCGAGATAACTAACAGACTAATGTCAAGGAATAACTGTAATGTACACCATTTCCAACTATCTTCTCTCCAATAGACCTTCCGGACCTATTTGCAAATGTCCTCGGTGACAAGGTAGAAACCAGTAGAGCACGCTTGACAACACAATTTGAATTGACTCATTGTCACTATACATTTACGATATAGAATTCAGCGACAACCTTTAGGAACATTTGAACCTGTCTATATGCATTTAGTATGGACAATTATGATGATAAGTGCACTAAAGTCATGTAAACTTGATCCGATTCCATCATCACAACTGCTTGAGTGCTTAGACCCAATATTGCATTCACAAACTGATGTTATTACTATATTTCTCTAGTCTGGGGAATTCCCATCATGTTTAAACACAGCCATCGTACTTACGATGCTGAAGGAATTAACACTTGACCATAACGATGTAAAAAAAAATTGCCACACAGTTTCTAATCTCCCGTTCATATAAAAAATATCTTAGAGAAAGTTGTTCTCACCCAACGTTTATCTCATTTCAATCAAAGAGTCGTTTTCAGCAATGTTCAGCCTGCATATCAAAATTGCCACGTTATTGAAACTACTCTTCTGAACGTATTTAATGGCATTCTCTCTGCTTTGGATAATGGAGCGATTACAATATTCGCCCTCCTTGATTTGTGTGCCACATTTAACACAAATGGCCATGATATATAACTTCACCGTCTCTAGCATTTATTTTCCATTTATAATTGTCTTAGATTTGTTCAACTTTGTCCTACTTTGTCAACAGGACACACCACATTGTATCTGCGAACGAAATAACCTCCAGCCCACTTTGATCATGGTTGTGGTCTTCCACAGTGGTCTGTTCTTGTACCTGTTCCTGGCATTATTTACACTCAAACCATTCTGATCACAAGACAAAGACTTTTTATTCACATCCTTTACCTCAACCAATACATATCAGCAACACCAACATTAAATGCACACGTCAGTATGAAGCCTACGTGTTACTCTAGACAGTACTCTCACAATGCACCAACATGTCATGAACATATGCAAGGCTGCATATCTTGAGCTTAGATTGATCAGCTAACTTTCTCAATACGCATTAGTTCCATTCGCAAATATCTTTCAGTTGACGCAACTAAACCACTTTTGTGTTCGTTAGTACTTTGAAGACTGGTCTATTGTAACTCACTTCTGTCTGAATCGTCTCAATATCTAATCAAGAAACTTTAAAAGTCCAACAGACAGCTGCACGGATTTTCTTTAGAGTACCGCGATCGGAGCACACCTTTCCACTGCTCTGTAACCTATACTGGCTATCCATTCGATACAGAATATAGGTTTCACTGACGGACTCCAGTCCAGCATACATATCAGCCTCACCCATGTGTACACACCAGCAAGATACTTACCATCCTCTTATGACAATCGTATACTCATTTTTCCCACCATGAAAACTTCATCTTATGGTCAACGTTCTTTTGCATACCACGACCCATCAATGTGGAACGAATCGCCCATTGAAATTAGACACACAGACATAGTGATCCCTTTCAATTGTGCCCTAACAACGCACCTTTCTCGATTGCAAGAACAAACTTAAAGACCTAATAATGTTTCCTACATTAACAATATGTTCAGTATTGTGTATGTTATCCAATTTCATGGTTTTGCTTTTTGTTTCTATGTAGTCATATTATTATTGATGTTGTAAAGCGCTTAGAGCGTCTAAATATTAGGCGCTATGAACAAAATATTCATTATTATTATTATTATTATTATTATTATTATTATTATTATTATTATTATTATTATCTGAAAGGAATCTTGTAAAGATAATAAAGTTTCTTTTAAACGTTTTAGTCGAGTTAGCATGTTACACCCAAAACTGTGTCATGATGACAATATGTCACAACTGGGAACTGAAAATGGGGCCACGGGCTCTACTTGAACAGTGCGAGTTCTCTAGTGCTTGCATTGACTATATACATTTGTTTAGACAAGGACCAACTTATCCATATACCAATTTTTATTTTTTCCTGCCTTTGATCAATAATTGAAAAATGACAAAATGAAAACATTATCTTTTTCGTCCAACCTTTTGATAATTTGCGAGAAGCATATAAACCAATTAACGACGCGTTTTCTAGATTGAAAGGACTCCAAACCAAAACACTTGTATCATGCTACTGATACATACCTCTTTTGGTTTCTTCATGCAATCGCTACACTTTACTTATTTATACCTAAAAGCCGTGGGACTAGTTTATTCTTTCCTTTCATCGTTTCCTTCAGAAAGAAAACAACACGTAGAGTCAACTGTCATTAACAGATCCATTTCTTGTGTTCCTGTAAACAACCAAACATATTCATAAAAGGTACAAACACAACAACACGACTTCACAAACTGATACCATTCGGGAACCATAACGTTTTACAGTGTAATGTAAACAGTTATTCAACTGTACCCATGATGGATCTTAACCTTTTGAAACTCAGACTATAATACTTGGTTTATTAAAGAAGTAGAATATTCGGAAAAATCATGTTAACAAGGTGAATAATGCAACATTATCATCGTGATATATCTTCATGTTCCTAAAGTGATTATGATTCGCTTGGAACGATGGTTATATAAGTAATAGCACGTAATTCACAATGTTAAAATCAGTCGTCCTGCAAATGTTTGATGTACTTACCACAAAGATGATCTTTTTCTCTATGTTTTTAATCCTGCAATATTCGTTGGGAAGAAACGTTTTAAGTCTGAAAAATACAGAACGTCTAACATGATATTCCAAACGTAGATCGGTAAAGCTGAAATGTGATTAGCATTTATCTTTCTGTCATTATCTACATTCACAAATAATGCAATGCAGCTGTCAATAACTAGGATGTAAGTTACCAGAGATGCAAAGTCGGCTCGTTTCAGGTTAATATTAAGGTTTTAAGTCTTTGACCCAGCCGTTTGTATTCTGATATTGGCAAAATCTGTAGAATGTTCAAAATAATAGCACAGAGCTAAAACGGAGAGTTTAATATAACTGTAATCTCCCTTCAATCTATTTGTGTGGTTAATGATTTGGAAAGATCACATTGGGGCAAACTAAATGAGATTGTCTTGCCTATAGTTTAATTTATATATTCTTAAGTCTGTCTGCTCTTGTGACTCTAGTACATCTGAAGAGATCTGGAAATACTGGGAGTTTATAAAAATCAGAATTCTAATTTTGCGAACAAATACAACACACGTAAAATCTGTATATTTTCCCATATAACAGCCGCTATGAGATCTCATACCTGGAATTAGAATACCACTACCCTGTGAAATGATTAGGTTGGATCTACATATATTTACCATGCATTCTGCACAACATTGTACCAGTGCTTCAGAGTTGCATAGAGTTTTGTGTAGGCTATGTTTCGGTCAGAGTGACCTTGACGTTTGAACATTGCATGTCATTTTTCGAGTTGGCCTTGGCCTTGGATATTTTAAGTTGAAAATCGAAGAAAGTCTTCAACAAAGTATGGCTGATTTATATTTCAAAAAGCCTTTTTTTAAAATGAATCATTTTATCATTAAGCTTGACCGTTGACCTTTACACTAAAAAAATCAACAGCGCTGATCTTACTCTACGTGCACGCCAGTCTCTAAATTTGGTAACCACATACGAATAAGAACTCAAGTAAATCAATGCAAACATTAAACTTCTTTTAGTCTGAATGACATGGAATATTGATGTTTTAATTATACAAATTTCGAGTTCTTTGTTACCACAATTCCATCGACGACAAAACATGAGACCTGTAGATGATAAAGATGTCAAACCATTATCAGGAAATCTTTTAGTCATAATTACCTTTGCCTTTGACCTTTTTGGTTGATTGGGTTAATACATACTTTAAGGTGCCAGAAACCTTTCAATTACATGATCAAATATTTATGTTATGACTGCTTATAATGGGAGAAAAGATTATGCGATAAATAAGTAAAGCGATACTTTTTACATCTTTAAACCCTTTTAAATTCAAGTGGTGAAGAATCGCTACTAAACAATATTTCCCCATAACAAGTTACTTTAATTTTCATCAGCAAAGCATAACTAGTATTCATTTGATCTTTCATTATTTGAGATTTCTTTTAAGACTACGGGAAATACACGTTCACTCAGTTATGTCTTTGTTTGTTTGTTTGTTTACTTGAATTTTAACGGCGCACCAGCACTTTTAGGCTATTTAGAGTCATACAATAGGTTAGATGTTCAAAAACAAGAAAGGTTTAACATCGACCAGCGATATATATATAAAACATAATAGTTAAATATTAAATGGTAAGATGTTGGTAACAGGAAAATATGAAGCTTCCCAATCAACGGGAGATGTAAATGGTGTATGTTGATGATAAGATGTTGTAAATAAAAGGTGATATTTGCATTAGATAAAAAATATTCTACGTGATGGCATACAAGTTATAGTTTAAAATAGAGATTTACTTTCTTTAGGAAATCTAAAATACAAGTGATTTGTATTGTATCAAAAAGTTCCTTCATGTCATGTACATTATAGTATTTAACGCGCGTAGGTTGCATGTCGGAACACTCGGTCATAAAGTGTTTAACAGTGAATGGCTCATTGCAAGAAACGCAGTCTGGTGGATCTTCACCTTTCAGTATGTGGGAGTGGGTAATGTATGTATGACCGATTCTGATTCTTGCAATGACAACCTCCTCCCTACGGATAGTTCTGTAGGAAGGAGTCCATTCTCCCAGGGTTGGTTTGATGGCATGCAGTTTGTTATTGAATGCATCATCCCATGACGCCTGCCACTTCTGACGTAGGTACCTTTTGATACAAAGTTTAAAATCAGTAAAAGGTAATTTAAAATCCGATGGTTCTTGGGATAGAGCCATCTTAGCAGCCCGGTCTGCTTCTTCATTACCTCTAATACCAATATGGCTAGGTAGCCAACAGTATACTATGTTGTAGGACTTAATAAGCTCAGAGTTTTTCCCGAGAATATCGACTAGTAATGGATTATCCAGTTTTCTATGGTGTAGCGACTGAAGTACTGACAGAGAGTCACAGAAAATAATGCTATTTAAAATGCGCTTTTGTTCAATAAATTTCCGAGCAAGGTCTATTGCTCTGATTTCCGCTGAAAATATGGACGCATCGTTTGGCAAGCGCACTTTGGTTATGTGCTTGCCACTAACGAAGGCTACAGCAGCCTTGTCATCAACTTTTGATCCATCAGTAAAAAATTTTGTGTAGTTTTTAAAATCGTTGAGGATTTCATGATAAGAGTTCTGGAAAACGGCAGGATTCGTCTCAGATTTTCTCCCATCGTGCAACGTAAAAATCACTTTGGGTTGCTTAAGGAGCCAAGGTGGTGTTTCCGAGACAAACGTGTTCTGAACTGTAGGGAGATTAATTTTGATAGTGTCAAAACTGGATGATATTCTGATGCCAAATGAAGGTATGGCATTTGGTTTGTTTTCGTACAAAGTTTTGTATTTTGGTTGAAAAACAGCCGAAAAAGCAGGGTCCAGAGGGTTTGATCTTAACCTAAGAGCGTACTGTATAGAAAGCATTTCTCTGCGGTGCGATAAGGGTGGTTCATTCGCTTCCTCGAGAAGGCTTTCGCATGGAGATGTCTTGAATGCTCCTAGAGCAAGTCTTATTCCCTGATGATGAATTGGGTCAAGCATTTTCAAATTTTCAAATAAGACTTCCTAGCTTAACCATAAACAATGCATCCATAGTCTAGTATAGAACGGATAAATGTTCTATACAAATTGAGGAGGATATTTTTATCAGCACCCCAGTCAGTGTGTGCAATTACTTTTAGTAAATTTAAAGCTTTTAAGCATTTAGCTTTTAAACTCTTGATATGTGGTATAAAAGTCAGTGTTCTGTCGAAGATAATACCCAAAAACTTTGTTTCCTCAACAACTGGAATAAGTGTTCCGTCCAGCGTGAGTTTAGGGTCATCATGATGTCTTCGCAACTGACAGAAATGCATGCATACTGTTTTCGATTTAGAAACTTTAAAACCATTATTACTGGCCCAATGGTGGATCATATTGATATTTTGTTGAAGTTGCCTTTCAATTTTATGCATGTGCTTTGATCGATAACAAATTAAAAAATCGTCTACATATAAAGAGCAGTCCACACCGGGAGTTAAGCACTTAGTGATGCTATTGATATTGATATTAAATAGCGTCACAGATAAAATACTGCCCTGGGGAACACCCATCTCTTGCTGGTGCATATCGGAGAGGGTAGAGCCCACGCGTACTTTGAATTCTCTGTCGGAGAGAAAACTGGATATGAAAGCGGGCAGACGGCCTTTTAGACCTAGATCGTGCAGGTCATTTAGTATCCCGTACTTCCATGTTGTATCATAGGCCTTTTCTAAATCAAAGAAGACTGCTAGTATCCCGTACTTCCATGTTGTATCATAGGCCTTTTCTAAATCAAAGAAGGCTGCTACTAAATGTTTCTTCTTGATCAATGCATCGCGAATAAATGTTTCCAGTCTAACCAGATGATCGTTAGTACTACGACCAGAATGGAAGCCACTTTGGAAAGGAGAAATTAAATTATTACTTTCCAAGTAACATACAAGCCGAGAATTAATCATTCGTTCCATTGTTTTGCATATGCAGCTTGTCAATGCAATATGCCGATAGCTGTTAGGATCTTCGTTATCTTTGTCTGGTTTGAGAATCGGTATCACTGTTGCTTCTTTCCATCTCTTAGGTACATTACCAGCAATCCATAAATCATTAAAGATTTTAAGAAGTAATGTGAGAGAAGATTCTGGGAGGTGTTTCAAGAACTGGTAATGTACTTCGTCAGGCCCAGCGGATGTATGATGGGCCTTGTCTAATGCCTCCCTAAGCTCCAATAAAGAAAACAGCTGGTTATAATTTTCAGTGTTGTTCGATGTAAATTTTAAACGTGACTTTTCTTTTTGAGATTTTAATCTTCTAAAGGCATCTGAATAATTAGATGATGATGAGTTTTTCGAAAAACTATCGGCAAGAATATTTGCTATGTCACGTTTCGAACTGAAATTGCTATTGTTTATTTTTAGATGTCGAATATAATTGTGTTTCCTCTTTCCATTTATTTTCGAATAGTATTCCAAACTTGTTTCGTTGAGGAACGAGAGTTTAAAGAAGAAATATATTTCTACCATGATGCACGTTTAAATTCTTTGATGGTGCGTCGAGTTTTAGTCCGGGCAATACGATATTTATTTAAATTTTCGGGCGTTTGACGATTGTTGAATGTTTTTAATGCTTCTCGGCGTTGTCTAATGGCTTCTTTGCATTCCTTGGTTACCTAAGGTTTTTGCGATCTCTTACTGTTCGTTGAGGACTAAGGAATATATTTATCTGCAATTGAAATTAAAGCAGAGGTAAAATGCTGTATAGGATTAACAGCGTTTAATACTGTATCATTATTTAGTCTAGTTTTACATAGTGTTTCAAACATAGCCCAGTCGGCTTTCCTTATATTCCATTGTGGAATTGCGTCATCAATTTTGGAGTTATTTTCAAGAGTGATTGGAAAGTGATCACTGCTGTGAAGGTCATCAGCGACCTTCCATTCATAGTCCAAATATGGGTGTAAATATGTTGGTGAGTTGGTGTTATATAGACACAGATCGTGTCTAGAAATGAAATCTTCTATTTTATGGCCTCTGTAGTTTATGTGATTTGATCCCCATAAAATGTTATGGGCATTAAAATCCCCGAGTAAAACGAAGTGCGCGGGAAGTTGTTCAACAAGATTGTCTAATTCCTTTTGTACTAGGTTGGTGTTTGGTGGTAAGTAAATGGAACAAAAAGTAATCACTCCATGTAGAGTGACACTTACAGCAATGGCTTGTAAATTTGTATTTAAAGGAACGACTCTGTGAGGGGCTCTATTGTTCACAGCAATAGAGACTCCTCCTGAGGCCCTGTCTGCGTTTTGAAAGTACGCATTAAACAGGGAAAAGTTTTTAAAAGTAATTTTATCTGTCTCTTTCAGGAATGTTTCCTGTAAACATAGTACAGCAGGATAGTGTTCATTTAAAAGCAGAAGAATATCATTGTAGTTTGTTTTAAGTCCTCGACAATTCCATTGTATGATGGTGTTCTTCATTCTAATGTTATGCTGGAGATTCTGGAACTAGGTTAGACTATTCGCGAAGGAAGTATGTGTTGTTATTTGTCTGGAGGAAGTACGGGAGTATATTTAGTTTTATTAGGTTTGGAGCTACTTTGAGTACACGGAGCAGTTTCTTCTGCATCCATGCTCTCTAAGTCTCCAAACCTGTTGTACAGTTTAATGGGGTCATCTGACCCATTTTGCTGTTTATTTGTTTGTGCTTTGTGTTTCTGTCTTGGTGATTTTGATGGTGGATTGTTATTAGTTGTTGTCTGAGTTGATGTTGTGCTTTTCTGTGGCTTATAATTAGGGATGTTGACACTTGTGGTTGAATCGGGCTGATCCGTCTGTGTTTGGGCGTCCTTCGTGCTTTTTGGATTGTGCTTTACGACTGTGGAGAAGGATGGGCCAGGAAGGGATGTTTTTGCCTGGACACGTTTTCTGGCCTCTGGGTAGGGAATGTTCGAAGTAAACTTTACCCTCTGAATTTCCTTCTCCTGTTTCCATGTATCGCAATCTTTGGAACTGGCGTGATGTTCCTTGCCACAGTTGACAAAATGCGGAGCTGCTCTACAATCAGCTTCCTGATGAGAGTGTTCTCCGCATCGGTCACATACCTTTGCTCTGGAACATCGATCCTCGTGATGGCCGTATTTTTGACATTTATAGCATCGAAGGGGGTTTTGAATGTAGATCTCGACCTTTACTTGTAAAAACCCAACCTTGACCACTTTGGGCACTGTCGGTTTATTAAAGGTGAGTATAACTGTATTGGTGTCCTGCAGGGTGTTATTACGTTTAATACGTATTCTTCGCACTGCAGTGACACCTTCATGTTTCATCCCTTCGATGATATCTGCGTCGGTGACTCCAGCCAAGTCACGACATCGTATTACGCCTTTGGACGAATTCAGTGTAGTGTGGGCGAATGAGGTCACTGGAATATCAAAGAATGTTTTCATTTTCATGATATTGTCTGTTTGCCCCTCTCGCTCACACTCTACAAGAAGACAACCAAATTTTAGTTTTTTCACACTTTTTGGTGTGCCAATCGATCCCGTAATGGTTTTCTCGATAACAAATGGAGATAAACCTGAAAGCGGTTTAGCATCATCTTTTGATTGAATAACCATGAAGCGTGGAAATGATTCCACGCCACGTGGTTCTTCATCAGAGTCAGACAGTGGTTTAGTACGTTTATTGGATTTTTTTTCCATGATGGCTAGATTTTAAAATTCAGCACCCGTGCTCCCCACCCACACAAGGAGCCCAACAAGGGGACACTTTTAAAGTGCCAAGGATACACAGATGCCATACTCAGTTGATAAAATTACCTTTGGATGACCCTGAAGTCGCCAATTTCTAGGGTCAGTAAAATTACCCCCCGATTGACCCGTTGAGCCACCGCCATCTAGGAAGTCTTCTAAGATTTGGAAAAGGGAAAGATATAGGAATAGAATATAGGGGCAACGGTGGTATCAAAAGTGATACAAGGAGAAAGTAAAAGGAGGTGAGAGAGTTAATAAAGACTTCCTAGGGCTCGGCGTGACCAGCCGATTTGTCGAGACCGGGCCCATCTCGACCACCCGTCTAAGAGAAGTAGAGGCCAAAGTAGTGTGTTGCAACTACCAGGATCCTTTCCTCCCCCGACACGGGACGCAGCCCACGGCAAACAGGTTGCCTCTACTTAGTCGCCTTTTACGACACGTGGCGAGGCACGTCGGGCCAATTCTACAACCCCGAACCCCTAGGGGGAGTTATGTCTTTAAACAAGAAAATATATTCACAAGACCTGCTCTGCTTCTGCATATTGTACGAATAAAAAGGTGGCTTATACATACATACATACATACATACATACATACATACATACATACATACATACATACATACATACATACATACATACATACATACATATATACATACATACATACATACATACATGTATGTATACATTAGCCGAGTATCTAAAAGAAAAGGATCTAGCAAACAGTCACAGCGATCAGAACCAGAACCAGAACAGGTGATGCAGAACTCCGAACGCATTTCAGTATCATCTCTTTTAAATTATAAAAATGACAGTTCCGTAACAATAGAGAATTTATACAAGATAATAGATCTAGAACATTTTATACAAAGTAGTATTCAACAAATGAAAGATGACATCAGAAATGAATTGAAAACTGAGCTTGACAAGATACATAAAGAACTGCTCACTAGAGATGTTGACTCTACTAGACTACAATCGGAATTAAAAAGATGCAAAGAGGAAGTAAAGAAGTTATTTAAAGACAATCTGGCCTTGAGAATATCACTCAGGGAGAAGAATAACCAGTTGGAAAGTATGAAAGGTCATCAACTGTTTTTACATCAACTGCTCGAAGATAGAGTATGTGATAAGGATAAAGAAAATGTAAGCACGAAATGTGATGCACAGACTCAAATAACACTAGCTGATATAGTGCGTATGGTCAAACCTTCAAATGAAACACAAACAGCAAATATGGTGAATGTGAGAACTGCTCTAAATCTTGATCTATAAAACGACGGAAGTATTTATCGGACCAAACGGAATATACGGAGAAGAACAAAGGTGGTCGCTTGAAATCCACTGATTCAAGGGAAGGAGTGGTTCTGACTCCGTCCCAGTACGTCAACTGAAGAAATGACAGTAATTGAAGATAATGGAGAACGTGGTTATCACCATGATCAGAAATACTCAGCACGGGAAAATGCAAAAAACATCGACAGGGAAAGAAGATCACCATTCAAAAAAAATTCAGCCACCTCATCAAAAGACTTGGATAAAGGAAGCAAAACAATTGATGTCATCACAACTAACAGAAACTGCAGACCTCAAAAAAGAGTGAGGAACTCTTATTAACGTCGAGTTCTAATGTCCAGAATACCGGTTGACAGAACGAGAGAGGAGATGAGAACTTGTATAAAAAAGCACGCCAGAAACAAAGGAATATAAATAATTGACTCTCAGATCTTAAAGCACTGGCGTGTAAGAGGAGGAAAGGACACTTTTACTGCTTTAGTCACGGTAGATGACTTAGACTTTGAGTAGGTTTTAGAGAAAGGTTTTTGGCCAGATTTTGTATGGGCAAGAGAATGGTATGAGGATTACGGTGATAAGGACGAAAAGAGGTTCAGGTGGAACTATATAAAGGGGCAGTAAGTCGCATATATATGCATAAATTATGGTCAACTACTTTATAGTCATTGTACTACTTGTGTTTAAAATCTATTTTTAAGTCAACAAATGTCTAGTCATACATTTTGTCTGATGACATGGAACGTAAAAGGAGCCATGTATGATGCACCATACTTGTACTCTTTACTAAATGAGGTAGATAGTGCAGTGCTTACTGAGCACTGGCTTCTTCCGGAGCAACTCAACTTCCTAGACAATTTACATCCACAGTTTAAATCGTTCTCACGCTCTGACAATAGGCTGAAAGTGAATTTCGAAGAAAGGATAAGACATACAGGGTTTGGGGGAATAGCAATCCTATATAGGAAGTCACTCTGTGTTAATCCTTTGTTGAGCATCGGCAGTGATAGAGTCTTAGGGATAGAAGTGATATGTAATGATAAATTGAAATATTTTGTATTTTGGGCACTTTTGCCATCAACTAATTTTCCTATTGCAAGTTACTATGAAACAATGGAAGAATTAACGGACCAGTTTGATATGTTCTGTAAAGAAGGCATTCCCCTACTCGCGGGTGACTTCAATAGCCAGTTAAGTTCACTGCTTAGCTTCAAAACGAACTGTCTAACAAACAAACGCTAGAGGCGCTATTCTAGAAAAGTTTCTGACTGATAGGCACTTAATATCCGTTAATAGTCAATTTATTTGTGAAGGACCTGACTTTACATTTTACTCAATCGATGGTAAATCCAAATCGTTGATAGACCATATACTATTGCAGAAAACCAAATTCGATTTAGTGGTTAAGGCCGAAATAATTGATGACCATCCTTTGAACATTTCAGATCATCATCCTGTAAAAATAGAGTTGGTCATTCCTCTTGCATATAATATAATCATGGCTGACAAGCATATAATTCCATCCATAAATTGGAAGACAGCATCGGCAGAACAAATAAATAGGTATAAGGAAGCAACACGAAATTAATTTTTAGCGCAACTGCATAAGGCAGAACTAGTGACAAATGTCGATATTGAAATTATTATTCAAGACACGGTAAAGATTTTACATGACGCAGCTTCTAGGTTTTTGCCCATAAAAAGGTTTTGCCCATACGCTAACCCCTATTGGAAACTACTAAACGTAAACACTTTTCATACAGAAATGAGGCTAAAACGTAGGGTATGGATCTCTGATGGTTATCCAAGAGGATGGGAATTTCAGTCATACGCGAACTATAAGAAAGCGAAGAAATGTTTTGGAAAAGAGTTACTGAGAGCAAAAGAAACAGTTCAGTGAGCTTGAAAAGGCTGCAGAGCTCGATATTTCTACTTTCTATAAGTTTATACGGAATAAAAGACATAAATGTGATTACATATACGAAATTGAATCTAACGGAAAATTGTACGTGACCACGACTCTATAAGAGACTTATGGGCAAATCATTTTTCTAATTTGTCACTACCTGACAATACCTATTTGTACGATAAGAATCATTACCAGATGGTCTTAGCAGACGTTAAAAAAACAGAGTATAGAAACCCATTCACACTTTGATGAAGTTCTTGACAAAATTCCTACTAGAGAAGAAATCAGTAATGCAATTAGTTCTCTCAGTAAAAATAAGGCATGTGGTCACGACGGTATTGTTGCCGAGCATTTACTGTTTGCGGACAATCAAAACAGTGTACAGTTACTTGAAACTGTCTTCAAAAAAGTGTACGAGGCCGAGGAGTACCCATGCCATTTTAAACAAGGTTTAGTAATACCAATATTAAAGGAGGGGGAAAAAGCAAATTAGATATGAATAACTACCGTGATATAACTATAGTTCCAGTGCTTCAGAAAATCCTAGAGCAAATTATATATAATAGACTGCTTATATTTTCTAAGCACATTAATTTTCCAAATCCAATGCAACAAGGTTTTAGGAATAATTGTGGCAGTATCACTGCAGCGTTTTGTATCAAAGAATCTATATGCTACTATATGAATAAAAATACTCCTGTCTATGCAACATTTCTTGATAATGCTAAGGCATTCAATACAGTCTGGCACAATGGATTAATTTACAAGCTGTACAAACTTGGCATTAAAGGGAAGACGTGGTGCATCATGAAAGACTCGTTTAAGGGAGTAACTAGTTCTGTTTTATTTGCGGGCGAATTGTCCAAATATTTCAATATTAAGCAGGGTGTAGGGCAGGGTCGTATCTTGTCCGCTTGGTTCTTTCTCGTTATGATAGACGATTTGATCACTGATTTAGATCACACTTTGCGAGGCCTAAATCTTGTCGATCTCCACCTGCCGTGTGTCTTATTAGCGGATGACACAACTGTAATGGCTAATTCGCATCATTCGATGCAGCATCTGCTCGATACAATCTCTAATTATGCGAAAAGGTGGAGATTGAAATATAACGCAGATAAAAGTTGCAGCATCCTCTTTACAAACAAAAGAAGAAATGATATCCCTTCTTTTCTATTCGACAAATCGCCAATTTCAGTAGTCAAAAGTAAGAAATATGCCGGCATACCTCTAAAGTACAACTTTAAACCTAACGATGCGATAAAAGAAGCATGCGATAAAGGTAAACACTTATTAAACTCTTTTTATTTTATTGGTATCAGAGACGGAGGAATGAACCCTCTAACAAGTATGAAAATCTGGAAAAAAATCATTCTACCTTCAGTCCTATATGGATGTGAATTATGGTCGAATATGACAAACACCAATATAGAAGAACTTGAGCTATGTCAGAGATATGCAGCGCGACGTATGCAAGCTTTCGATAAATATTCGCCCATAGAGGCAACGCGTAGTACCTTAGGACTCTGGTCAAAGGAAGCATACATAGATAAGATGAAACTGTACTTTTTCAACCGGCTGTGTAGGGGCGATTGGACTCTTATCTGGAAAAAGATTTTCATTTTGCGTTTATGTCAGTACTTAACCAACCCAATTAGACAGACGGGATTAATAGCAGATATTGACAAAATATTCAAGAAATATGGTATGGGAAGTGTTCTCTTAGACTATGCAGTAAGAGTACAAACCGAAGGTAAACTTGTTTGGAATCGGAATATTATTGATAATATTCAAAACATCGAAGAATCTACCTGGAATACAGATATTTGAACTAAGGAGCGATTTAATTCACTTCAGAAACATTCATTTGTACTTAAAACCAAGCAGTATATGGTTTCTTGGACGTAAATTTCCATCTATGTTATGGCCTCTCTCTGAAATAGTGAAACTATATATCATGCCTGTTGGAAAAGTTATGATATGTAAACTCTGTGGGAAAGAGACTGACGACAGAGCGAAACATCTTATCTTAGGTTGTGAAAAGCTCCTTGAAGAACGAAACGTCTTCTTTGAGAGGGTGATTGACACTTTAGAGGTGAGAGACGGGGTTAATTTATTTAATCAAGAAGATGATAAACTATTGGAGACACTTCTTGGAAGCAGAGTAGATTGCTCGTCGTCTATCGACGATGATGTATGGGATAAACTCATTTTGGTAACGGCAAAAAGCATAACCTCATTTTACAATAAAATGCATGCCCTACTCTCAACCAACATGTCATAACATAACAGCAATAATAAGTAGTTAACCTAGATAAATAGATAAATTAATTTTAAAAAAACAAACAAAAACAAATATTCTGCTGTTGTCAAATTCCACAATTTTTATGTATTACAGATCACGGAGATATAATGCTCTCTTGCTCATATAATATACGAGTGTCACCTTTTGCTATTTTTATTTCTTTGAGAAGGATTTCATGCTGTTCCTCATATATATGTATAAATGTGTGTATATGTGTGTAAATATGTATGTGTAAATATGTGTTTGGGTGTGTAAATATATATGTATGTGTATGTGTGTACATTTATATGTATGTGTGTGTGTGTGTGTGTATATATGTATGTATGCATAAACATATATGTCATGTAGAAAGAACTACATTGATAATCACACTGGTCTGCGTTTCGAATTTGTTTCATGTATAATCTTTTGTGTTGTATTTCATGATTTTGTATTATCCTGAATTTGATTAATCTGATGTAATCTCTATTGAAGAGGAAATAAAGTCAGTCAGTCAGTCAGTCAGTCAGTCATACATACATACATACATACATACATACATACATACATACACACACACACACACACACACATACATACATACATACATACATACATACATACATACATACATGCATACATACATACATACATACATACATACATACATACCTACCTACCTACATACATACATACATACATACATACATACATACATACATACATACATACATACATACACACACACACATATATGTGTATATATATATATATATATATATATATATATATATATATATGTATATATATATATATATATATATATGTATATATATATATATATATATATATATATATATATATATATATATATATATATATACATATATATATATATATATATATATATATATATATATATATATATATATATATATATATATATATATATATATATATATATATATATATATATATATATATATATATATATATAAACGAGTACCTGTGTCCATGGCAATTGTTTTGGCATCCACAGAATGTACAATCTGTAGAATTCAATTGTGGATAATTTCTGACACCTACACAGTGCCTTTTTTCGAAGACAATTTATATGTTCTAGACTTGACGTTAGCAATTTATTGACTTCCAAATATAGCGAAAAGTTCAATGTTGTAACAGTAATAATACAATTGATTTAGTGCAAAACAGGATGCCTAGTGACCGAAAGACCTATAACGGATCAAATGGGAATGGTTTAAACGATAAATACTACTAGGGTAGTATGTTTGGAATATCTTGTCAAGCATGTGAATGATAAGACCATGTCCGTATGTAAACCTTGTGGTAGAAATATAACCAATATCAAACGTGTGTCTAAATAATAATTCATATCATAGGCTATGCTTCGTTAATAAGCTGCAGGGTTACTTTGTCATATATGAAATATTGAAATCATGGGTGCTGGAAGCACTGATAGTTGGAGATGTCCAGATGAAAGGACACAATTCCAGTGATATTGCTATTCATTGTCCTTTTAACATACAATACTATATGGCATGGTACAGATGTTCCCGATGGTAGAATAGATTTATCCAATCTAGCGTTATGGATGCTATAATGACTCCATAACTCGATATAGAAACGCGTTTGTTGTCTGTTATGGATAGCGGAGGAAAATCATTGTTGTCATGGTTGGATGTTATAGCTGCTACTCAAACAGGTACTAATACTGGAACGTTTACTTGGCAGTTCGCGTTAACGTAAAATATCTCCGCGCCAAGAAATATTTGTTGTAGCGCTACAAGGTAAAAACATAACCTCATTTTATGGGGATAATAAACAACAGCGGAGTCATATGACATTTGATAAATTAAACATTAGCTAGGTATCATTGCGAATAAGCAATCAACAGGAGCCCGCTGCGAATCTTCTTCTCGATTATCTTAATAACCAAATAGCTCGCGTGTATCATTGTGTGTGGCCCTATATGGGACTCGATCAAAATATTGATACTGGACTACAAATATCACAGTTGGATTTCCAAAAATTGTATCCGATCAAATATGTTTCATTACAACATCTTAACACTCCGTCGTCGATATAAAATTAAAATCTCGTATAGGAAATATTCCTCCTGGTGATGGACCATATAGAGTAATCGCTGTAATTCTTAGTGATAAGACAATGACACTCGAAGGTGGTAATGGAAAAATGAGAGTAATTGATGCATCGGTGGAAAACTTGTACAAATTAGATGAGCTGTTACCTAAAAAAAAATGTCGTATAGTCATGTTAATGTTACCTTGACACCTGGTCAGATAAAAAACTACAATCGAAAAACTCTGCTACGTGTGGAGCAAAAGTAACTTTGAAACATGAACAGATGAAAGGAGGACCAAAAAGTTTTCGTTGACGAAAAGTCAGCTTATTCATTTTAATAAAGTTAAACGCGAAACCAGGAGCACAGCTAGAATTTTCGTCCTCCGCGATTTCAAATATGATCAAATCCGGTGGAATATTCCCCTTTCTCGCCTCGATTCCAGATTTAGTTGACGCCGCGGCTCCCAATGTCGCTAAAGCTGCTGCGCTAGGAGCTGTTGGAGCCCTTGGTGCTGCGGGTGCATATCAAATTATTGAGTCGATGACACCAAAAGAGAGCTACCATCATTGGAAGAAAGGAACGACCGGAGGAATACTCCCATTGTTGATGGCCCCGATAATTGCAAAAGCATTACTTCGTAGGAAAACCGGAAAAGGATACAAAAAAAAGGAAAAAGATTCCGATTACCGAGCAGCCGATTCACCAGATACACAATCAGACAATAGCATCCATGTCAAATTTTGATTTGATTGACGCGGTAAAAAACTCCCCGATAACAAATTTCAGAGGTGTTTTTGTGAGAGATCAATTACCTAAACAACTTTAAATACCAGAAACGGGTATAATTAATCTCGATGATAACACCGGACCTGGTACACATTGGGTAGCTTATGTAATACACCCTAAATCAATTATTTATTTTGATTCGTATGGATTATCCCCGCCAAATGAATTTCTCAAATACGTAACAAAATTAAAACTACCTGTTTGGTATTTGAACGTTACCCACGCAGACATTAACCGATCCTCCGATATGTGGCCGAGAGGCCATTAACGTGTTAACGGCGATATCAAAGTCTCCTCAACTACCTCATAAAACCGTGCACAAATACACCAGCTTTATAAAGAGAGATCATATAACATAACATGGTAGATTTTTGGGGAAGATCATTACCGTGTCCACCAAAAACAGGATGAGTTTCAATCGAACGAGTAAAGAAACTTATATCAAGAGCGATCACAGACAGATTAACAGCACTAGGTAAAAATTTTATCTCATCGGTGGAATCGTTAAAAACGCTCAGTGATGAATATTTAACACCCACATAAATAAATTTGCGGGGGTACAAAAATCAGTTACAGATATTCAACTGCCTATTTTCAATTTCTTCGGAATTCCACCGGTGACCACGCCGAACCTCGCACAGATAATAACACCATTGATAAACTAGCAACGCTGCAATAGGGCGGATGAAGACAACGTACAACAATTTCTAAATTTTCGTAAAAATATCATGAATACATTTTTTGGTGGTCCAATAGATAACATCGATGTAAAACTCCCGGATATTAAAACTTCCATCGATGAGATCAAGAAAACGCACGAGACCATCAAACACGATTTTCCGAAGATGATAACGACGCTTGAAAAAAAAATTCCTCACGAAAAAGAAAATATTGTAAACGTGGTATACACGATTCAGCATGGATCATTTACTTGGACACCGGAGAATAACACCGCAACCGTCAAGGGGATTTATAGATTAACAGTGGTTTCTCCGATTCAATTTAATATTGTATCGGCATCAGCGTCGACGGGTGTCAACAATATAATATCGACGATGATAGATACAAATTCAACTGAACGGTTTATAATAACACAAAACCCTGATGAAAATCAACCATTTCTTCTTCGAATGTCAATAACATGATACGTAGAACTTGTAGCCGATTTCAGTAAACAACTGAATTGAAATCGTTTTTTTTTAATAATGAAAACAACTCAACAATATCGATACAACCAGGTGTTACAACTACAAGCTAAGCTCAGGTTACTCAACGAGAAAATTCAAACAAAAATAAAAAGTATAGACGAAGAATTACGGTGGTTGATGTAACCGTTTATTCGGTTTCAGGTGTAGTCACCGGAGCATGGATAATACTCTCTTCTGTGATAATTAATGATCGCTCTGGTAGCTATTCCAATCTGTGTGGCTGCAGCGACAACCATAGCGGGAACAATTTCCATAATAACAAAAAGATATCATCGTGTAGTCAACGTAAACTCCAAGAATACATCATTAAGTTTCATACGGTATCAACTCGCAATTATCCGCGATGATATCATCATCACTCGACAACACCAACAATATCCGATAGCGAGTTCTCTGCGATGGTCCATATTTAAGACTCCGCGATGTCAAAATTAGAAATAAGCGTAGAAGATAATGGCACAATAAATGCTTCAAGGAATAGTGGGGAACACAACTCCGATAAAAACGATGTTAATATCAATGTTGTCAAATAAATCAAAGTTTACGGTTGACTTTCCAACTCCAAACCAAGCAAAAAAAATCGGGTTAACTCATCTTCGAATATATAATAGCTGGTCTAATGTCATATCGGATCATTTTGGAGATAAACAACCCAATAACAGTTTTGTGTTTTCGTATAGAAATAAACCCGATGGAACTCCTGATTGTCAAAAAATATATATTCCAAAGGGAGGTTATGAAATCGTTGATATCAACAATGAAATTCGAAATAGAATAGCATTAATTCAAAAAAAGTAGACAAGGATGATGTTTTGATATCTACGTAGACAGATTTGATAATGAAGTTTTTTACTGACGGATCATCAGATAAAACAACTTCAGCATGATCCCATAGCAATGATTAGTTATAATCGCGATCAGATAATGAATTATGTTCACTCGTGTATAACCGTGGATCGTCGTAAAGGAATAATGAACACGGAAAATTGAATAGAAAAAAACATTCAGCGATGACAAATCTTCGATTAATAAAATCTTCGATTTTTACACACAAGTGTGTGATTCCCGATTATAATTTCCGATTATAATTTTTGTATTTTCATGAACATCGTTTACGATCTCTGATCATTATTTTCGAGTATAATTTTCGTTGGAAAAAAATTTCAAAGAATTTCACTCGGTGAAAATCCTTCAGGATGAAAATCGATTACGTGGAAATCCTTAGGTGAAATCGTTTCCACATATATTTATTTTCGAATTCTTTCGCGGTGTATTCTATCAGCGACTCTTTGTTCAAAAGCTCACCGACGACTTTTAAAATATTTCTTAACATCGCTGATGCCGCAACAAATGTTTCCATAGATGATACGATTTTGCTCCCGGAGGGGTATCTTTGCTATGCGATATTGTGACTTATACGTGGGAAAATTTAACCGTCGCGCTGAAGTTATTTTTGAGTATTCTACGTCGGCGTAATCACTGGTAAATATTTTAATGTTATGAAGATTTCCTACATGATCGAGTTCGTTTTTCAATTCGGCGATGGCTTCATTGTTCATGGTGTTATATATAATTATGTTTTTCTCAAAATTCCTTGCAATCATTTCATTTTAGGAAGAAAATATTTTATACGATTTTCATAAATAAATTTTTCACCTTTATAAAATCGATTCGTTTTACTACCGTAAACCACATATTTCGATGATGCATTGTTGAACTCGAATTCGTCATCAGCGGGAAATAATCGTAAATTTCTCCGTCGTCGAAATCCTTCGGAATTTTAACATCGTCGTAAAGCCAAGCTGGCCAATTTTCAACGTCGTAACTTCCGTTTTGTAATTTTCTTCGATTTCGTATTCGGTGATCGTCGATATGGTTTCGTTGTTCACACACACACACACACACACACACACACACACACACACACACACACATATATATATATATATATATATATATATATATATATATATATATATATATATATATATACGAAAATATTTTTAAAACTAAATTGCAATTTTCGATATATTAAAAAATCACGCAAAGGTAAATGAAATACTGTTATCTAATCATTTTGAGTATACCGTCAAATATATACCAGACGGAGTATATAACACGTCTAACATCGAAGTATTTAGCCGCGGAATACAACGACGGAAAATCAATAACAGAACTGTCCAAGAACACAGTTAAAGGACTTCGTTGTTGAGATTCAATCTATGGAGCCGAATTTAAACAATTTTCACTTTGAGTTACAACACGTACATTTTCTATACGATTGTCAAAGGGGATCTCGATTAATATGATCAACAACAAAACCGTTACCGACCCCTTCGATGAAACAATCAATAATGAATCGATGTTTGTATGTTTTTTGATGCTCGTAGTACCATTTAAAAGCTGTATAATTTTTTAATCCGAAGCGTACTCATAAACTCGTCTTTCCTCGTAATCCAATACCACAATTGATACACGGTTGTGGACCCGAGCTTCCTCGACGGATGTATCGCATGTGATCCCCACAGAACTCCCTTCGACATAATTTACCGCATCTGGTAGTTGATCCAATAGGCAACCAATTACAATTGCACATATATAGATAAATAGTTCTTAGTTAAATATTGTTTATCTTAATAACAAAATTATAAAAATGCTTCTGATTCTTAGATTGAGATAAATACTCAACGAAAGAAGCGTACTAACCTAGACGATAAGAAAAAATTTCCTACGAAGTTATTAGCGATTCAAACTAGTATTCGACCTTCGAAATACGAAATTAAAAACGAAGGTGCCAATTATGTATTTTCGACGTTTTTAACCCCTAATTTTGAATACAGAATGACTGATTCTCGTGACGAGGATAAATTTTAAAATACCAGATATGTAATTCAAGTAAAATATAACAAAATTTACGATGAAATAATCCCCGGGTATATAATCATCGTGAACGCGTATTAACCTCGACGGGAAAACCAGTCATGTTGACCGAGGAAACTAAACCGGGGACATTAGGTGGAATCGATAACAAATATTACAATCGTGCGTATCCTGTAACGGCGTTACCTTATGGGCTTTAACTGATAAATGACACAGATTTTAAAAAATTATCCCGATGAAACTTTCAATAATTTTAAACTGTGTTGCGGAGCGAATCATATAACATTTTCAAAAATCTCATCGAGGTAACGGTTTAACCGAATTAAGAAAATCAAAAATATTAACGTGGGCTGAATCAGGAGTATCGGTAAGCGATGTTATTGAATTGGAGCGCATATTAAGATTTCCGATTACAGTGAAACCATGTATCGAAGATATTTTACTCGAAGCAAAATATAAAAAGAACGGTGCTCCTATTGAAATCATCGATCATAATGGTCATGCATGGAATATGTCCATGACAATATTTCCGATGTCACGAACGGTAGAATACTATCACGGAGATATATTTGAAGCTATCTACGAGATGACGTTATTTAAGGATGAATGGCAAACAAATGATCAGTATGTTAGAACCAACGGAGATTTGTATCGGACTGAAGCTCTTCAAACACAGATGAATAATCTTGCGTTGAGATACACAGACAATCCCGATGAAATCACCAGAAATTGTTTTACGGTACCTGCTGTCGCAGCTCACTTTGCTAGAACGAACAATTCTTGGAAACCACTCCTCGCTGATCTGTTAGAATATGTTATAGCTAGCTGCGTAGAATACGGAATACGATTCACAAAATATGATATGCGTGGCTATTGTAGCGTGTTACCCAGCAAGTTTTCTCGGAATGGGAGAATGTCATGAATTTTTTAATCGATGTGGTCATCCTAGACACGAAATGACGGGAGTAGAGATACATGGACCATTACCAGACTTTGATTTAACGGGATTTGTTATGGTAACATCGTTTAATCTCGCGGATGATCTTAACCCGGTAATTTATCTCTGGGTGGGAAAACATCTCTATGTGCAGAAATGGGGTCCGATAACGCTAGTAAAGTTCTTGTTAGATAAAGGAATGTTGACCTCGTTGACTGCATCCGAGGCGATAATTTCATATCGGAAACAAACCGATGTTTGGTTACTAACTCCTGAAGAACACGATTATCCGAGAATAAAATATGTCTAGAGGATCAAGCAAAAGATCTTGGAAGGATAATAATTGGGCAGTTTACTCAGGGCGGAGCAGAAAATTATAAAGAAAAACTTCCAGATTGATAATTGACGATGCTGAATTGATTTTATCATCGCGGATACAGTCGCAAACGGAACATACATAGGTAGATAAATAGCATATTTATCTAACAAGGAAAACCTCATAACCATAGTTGAATTCTACGAGAAAGAATCATCAAAATTGAGCCATTTGCGATCTTCGTTGCTTTGTTATGTTTGATTGAATGTGTTATCTATGGTAAACAGATTTTCTGATATTGCGGTTAGAGTTGCCACAGACTCATTTTATTTTAATGTTAAACATCTGAAACGCGTCGAGGAGTATATACACGCTGGGTTTTTTGGGAAACTTGGAGAATAAAAAAAAGAAAAGATATACAATTACAACAAAGAAATCGATGAGCTCATCGAAGATAATTATCACGGAGACACTAATGCGGAAATATCATCGTTGCTTCCTTGTGTGTACGATCCGATAACAAGAAATCAAACAGTTTATTTGAACGGTCCAGGAGCTTGATGAAAGACAACACAAGTGATAGTGTTTTTGGGAAGAATTCTGACATGATTGTGCTTACTCCAACTCATCGTCTTGCCCGTGAGATGAAATCCCGAGGAGTTAACGCGTGCACGTATCATAGCTTCTTTAGATACAACGGAACCGAATGGACTCCCGATCGCATGGGGACAAATATACATTCAACGGATAACTATCTGGGTTGAAATCGGTACAGTATCATTACAATTACTTAAAACATTCCTTGATTGGTTGTTAAAGTAAAACACCGATTTGATCATGTGCGGCGATCATAGTCAACCACCGCCATTTGTCGGAGAATCTACTCGTGAATGGTTAAAAAATAGCGTGGACTAATACGAATAAATTTGCACGGATTACCGTTCACTCGACGAAGAATTAACCACGTTGAAATTCGCTATAAGGCTACAACCGGATCATACACTAATCAAAATAACACGTAAAGTGATCCATGATCTATGATCTAATAACGTATAATAATTCTGGGATACGTGGAAACCCACCGATGTTGTTGTCGCTAGCAGAAAAAATAAGAGATAAACTTCAGGTAGAATTATTTAACACCCACAAAGAAAATTCCCGATGGAACCGGTTCCGTTGTGTTACCGAGCAAAAGATACAGGACGACAAAACATCCTCGTTGATATCCCAGTTAAAACTGAGCAACAGAAACTAGTGTTGAATGATATTGTATACGTTGATATCTCCGTGGTTGAAAACACACTACGCGCTAATAAATCTCCGTGGGTGTTAGGATACGCGATGTCGATACACTCATCACAAGGATTAACCATCACCAATACAACTATGTGGATCGCAGATGACTTCTTCGAGTGGTCAAATTTAATTTATCTCGCTGTGTCACTAGTACAAAGAATAAATCAACTTCGGAGAATTGCTATTATTTGAGATTAGTCGGTGGTAATTGAGTGTCATCCGATATAACTTGTAACTTTTCACGGGTAAAACTCCGTTGTGGTGGAGTTGGATCTAGTTTGTAACGTGCTGGTCTGCTTTAAGATGTTATCGTGGAAAATATTTCATGCGCGGTGATACTCCATATCGGGTCAGTTTATCTTCTTGTTCCACCTTCAAGCTCACCGGGTTCGCATAAATATCTCACTGTGATATTGCTAGGTAGGATCTCTGATTGAAAATCTTTGATTGATGTTTTTATATATTGTTTTTGTTATCGCGATGACCGGTTTAATATTTATGTTTATGGTTATTTCATTTTTTAGCGATGCAACCACATATGGTAATCGTTTGACCCATTCGCGAGATAATTTATCATCGATGAATTATTTAACGTACTGATAATGAAGCAACTTATCAGCGTGTGTTCTGTTAAACCGCTCAACAATTGTCTGATCGCGATGAATTGCAGTGTGTCCTCGTCGTATCATGGTGTTGTGTTGTTTCATTGTTGATGATACTTCACCCTGAAATTCCTTACCAGGATAAACCTGAAGGAGATTTGGCCATCGTAGAGGACCTCGATGATAAATTTTTTTGAACGCGGAGGTAACCTCGGATGACGATTTTGTTGATAGCGGTTTAGCTTCTTTGTATCTACTCGCGACGTCAACTATCGTTAACGCGTATTTGTAAACACGTTTTTAAATTGTATCAAGCGGAAGAAATAATATATCGGCCTGATGAACTTCATTTGGGGTATTAACATCAAATGACTCGTATTGAATCTTTGCTGGCGCGGTAGATAAATTTGCCATATAGCCTGTCTGGATAACCAATCCGCAGCTGTTGCACTAGTAACTTTAGCCGCGCTTGCGAGTTTATCGATGGCTGATTTACCTGTGTAGTATTAGGTTAGAAAATAATAAATTGATTCCATATTAAATATCTAACTCCGCGACTAATTTACCCTTCATAGCGGCTATTATTATCCATGATGCTATTTTTTTCCTCTGAAGGATTTATCTGGAATTGAATTTAGCGCGTGGATTAATTTTATATCCGCGAGATGACGTTGTTCGAGATCTTTACTACGATATGCGATATCATGAATACGACAGGCTTCATCGGTGGCGTTTATAGGGTATTCACCCGGACGAGGATTATCTTGGTCATCAAGTTCGATATCTAATCGTGTTCCGGGACCACAATAACTATATCCTGGAAGGTGTTTGTCTCCTGGATACTTCTCCCATGGAACCACTGGAGTTTTGTTAACGCGGCCGCGATATCATCCCCGCTTTTTTAAAAATAAATCTAATTTTTTTATACCACAACGCGCTCACTTGCCAGTGATAGCTTTTCTATTATTAGCTCTCGTGGTAGGAATCGGATTAAATGTCGGTGTACTACTTTTACATTTTACACAATACAACTTCATAATACTAGTAAGTTATATTTAATGGAATTTACCTTTTTTTGCGTTAAAACGGCGAGCACTTGTCAAATATTAACCGATGTTACCAAACTACGTCAGGATGATAATTATTAGACCATCGGATATCGGTAAAACACAGCTGCTACTTAACTTGATTTTGAAATGGTTGAAATGAGACAAATTATATTCGGTGCACCGAGCGTGGATGATCAACATTGCTATTAGGTGCTAAAGGATTATAACGAGAGAGCCTCGGAGATCACAGGAGAAGATATCATTGAGTTTATTAGAGATATTGATGAAGCAAGTTCCGTGGAAGACATTAACAGAGATATTAACAACTTGGTTGTGTACGACGATGTAATGCTAGATAAACAAAAATATCCCGCCAGAAATTTTTTCTCGCGGAAGACATACAAACACGGATGTGATTTACGTCACCAAAAAGTAAACACAAGTACCCAAAGTGATCAGAGAAAATTGCAACATGTTAGTGGTGTTTAACGGAGTTGACACTCATACACTTAGACATCTCTGGCAAACTTGGTGTAGTGATATGGATTTTAAAAATTAAAAAAATTCTTTAGTGGCGCTCAGGCAACCCCCACACGGATTTGTAAGGATAAATTATCCGACCCTGTAAAACGATATCGGATAGAATTGGATAAATTATATGGTTAGCGGCCTCTCCGGCCAATCTAGAATACTATGATTATCCGATGTTTGCAATATATTATCACTTATAACATTAATTTGGAAAATCTGCCGGTTTCATCGACGGATTTGGACCGGATAAAAACTAAGATTGATCATGTTACTTTGACAAAATAAAGGTTTATTGCTAAATTACAAGAAACCTTTATTGTGTCAAAATAAAGTCTGCACAACCTTTTGTAGGGTCTCTTAAAAACGTTAGAATCCCTAAAAATTTATAACCGTTATTTTGGCAAAATAATGGCTGCACAACTGTGTGTAGGATTTACCCCTTCCCCTTGAAATACTGTTATTTTGACAAAATAACATACATATTGTTAAATTACAAGAAACCTTTATTTTGACAAAATAAAGGCTGCACAACCTTTTGTAGGATTCGCCCCCCCCCCCATGCTGCTGTAGTTTGCTTTGTATTTGCAGCAGTCTTCCACAATTCCACGATAATGTCATCATACCTCCTTTTGCTGCATGTTGTGGTGTTGTCACATGTTTATTGCTTGTTGATTTGCTGTTGATGTTTTATTGAATTTTGCCAGAGTGGAGGTTGTAATTTGCTGTCGTTTGTGATGTGGAGTCTTTGAGCTAATTGCTGAATCCGGTGGGTGTGTTTGGGTCTGTGCGTCTTTAGTTCTGTTCTGATGAGTCTTCGCAACAGTTGAAAAGATTGAGCAATATCAGGAGTTTATAAGTTGAACATTTGTTTATGATATTGGATATATATTTCACCCTTTGAATTTACTTCTCCTGTTCAAAGACGTATAGCTCTTGGTACTCGTTTCGGCAGTTATTGCAATGGTGGTTGGAATCGTACTGGGGTCTCCGATTAGAAACGCCCATATTGAGTATTTGTTACATCTGTTTTTGTGGTGGACATGCTTCTGCCACGTTCAACATCAAACATGTATATCTCGACCAGAACTTATAATAATATAAACTTAACTACCTTAGCTGTTGTTGGTGTGTCGAAGGTGAGTGTAATGGTGTTATTATCCTGCAAAATACTGTTTTTTTTGTAACAGCGTATACGATGGCAGAGACATCTTGTTCAGTCTTCACATTAATGATGTTTTCATCACTGAATCCAGTCAAGTTAAGACAGCGAATCACTTCGTTTGTAAAATTCACTGAAATGTGAGAAAACCAGGCTACTGGAATATGAACTAAATTCTTATGGTTCAGTATAGTTTTTAATTGTCGTGCACATTCCATAAGCAGCAATTAGAGGATAGGTTTGTACGATTTGATATGCCAATTAACCCAATTGTCGTATTTATGTACTACAAATGGGAAAATATGGCAAGCGGTCTTGAAACATATTTAGATTGTATGATACGAAAGCGTGGGAATCACTCCGCGCAACATGGTTCTCAATACCAATCAGACCAATATTTTGGTTCTCTTCAGTTGACTTTTTTATTTTCCATTGTGATTAGCTTTGTATTCCTCTTTCGTGCTCACCCAACATCTCGAAGCCTAAGAATTTGAAACTGTTGAAGTGTCAGGAATACGTTTAATACATTATTAAAGTAAATATAGCTCCCAAATGTTCCGTTGAGCCGTCACATTCTATGAAGTCTTACAACGGACAACAGACGAAAGGAAATGTAGTAGAGTACAGGGCTCGTGGTGATATCTAGATAGATGCGAGGAAAAAGAGAAAGTGAAAATACAAATTAATAGACCATCCTAATGCTGGATGGGACCATCGGAGAGCCGTTTTGCGCAGCTACCATTATCCTTTTCTCCTTCTAGAGCAAACAGTTTGTCGTCACTCAGTTTGTCGTTACTCTGTCGACTCTTAGTACATGCAGTGAGAATACATTGGGCCTATTCTACATCTCCGCAACCACAAAAAACTGTTTGATTTAATATGAAACATCTCATGAGATTAATTCCTGTGTAAATACATATGTTCTATATCAAATATAAACTAAATTTGTAATTGTTTGCAACATTGTGATTTTAACATCATCTGCTGACAAATTATTAATAATAAGGTGCCTTTTAATAAATTACGGTTGCTACTGACGACTGTATTGCCAAGGACACAATTACTACAAATTGCTCTAAAACGACTTAACAAGGATATTGCGCTTGAAACCAAACGTCGGCTGATTGCCATTGGAGGCTATTCTTCTTCTGAATGATCACATGGAATGTTTGAATTCCACCTCCAACAAGGTCTCATTAATACAAAAAAACATTTTATGTAGAGCTATGCAGGTCACATTTCTGTTCCGTCAGATGATACTAATTACAAGCAACAACAATGTAACGATAAAAAGTCCAAAACGTTGTCGGTGAGACTAATTCTATAAAAAGGTAGATCGGGGTAAAGGAGACCATGCACATAATCTATTAAATCAGAATATATGAATGGTTCTTGATTTATTCCAGTGATACGTAAGATATCTATGATACAATATAAATAACTAAACTATATTAGGTTATGTTCAATAATGCATTATTTATACTCTTTACATACAACATTCAACGTTAATATTTAAGGTGAATTGTTACGAGTCACAACTCTAGCCAAAACGGAAAGAACAAACCAATACAATTGCATTTATATTTTGGTGACAAAGATTATAATATGTGTAATTGATCTTACCTGATGGCAGTTTCAAACCATATCCATACGAAGATATGAAGTTGATTGTCAAAGGCCATAACTAGGCGTCTGAGTGGTCTAAAGCACAGGTCTTTACAGATCACCGACAACTCAATGTGAGTTTTTAGTCCTGGATAGGAAAACATGGGTATGTAAGAAAGCTTGCTATCTTCTTCATGTGCGTAAATGGTTGTTCTCGACATTGTCTGCTGTTCTTCCGTGACCAAATAATAGGTCGCTATATATGTCTTGTCACGTGCTGAAAGTGAAGTTAAAAACAAGCAACTACCAAAACGTGTATCTAAAATAGGGCTGACAAGACACACTATTAAAATGCACATCTACTTCAGTTTGATACCATTCAAACAAATCTACACCAAATACATGGAATGGTGTCTTCAATTATGATGGACAGAAGTTTAGAAGTTGCCAAGGGCCATAACTCTGTCTTAAAAAGAGGCTACATGACACACTCTACATGTAGCACATCTTGGTCACGGAGCCGATGTTGTGTCTTTGAGCCAAATTGGACCAAGATAATTCTGGGCATTGCCAGTTGCAACCAGCATTGGCAAAGAGAAATGTAATTCTCAAAGGCAATGGTCTAACCAAAATGGAGTTAATGAGACGGTAGAAGCTACATTCCATGTAAAGATATAAAGCTGTTAAGGGCGTATTAATAAGAGAGTTGACAATACATAAGACACTAATAACACAAATTAGTCATTGGTCAGAATCTGCTGAATGATGCTAGAGCTATGCCAGTTACAGGGCAGCATAGGAAGTAGATATGAGGTAAATTGACAAGGCTAGACAATTTGTAATAACTTAAGTTATACATAAACGTAATTGATAAGTATTGCATTCCGTTTGCACATATTCATGATCACCCAGCTAAAATCATGCTGACAGCCAAGAGCAAAAGCAGCTGCTCATGCACTCTTGGTTTTAGGATGCTGTTGAAGGATCATTTAATTTTAAAATGATTGTTTCAAGCTTTCTCTATTTTTTTATCTAGATTTTAATATTCTGTCATATCACCATTATCGGTATAATATTATAAGTTTTTTTGTTGGAGTATACTTTAGATTTTCCTTCAACAGTCATTTATTTAACATTTGTACTATTGTTTAAGCTGTGAACTCACATGGATTAGATTATCTAATAATCGTATCATTACATGTAGCAAACAAATCGTCAGAATGAAGCTTAAGTAACATTTAAATGAGATAAGAGTAAGTTCAGTTCAGTTGGATCCAGGGCATTCATAGTTTTGTCAGAGAGAACCTACTCCTGAGTAATAGGGTATTCTCGTCATTCACGCCGTGTTCTCTTAAGGTCTTGGAATGATCCAACCAGTTTGCTGCAGAATGTATGATAGTGTGCGAGATTCTCACGTTCTTATACTATACTAGTATTTACCATGCGAAGAGGCAAGCATTTAAACATAATTAGTCTCAGCCAGAATTTAATATTACGAGTTCTGGTACATTTGCAGATAGATAACACTTACAGAATATTAAAAAAATGGATAGTGGAAGTGCATTGACAGGTAGGTGTATTTGATTTCAGGTTTTTTTTCTGCTGATTCAGGCATTTTGCAAAACGAACGGGTTTGTTATTATCACACAGTTATTCCTCTGGTAAAATTGTTGTTCAATATTGGTAATCCTTGCTTGGAATAAGGAACTGCTATATAACATTAGGCATTGATAATCTAATTTCATCTCTGATGATAAGCTCAGGATTATATACAACTTGCAGGATATCTTAACTAACGTTTACGAAAAAAAACAAAGTATAAAGTAGATTTCATCCATTGAACTATATCCACCTCTAATTTTAAAAAATCCCTAACTGTTCAGAACATCAATATGAAGATGGTGTAAAATCTCAATTGGAGTATCAACATTGAAATCTCAACTGGAGTATCAACATTGAGATATAAATAAAAACTAAAGCCGACAATGATTGTTATTAAAATTAATATTTCTAGTTTCGTACTGAACAAAGCTTTGCAATATGAATCATTGCTATCATTCGGAATTTAAAATAAAGCACTGTTCGTTCCCCAACCATTTGGTTCATGTGGGATCAGATGCATTATCAATACGAATCAACATCCATATGTGTTGTATTGGAACAAATGCAATATTAATGCTATCCAGTGTCGATATTGGTTGTATGAGATCTGATGAAGTACGAATACTAATCGGGTATACATAGCAAAATACTATTAAAAATTATGATTTGCTTATTTCTTTAATAAGAAGGTACCACCTATTTATGGTCATAACAATTTAACTTTAATTTAAAACTCACTGTCGTCTTCTTTGTGGAGTTTCTTTCTCATCTCCTCCATTTTTTTCTGTCCTTAGCTATGAACTTTTTCCTCCTTAGTGTCAGCGAATTCTCTATTTCATCATCAGACATTCCAATATTAGCGAGTACTCATGGTTTGTTATTCCTGAAAAATAGCACCACACATGTCACAGTATGATTCCGCTTGAACACAATATCAAAATCCTGATAAATTCTAAATGTAAATCGATGTAAAGGGGTAACCTAAGATCTAATTGAACAGACTGACGGTCTAAGTTTTTGAAACGATCTCCTGGAATTCTTGATAAGACCTTGTAACTTGTTTAATGCTGAATATTAAATTCAAAATATTATATTAATCTGGCAAAAACACTTTTCAAAACAGATGGTGTGAGATACATATTGACTGCCAGAATGGTTATATTTAGGAAGAAAAAGACATCATTAGAAGTGTTTAGGGAAAACCCCATTTCATATTGTCTTCTATTTTGGAACATTGACAACAAACCTAAATTTACGACATTTGTCATAGCTGCCATATTGGCTTTTCGACTATCACTAGTTTCCCGACTCTCACCATCTAGGTGTTAGACAAAAGGCTATTAGTGAAAACCCCATATTGATATATCCACATTCCATATAGATCGTTAACACAATAAAACTCATCTGAAAAATCTCCGTACTAAATGACGTTTCCTTTACAAAAGAGTAGTGTAGACAAGCTTTTCAAGATGGCCATATATTCGACGTCAGATGAGCACCAATTTAGTAAACGTTCTATTAAGAGTGTAAGATATCGATTGGTGAAAACCTCATAATAATATGAACATTCATAGGTTGAGAAAATATCTGAACACGGTGTTCAAGCAAGTCACTTTATCAGCCACATTTCATCTCAGATCAAAACCATTTTTATTTAAAACTAAGTAGAACCGGTAGAACGTTTTCCGAAGAGTAACCTATGCCAATATAACTTATCATGCAGGAATATTAGCATTGATAAATAAAGGTTATAGGTAGTTGCATTGAAGTACAATTGGACGTCCTATTGACACCAATTTCATTTAAAGGCAGGTAGATATTATAAGAAGTTCTATAGTGATAACCATATCTTGACACGACTCTCCACTATTGTGTAATGGCTATAGCAAATGTAATAAGATGAGTGCTATGTGGTGGCCATATCAACAGTATGTTCACACGTAAAACCAACTTGAAATCATTCGAAGCTTTCTGGTTAAAACGAGTTCTGAGTATCTCTTCAGGATGAGTTGCAATACAATTTCAAGATGGCTGCCAAGACAGCCACAGTGGCCTGAACATGTGTACCATTTTCCTTTAGGACAAGTTATATCTCATAAAAAGGATTTCAGTTAAATAAAACACATGGTGATTGGACTAGCCATCTAAGAGTAGTAGCGATGAAAAATATGTTCAAGACATATTCAAAGATGATAACAGGGTTTCATCTAATGGGAGAGCATCTACATTATCACCAAATTATTATGGACGAAAAAGAGAAACGAACGGAGGAGGATAAGGCTATACGTCAATATTTACTAAACAGATCAAAATCCGCCTCTACTTCTTTATCTGTTCGAGGTCTATTGCAATCCGTGAAATATGGATCACATAGTTGTATATGTTTTATTCTGTTGATTGCTTCTGGGGTTAATCAGTTCATTACCTGTGTGTTAACCAACTAATACAAAGTTAGTAAATTGTTACTTAAGTTTGTTTTATACAATTTTCCACGGTTCCAAATATGTATTGTGGATACTAATGCTTCAATATACGAATTTCCGCTAGCATGAGCTCTGCCACGTTTTGATTTTATTATTCAGCACTTTACTGACTACAACATACAAAATTTCATATCAGATCTATTATCATTTGTTTGGGTTTTACGTTCATCGTTGTTATAGTCTGCATGTTTAGACATGGGTAGTGTCATCAAAATAAATACATTGACTAAAGACATGAAAATTGCACTCTGCTTTTAATTTCTGTGTGAATTAATTAGCAACCAGTTACTACATTTAATTTCAAAATATCGTTGCAAAAAAGGTTGACATCGGATTCATATTAAGCCCATTGTAGGATTCAAAATCACTCCCAGATATTTCCATTAAGTATCTTTAAATAAATTTTCTTCATCATTATTACAATCTAATATTTTCTAACGCAATCTTCATTTAAAGATTAACCACGATTGACATCAGTCATTTGGGGTTTCGTGATTGCCCAGATTCTAAACACTCATTTAAAATATTCCTTGATGTAAAGGTCAAATTACGACATAATCCTTGTTCAGAGCAAATCGTGCCTATCAAATTCAGTTGAGCAACTATTCACGTCAATCAAATATCACGTTACTGCGAGATTCGTACCAATTATATGCTTAAAACGAAATCACTTTCTCAGGTATGATCCGAGATCTCAAGCATATAAAATAAAAATAAATGTAATTGATTACGACCATTGATTTCTTGACCTGAGCCATACATGGTTTGTCCTTAAACCACGCGCAAGCTATCCACAAAAGTTTGGTAACTGGAATTATCATTAAAAAATAGTCCAAATACATTCCATTGAGCTGAGCGCAATTTTAAGCATGATGTCACCATACATGTAGCATTTGAAAGGTGTAGTCTGCTCTGTATTCAGTTAGCATATCAGCCAAACATTAACATACCAGGATGAAAATGTGCCAACCAGCCATCTGCATAAAATGATATGTGGTAGAGCATATTCAATGTAAGAAGAATTGATTGGTTGATTGATTTATTGATTGATTGATTGATTTTTAAAGGCGCACCAGCACATTTAGACTATTTAGCGTCATACAATAGGTTGTATTTATCCATGATTAAAAAAAAAAAAGGTTTAACATCCACCAGCGATATAGAAAACCAAATAGTTCAAAGTAAAATGTTAAGATGTTGGTAATAATACAATTGAACGCTTCCCAATCAACGGGAGATGTAAATCGTATATGTTGATGAAAAGAAGTTGAAAATAAGAGGTCGTATTTGCATTATGTAAAAATGTCTAGGTGATGGCATACAAGTTATAGTTTAAAATACAGATTTACTTCCTTCAGGAAATCTAAAATACAAGTGATATGTATAGTATCAAAAAGTTCCTTCATGTCATGTACATAAAATAGTACTTATCACGCTTAGGTTGCAGGTCGGAATACTCGGTCATAAAGTGTGTAAAAGTGAATGGTTCATTGCAACAAATGCACTGTGGTGGATCTTTACCTTTAAGTATGTGGGAGTGGGTAATGTATGTATGACAAATTCTGATTCTTTCATTGACTACCTCCTCCCTACGGATGGTTATGTAGGAATGACTCCATTCTGCCAAGGTTGGTTTGATGGCATGAATTTTATTATTCACTTCATTATACCATGATGCTAGCGTAATTACGTTTTGATATTAGACTTAAAATCAGAAAAGGGTAATATAAACTCTGATCGTTCTTGTGATAGAGCCATCTTAGCAGCGCGGTCTGCTTCTTCGTTGCCTTTAATACCAATATGGCTAGGTAGCCAAAAGTATATTATATTGTAGGAGGTACTAAGCTCCGTAGTTTCGACGAGGAGATTGGTTAATGACTGATTCTCCAATTTTCTAGTGTGTAGTGACTGAAGCACAGATGGTGAGTCACATATTTATTTAAAATAAGTTTATGTTCGATAAATTTCAGAGCAAGGTCTATGCTCTGATTTTGGCTGATTAAATGTACCCATCGTTTGGCAAACGTACTTTGCTTATGTGTTTGCAACTAACGAAGGCTGCAGCATCCTTTTCATCAACCGTCGATCCATCAGTATACACAATCATTGTGGGTTGCTTAAGAAGCCAAAGTGGTGTTTCCGAGACAAACGTTTTCTGAACTGTAGAGAGATTAATTTTGATATTGTCAAAGCTGGATGATATTCTGATGCCAAATGAAGGTATGTCATTTGGTTTATTTTCATCTAAAATATTGCATTTTCCTTGGAAAACAGCCGAGAAAGCAGGGTTCAGAGGGTATGAGAGCGTACTGTGCAGAAGCATTTCGCTGCGATGCGATCAAGTGGTTCATTCTCGAGAAGGCTTTCACACGGAAATGTCTTAAATGCTCCCGGAGCGAGTCTAATTCTCTGACGATATATTGGGTCAAGCATTTTCAAATATGACTCCCTAGCTGAACCATAAACAACGCATCCGTAGTTTAGTTTGGAGCGGATAAATGTTCTATACAAATTAAGGATGACTTGTTTATCAGCACCCCAGTCAGTGTGCGCAACTACCTTAAGTAGGTTTAAAGCTGTAAAGCATTTCGCTTTCAAATTATTGATGTGTGGAATAAAATGCAGTTTGTAAAAATAATGGGTTATCAGGGGTAAAGTAATATTGTAGACAAAAATTATTTAAATATAACGGGAAACTTGAAAACCACATGGATAAAAAACAAAAAATAGTTTAACGGTCAATATCGATTTCATTTAGTCAAAGAAATGCAACTGAAGAAAGGAAGATAAAGATTAATTATATTTGGTAATCCCTTATGCAACGCACAACGCATGACTATAAAGCTAAGTAATAAGAAACACAATGCATGACTAGAATGATCAATAATATTACCTATCCTTGAACCGATTGTCAGCATAAGTTGTCCTACAGTGTTGTTGTCATCCACCTGGAACTTACAAACTTTATCGTCCGTTGTACGAACATTCACAATCCATACCCTCGTCTTATACTCTTCTTATACTCTACCAGATTTTGATAATATAAAATCAATATGTGAACCAATCCTCAGAAAATTGATCAATGAAATCTGCGCACCAGTTATGATTGACAATGTCTGAAGTACATGATATCAAATGCATTGGTCAGATATTAATATTTAGTTTACCATTTTATCTGAAATATAGTTGCATCTGAGTGAACCAGTCAGCTGAAATTCTATGTATATTTTAGCTAATGTATAGCACACATATAACTTTGTACACTTTGGGCTCAATTATGTCGTCAGTTATGATCTACATTACTTGCTCAAAGTCTTTAGCAAACGATATGATTCATGTAAAAAAGCGAAAACTTGAATGCATAAACCATAACATCAACTGAAAGATCTTGAAATCTTTAAGTCTGTGGGGGCATACTTGTTTTATTTCCAGTATGACGTTACAGAGTTAAACAATAAAGAATGCTTCCGAACATACTAACTGCCAGTTATTTTAGTTCTACATTTTAAGACATTTCGGCCTGATTCACCTGATCAAAAGCTGGACTTAGCTAGGTCACTACGCCTGTATTAAGTGTTTGTTTTCCCTTTTAATTGGACGACGTTATGGTGTTTTCTTTCATGCAGAAAAAAATTATGCAATCTTCTCTACCAAATGTTCAATTAATAGTGGGGATATAACCAACAGATTGATCATTCACATTGTATTTCCAACATACACAAAACAGCTACTTGGACACAGTCACTTGTTTATGTTAGTGAAAAAAATAATGTACTTGCAAGACCTTAGAAAGGTGGGTAACTAAGATCACATGCGTTTTTGTATCTGCCTCCTTGAATATTCTGTGTTAATTTGCTTCGTTGCCACTTTCATTCCCTGATTACACGTATCATAATGAAAAGTTTTCTCCCAAACTGTTTCACCATGTACAATTTGAATGCTTTACAGAACACTTAAAAGCGACTTTAGCATAAAGTATTGGTGTGTTTTGATGTTGGATGCCAATACGTCCGACATGTCGGGAAGAAAAGAAGCTACTGGTAGTTATGATTGACAATTAAGAATTGGCCTTGAAACAAGCCAATCAAAACTGAAGAATACTATTTAAACACGTGTCGAGAAAGAACTTCAATTCGACCCAAGCAGATAATAATTCAAATACAATAGATTAGGATTAAATTAAACTATAGTGATTTTATGTTTCCCATCCATATCAATTTGTTTACTATCAACCATGAAAATTTGTAAGACCAAAATATTACACTTACAATAACTAAAAGGAAGTTACATGTTTCTTAATATTGTTACAAGTCTAGATATCATTCGCAACACGTCCATGGCCTATTGTTCCATTCCAAAATACTAGTGTCCACACCACTACGTTCTGAGAACCACCATGTCTTGATTATTACAGGGGCCATAACTCAAATTCCGGTGTGTAAGATATGCATATGTTGTTATTTCCTTGAGGCAAACATACATACATTATCAAATTATGTTGACTGCAATATATAAGAATTGTATATGCGTTTATCTTCATCAGAACCAACTCCAAAAACAACACAGATCCTGATTCACTGTCACACTGTGCGATATAAGATCTCAGTCGAGTTTGGTTACTCAACTAATAACTCCTAAGACGATGCATAGACCTTAATCTGCTGTCACATTATGCATTTTGGGTCGAAACACTTTTTTCTTTGTTACAAGGATGAAATCCTAACAAACTGCATTAACCATGACACGTTGTGCATTATGCAGTTTGGTTATATCTTGTTACACTGATTAATATAAAATAATTGCAAATACTCTAACACACAGGTGTATTATACAATGGAATATTTTGTTTAATACAGTTGAATTTGACATAAGCTCATATATGATTGTTCAGTTGAATGGGACTTTTATGCATGTATATATGGTATATATACAAGCTTTAGACCTCACTATAATTCTGTATCAATGTAATCATGTCTGTCATTGATGCCAATTGTTTTAATATTATTCCTACTTAAGTAATTAACGCATCGCATGTTTGCTGTACATTGGTTTTGTTTTTGATTCTTTAATATTATATGTAAGTCGTGTTGCATTATAAACTAATAGTTCTCTTCAACATCATTTAATTTCCTTGCACATAGATGTGTTTGAAAAACTGATACATTATGCGATGATATTTGAGTCAGCTTCTTCCCTGATAGGAATCTTACAACAGGAAAAGTCGATCGTGCTAAATTGTGACACATGTGCATTGTATCATAGAGAAGAAAAAAACATGTTTCTAATGATTTCAATCATAGATGTGAAATAAAGTTGTCCTGTGTCTGATACGTGCGAAGTAAAACCATCATGCCACACATGATAATAACATAAAATATAATACAATGACTGGTGTGTGTTGCACAAGACAGATTCTTTTTGAAGCTTCAATTTCGTTAAAGGTTGGTTATAATTTAAATGATCAGAAATTAAATCAACTTAGAAAAGCTCTGTAATAACATAATGGTATTATAAATTTTTCTTGGAAAAAAAACTTTTTCAAACAGATAATATTCAGAAATTGTTCTCAATATAATAAAAATATTAAAAAATGCAATTAACTTTTCCATGAGCAGAAGAACATTAAACAATATTTATTTATTAATTAGTACCTCATGAAAAAGTCAGCTGATCGACTTTGGCTGGGAAACATAGTTTATTATCGATTTGCAGTAGTAGACAAAGCCATATCGTCCTAAAGAATGTATCTCCCTTGGTTTCTCAAGTGTAGAAAAATGCAGTAAATAATGAATTGAAACCAACGGAAAATTCTTACAGACGCAAACAAAACATCAAGAAATACATATTTACCAATTTGCGCAGGAAGTGGTGTTCCAGTGTGAGGCAAGGATCCAGCCAGACACGCTTAATAGGGTGATCGTCTGATACAAAAAGTCCAAATTCATTCACTGGAAAGTAAACAAAGAAACGATGATGATTGATTGATTGTGAACTTTAGGACATAACATAAGTTTAAGGATATTTAACGCCACAACATGTTTACATTGAGGAAAACTAATAGTTCGGGATGTTTTTTTTTATAAAAGAGCGTTAAAAATACAAAAACAAAACCATACTAGTATATTGGAAATCTTTGACATATTCCATTCAAATGTTCTTTCTAAACTGAATAGAGGTACAATATTAGGGTGATTAAAACTGATTAAAAGTACAAACAAAATACTTGTATAATGTTTATAAATAAATCGCGTTGCAAACAAAATAATCTTTTAAGAAATGTTGACTTTATGCAAGAAATTTAAAACAATTGGACACTTTTACCTATAAGAACGTTTCATTATATGTTGAACATTTTTGGCAGTTGCAGCGTTTAGAGTGAAATATAACCTATCATAAAGTGTTTAATAACGAAGTGCTCATTGCAAGAAACGCACTTAGTGTGGGTCCTCGCCTTTTATTACGAAGGAGTGGATTAAATATATTTAGTTGTTATCCAGAAACAGTTTTTTCTTCTTTCCCTCAAACTGGTAGAGACCTTTAATTTGTCGACTCAAAGGATGAACGGTTTCGTCAATGACTAATATGTGAAACATATCTACAACTTTTCATAGTTAAAGGTAGTGGATAATCAAGATTAGTATCTTGAAATGTTATGCCGATTAAAAACAGTGAACAATACAAATACTGAATTTTAAATGGAGAGATCTGAAAACGTGATTTCATTAACAATTGCTCTAAGAGGGAAAATGCTTACTGCTTGTTGAGCAAACAACTAGAGGTAGAAGAAAATACGTTATAATACTGTCTTTATGGCATCCATCCATTGATACAAGGCGCATGAGCCATTGACGGATATAACCTCAAATAGATTTAATTTCATAAATGAAAGATCTCTATGGAAAAAATGACTGATTAGCTCTTTTGATTTTAGTGTCGATCTGCCATGGAAGGTAAAATGTTAACGGAGCCCTCCATGGTAAGGTAAATATGTTTCTTACTATTCCCTTTCCTTTTCCGGTCTGTTATAAAGAATAAATCAAACTTCTCATAAGATAGAAATGGATTCACATCTGCCAATAAACCTTAGTGAATTGATACAGAACATCAAGAACAAAGAATGCAATTGGAACCAGCAACGGGGGATGCAGAAGAACAGATCAAATCAAAGTGTGTATGATTAACAACACGGCTATACTCTTTTGGAGGATATAACAAAATGAATCACGCTTGAATGTGGCGCATTTGTGGACTAGTGTATAGGAGAGATTGCCAGGTGTTGTTAGTCTAGTCAGGTAAATGTATTTGTTTGAATAATAACTAATAATATCACCTAATATGTATTTCTTTTCTTTCCCTTTATTTACCTAGTAGCATCTGATATAATTATTAAACGTTTGTCTTGATGTAGTAGCCGTGGATGGCTTAGTAATGTAAGTCGCTCAACCTTACAGGTCACTGACATCTAACCTCGGTATGCGTTGTATCGAATTTCTTCTGTGTTATTCTTTACATATCCTTTTCGATAATCTGGTCGGACTGTACATAATCAAGAATAATGCCAAATGATTACGTCCCCGTTTCATCTATCTCAAATTCTAATATCATTTTTGAAGATTAATATCGAAAATGGTAATTAGTGAAAAAAACATTTAAACTGTTGAGAAAGACAAATTATTTTCTTTCAGCTATGCGTTAGAAATAAATACATAACTTTAATTGCATCGTGTGTTCAAGTTCTTTTTGAGCACATCTATTCATGTTTGCCATTATATCTGTTTTAGGACGAGTGTATCAAAAGCGTAAGGAAGATCGTCCGATCCATGAGAAGCTACCGTCAAACTTTCTCACATGACTATATTGCACGAGATCGAGACAGAGAGAAGAGATGAGATGTCAGTGATCTGCAAATACAATCTTCTACACGTTCAAACCCTATCGCATTCTTCGTTTCTTTTCTTCTTGTTTTCCCTTTCCGTTTCTGTCGTTCAGAAAACACAACTTCAAGTTTATCACCAATGAGTAACTCACGTTTACGTCTATCTCAAATTTCAGATATTATTTTTGAAAATGGTAAATAGGAAAAGAAAATACATTACTGGTGAGTTGGAGAAAGCATTGCGAAACCCCTACATAAGAAATAAGCAAAATACGTATTTGGTGTGTGGGTTTAATGCCATTTTACAACACATAGTGGATGATAAGCCCTCGAGAATGAAGCACCACCTAACCACGGCAAAATGCTGGGATGATTTCTCGCATGCCTACGTTTCTTGAGCAATGATTTAGTAGTAGGCTTTTATTACATTTGTAACATGAAGAAACGTTGCGAAATTATTTCATTCAGTTTACGGTCTCGTTTCCTTTAAGGCCTTGCCTGTTGTACATACTAAAACAAGAGGCGACACATGTGAGCATAACAAGTGATCATTCGGAGGTTCGTCTTTCAATTTTTTTTAAGGCAAAGGTTTCTTAAACGTTGGATGTATTTTGGATGTAAATCAAACAAACATACCCTACCCTACCCCCGAAATTTTTTCACAAGCACGATAACGTTCATCAAGTTCAAAAGAACACTTGACATCAATCTTTTTGAAGATTGTCAAATTTGAATCACATTTACACTTACAAATGCTAAAGGTATGAGCAAAATTACTGTAGTTTTGTCTGGATACGTAGATATGACTGTACTGATATATACATACATAAAAACACAGTAAGGAAATTCACGGCTAAGCAAGTACTATATTTCCATCAAAATATTACAATGAATTTGTTACTTGAATCTGCTACATCTCTTTAGAAACACAACTGTTTGTTTACAAGGATGCTACTGTATGTATTTTCTGGAAGCAAAAGCATCAGTACTCGAGTATGTAACGTTAGAACCAAACAGGAATTTTGTATTATATAGCCAATCATTTATAGCGCTAAACTGGAAATTAAGATTAGGCAGCCATTTTGAATTCGATGTTTCAGCTGTGTAACGTTTTCGTCTGTCTTCACTTTGATATAAATACCTAATTACAAAACGAGTCTTTTTGTAACGTGTCAGATATATTTTATCGAGAATTATAATAGTTTGCAATCTGTATGACTTCTAACTGAAACGAATATAGGTCTCTCATGTATAGAGGTCACTGGCCTATAACATGAAATGTGATCACTAATCAACACTTGCTATTTCAAATGTATATTTCAAGATGTCAGCAGAGATCAGATATAGTGATTTACTGACGACGGAGAATATTATGTATAAGAAGAGCATGCAATATAATTTAAAAGCCTCATGAAGAAAACAATATTCTATATATCTTATTACCACTTTAAAATCCATTGATTATATTTGGCGTGAGCAATATCCACTAATATCCTGAATAATAAAACGACAATATAAAACAAATTGTGCACGTTTGTACATAGAAATAATTGCACAAAGCCACTTTTTATAACCGTTGATCCGTGGCATAATTAAAGGTTAATTCAGTATCAGTGTTTGATAACGTTGTTACCCTCTCAATATCATCTTTTCCTAAAGCAACACGATTCTACTATATCGTTTCCTCATGATTCCCATAATATTAATAGTGGAGTGGAAGAAGAAATAAAAGTACTCGGCCGTTTGGTATATTTTTAAGTGGCATTGAAGGATAATGAGACATTAACTTTAAGCTACCCTTTCAAGGACTTTTAGAGGTCAAAATGGCTGTACTCAACAAGCTGCATACCTTTAATTTTGTTTTATTGAGGCGTGTGAGATATATTATAAAATAATGGTCTGTGCGCGTATGGAAATCTTAATCGTATTTAGCTCCCACCAACTTAATTTTGACATCATATATTACTTTGGAAAATTAAAGAGCAGATCCCAAAAGTATAATTTTTATTTAATGGATTGCGTAATATATATATATATATATATATATATATATATATATATATATATATATATATATATATATATATATATATATAGTATTATTACTAGAAATCCAAGGAGGTTGACGAAAATACACACACATTATTCTACACACGTCTTCAAATGTAGGTTATCCTTAAAACGTCTTCAAATGTAGGTTATCCAGAAAAAGTAAACTGTTCTGTCTTTGTCATCCTAGATACAATTCTTTGTATATTTTAACATAGTTATGAGTAAAATATGGCCAATGCTTCAAATCAGTTGTTTTGTAATCCATGGTGATTTTGCTAAATCGCTTTAATTCCTAAACATGGGCATATCTTTTTTGTGTGCAAAAGATGCGGTCTAAATCCCCTTATTCCTTTAAAGTTTATTTGGGGATGTGGTCTAAAATCTAACAAAAAAGCTAGAATGAGTAAAGTACGTCATCCTGGAAACACGCCACAATGTTGGCAGTTTGGACACATTTGTCGCATGTACACTGAGCCACAAAAAAAGTTCAATTGAATTATCTTGTGTCCTGATGGTATTAAAAGTGACAAAAACAGATACAGTCTACATATTGATCCCATTTCTTTTTCTTGATCTGGTCGGCATTGAATCCTTTTGGTTTTTTTGTCATATATTTGATTGTAAAGCATATGGTCAAACTCGACAACGTGGACAAAAAAATAGGACATTCTTTCTTTCCAGCATATCCGTGAACCATTTTGTTAAGAGTACTAACATGCTGAATACACTTGTTGGTTCATGCTATAATTATACTTGTGAGAATTTATTGATTTCGGTTTAGCTTTAGCCATTTTAAGAGTATTTGAATAAGACTAATTATTGTGTAGTAGTTTTGTATCCTGGTATTAGTAGTCCATATTAATTTAAAAACACCTTTAACATAAAGAGAAATTGAATGGAAGCATTTCAAGATATCTATCGTTTCTCCTTATTGGACTATTGACCTTCATATACAAACACTTGAAGCAAGATATTTTGTCATCTTACATAATGATCAAAGCATAGAATATTTGTAAGTGGATGTCTTAAAAAAGAGTTCTAGATTATAGTAGTGTATAACCCTCTACACATTATGATATTTGAATGACAAAGTAACTGAATTGAAGTTTGCATGTATCACACAATTGTTTGTAGCACTTTAAAGAAAAGTTGATAATACTGTGAATTTGCCTAGTTTTATGGCATGATGAGAAAAAGTCAAAGTCGTTAAATATTTGTTCTTATAAAAATTGTACGACTTTACTATGATAAAATCAAACCCTTTTAACTGGATCTGGTTAACTGCTTTACACCGACACAGATGCATATCACCACGCGTACATGCCATAACCGAGTGTGTTCGACGAATCTGATATCATCGATTATCCGAAAACCACCCACAGCGGTTGTTTAAATACATCAATAACTGGGTTGTTGTTAACGTGAAGGACGGACACTAGGGTAACCTAATTGAAGAGTATATTTAAGTGTGACCGCAATTGTACTTGAATGTGATCGGTGGTTCCAAAAACATTAAAATGTACAAAGGTGGTCCATATATGATTGTGCAAACTATCTCAAATACGAACTGTACGCAGAAACTCGTTAAGAGTGACGTGACATCGTAAATATTGAGCAAGATATACGGTGCAAGAAACATAGTATCGGTGTATAACGATGCATCAAGGAAAGTTTGACGCGCTTGATACCACGCGAAGAATTAGCACTTGGTCATCGTACTGTGTAAACCAACTTATGCTTGTTACTGATCAATACAAATCTATTTTTGAGACTGCTCTTTCCTCATCAATAATGCACTTTCGTGGTGAAGACCAAACAAATATTCTGCAAGAGTAGGATTAAATCGTTTCACAACATTTAATTCAGGATGAACATTGACATGTAAGAAATGTACTAATCTGATCAAGATCAGATGAATAAATTCGAGAAATTCTGTGCCATGATCCACCTGCAATAGTAGTAGCATGTGAATCTGCAATATTTTTAGAATGTTGATGTCAAAATCTAGGCTTTGTTATATATATATATATATATATATATATATATATATATATATATATATATATATATATACTGACCTCACACACAACGGTTGTTGAGTACTTGTATATGTTTAATATACATTGTCGATCACGGACACGACCACGTGCAAGAAACATCAAATCAGCCTGATGAATTTCATTAGGTGTTTGGTTATTAAACAAATCACGTGAAATCATTCTAGCTACTGATTGATAAATTTACCACATAGGTTGTGTTTCAAACCATGCCTAAAGTATCCATTAAGTGACCTTTGCTACACTGATTAAACGGAGGCTTCACCTACCCAGTGTTCACGATCAATGTAGTATATTTTGGAAACATGTTCGGCATCTTTGCATCCATTGTTCAAATCAGTTTATTTTTCTCTTAGTGAGTGCACGTTTGGCTTTCATACCTCCTTTTACAATCCATCTTACAATACGTTCTCCCAGCGTTGTCCCGTTCATGTGATCGGATCAATGCACGCAAGGGAGAGGTATATCACCAGTTTGTGCTTAGTCATTAGAATCACGTCGTATATCTAGCCAAGGACCAGGCCCACCGTTATTCTATACAGGAAGGTGTGTTTCACCCGGATATATACACCATGGTTTCCTTCCCTAACAACTTCGTTCATGGAGGGGGGATAGTTATATTAATTGCTGCTCGTTCATAATTTATTTCAACCTGGCCTCAAACTTGCGGTACGTATGTTCGTGGGACATCTTACACAATATGAATACATCATCGTATGAACAATATTAAATGATCTAATTGCGTCATGAAATAGTAAATACGAAGATTCGTTTATTCAAAAGACGTTATGGAGACCTTTCTGCCTAAGCAACACCTAAAATGTTCCAGAACAGTGATTTAATCGTATTTCTAATAAATTTCTGCGTTAATCATTGACCCTATTGTACTCATATACTGATTGGAATTAATCATTGTCTCTGATTTGCAGGTTTTCCAACTTGACTTTCTGACAGTATATCCGTTTCATTATTTTTCATTGGAACACCTGTTGTTGTGCAGTAATGCATCTGGTGCTAATTACAAATGTTATGCTGTGATAACTGCTGACAAGACACTGCTACCGGAGTATGCTGCTGGCATAATGGGTGTCATCAATTTACCCATGGTAAAGTTGTATAATTCGTAAATAAACGAAGTGAAGGTTGTTCTTAGTGAAGTGAGAGTCAATTGGAAACAATATATTGTTCTTCTTTGAACTGAATACACTGTACTATCTGCGTTGCGTTAACGCACGTTAAATTTACATTTTGGAAAACACCTTTCTATAAAAATTGTAATAAAAGTGTAATTTTCTTTAAATTTTCTTCCTTGGTAATTGCATTTAATTTCGTGTGAGTCAGTCTACAGACATAGTTCCAGAAAGTAGGTGAAAACATGAAACACTAGATCTCAAACAAAGGCAGGAGAGTTAAAAGCATATTTAACATCAAACATCTATTATGACTCTATGGTTTGAAAGTAGGTAATAGAAAAGAGGAAAAATGAACAAGTTTTGTAAAATTTAACAAATAATTTATATGCGTAAATTACAAACTGAAAATTTAAAAGGGAATTAATAAACATAATAATATAATTAATTATATCCTTACCAGAATTCACAATAATTCCAAGGTAATGTCCTGTCCAAGAATATTATTTAAGAGCAGTTTGTTTTTCAAGTGACTGATAGTATGATTAAGTAAATAAATCCATATGCAATTTAGCGCACAACAGTAAGATTGATTTCTGTATCAGATGTTATCGCATGATTGAGTAATGTATCAAGTAATAAAAACATATAAAGCCCTCTTCTTGAGCTTGGTCAAAACTGTGTTTCCTAGAAATAGTATGAGTTAATGTAACTTTTCATTCTAGACAATTCTTCATTTTTCAACAAAATATTATCTGCTTCTAAAGTTACGGGAAGCTCTATGTGGAAAACATTAGATACCTTTGAATCTTTATGGGGAATACCAATGTCCCAGAAAATGACCGATATAAATATGATTAGGTCTATTGGTAATGATCCTATTATTTAGCCCATATTATTGAACAAGCAATTAGCTATTTACTATGTATTTACAAAATGAAAACATCAGGATTGCTAGTCAGGAACTCAGTGGAAGTGATTGTGGACAAGGTCAAGGCCAAGTCCAAGATACTCTTATTCTGCCATTTAATCCTGGAGGTAAGAAAGAGTAACTAATACAAAATATAAATATACAAAATTTATTCGCATTGCGATGAAGAAAAGATATATTATATTATGAAATAATTAAAGTACATATGTAATTTGATCAGTAGAGATTAATAATCACGTTCGAGGAAACTAAAAGAAATTAATTAAAAAAAACAAAAATAATAAACAAACAAAATGTAACTGCGGATGCAAAGGCAAGAAGGAGACACCGATTTTAAATGTGTTAAATGTTTACAATTCGCTGTGTCAGGGCATTTTAACCTTTTTTGGTGTATTTTGCCTCAGAGGATGAAGTGACCTAATAATGTGATGCTGTCTAAGAAATGGAATGCTTGATTCAGAAGAATGTATGAATTATTTATTATGTCTCAGGTCAATCATAAAAATTGTCATATGCAAAATAAGAACATTACTTTCTTGGATCATTGATATGTGTATATATATATATATATATATATATATATATATATATATATATATATATATAGATATAGATATACTGTAGCAAGTAACACAAGTTGTAATAATTTACAAAGTGCAGGTTTGTAAGAGGATGATTCGGATTGGGGCGAGACTATATCGAGGACATTGAAATCATTTTAGTGAATTTTATGTTTATTAATAATATGATTAAGATAATGCATACTACACAGTGATGATCTACCATGTACGTATCAAACCACTGATTCACACAAATATAATATGGTGATGAAAAGGATCCACCTATCACAACTTGTGACGCTACTGTCTTCCTAGCTCACTAGAGTTCATAAGTAGCATGGCCATTGTGTAATCAGAGGCTAGAGGCTAATGTTGTCTGAGAATCAATATCGACAACCGTCTTTAATACTTGTTTAATATGTTTCCTATGTTTGAGCTGTGAATATTTAATATTAAAATGAAGTAAGCATTCGCTACCACCAATTTTCAAACCACATTAAGTAAATTCTTTAGTTATATCATTAATCTACTTAGAAAATGTTGTGAACTTTGAATGAAATTGGTGTAGAAAAGCTGATGTTTTAGGAAAAGGTCGGATGTAATAATGGATCTTAAAGAAAAAAAAGAAATGTTATAAAATACTTTACATCAAAGACGAGAATCTTATTCCCGATTATCTTTATTCCTTTGCTTTATGTCGCTTCTTGATATATAACGACAAGGTTTCGATCATTATGATTTTCTTGCTATTTCTGAAATATGATTATTGCCCCAAACCCACCTCATAATCAACATAAGTTGTTAAGTTTATTGTAAATTGATTTAATGAGAATCAGATAATTACTGATTTAATCAACACAGGTCCTAGCATTAGTTTGGTCACCAAACACCTTTAAAGGTATAGATAATCGGATAATTAAGAGTTAAACATAATTCATGCCGAAACATTTCAGCAGGTATTGTTCGAGTTGACATATATCGATAAACATAAATGATCTTTGACTAATTAGTGAAATAAAACTAATCACTAATAAGGTGATAATTATATGACTTATGTCCAACGAACAAAGTTTTACAAAGTACCACGTGACATTATAGTAGACGATTGCCTAGATGGTATAGCAAAGTTTATCTATTGTAACTGTTATGAGAATTATATGCCTAAATCAAAGAACGAAATGTGTTTTCTCCTACGAAACGGTTAATATAACTTAACTTTATTGTTATCAACAATATGTGGTTTAATACTTTAAATAGATAATATCTGTTTTTGCATATGGTACGTTGCCATTAAATTGCAGAAAGAAGGATAAATATCCTCAGTAGTAATGAATTTTGCATAAAAGGCTACCACAAATTGTTAATACTTTATTACGAATCTTCGAACCTGACCTAGTTACATGAGAAAGGTTTCACATTTTTACAAACATTACCTGTAATGATAACAATATACACATGCAAGGATAAGTGTCATCTCGCTGAACAGAATACATCGTGACAATTGTGAACAAAGCAAACAAACAAAAGCAAAAACAAAGTTAAGTGATTTTAACAGTAAATGAAGTTCCACTCAACTTTATGCAAGACAATTGTCTCACTAGATAACACCATATATACCATGCATATTTATTGATTGTTGTGAGAACAACTTTTGTAAACCATATGCCATATTGAACGAGTTCTTTTTCTTGACTTGAAAAAATTCCATGATTGCTATGTTGTAATCATTTTGGGTTTCTCTCGCATTTGATGTTTTGCAAATATGTTTGCTTGACAATTCAAACTGAAATGGCTATATGAACTTGGATCATCCGATAATGTAGACAAGAAAATAGTTTCAGTGTAGAAGTGCATTATGGACACGACGATTACACATTCGTATCGAAGTCTCGATTACATTATAAATGGTGTATGCAATTTATTATTATGTGAATATTATCTTCACTTTTTAATATTGTTGTACTCTTTGGTTCATTAGTTCTTTTTTCTTCTCTAAAAATAGTTATTTATCGCTTTAGGGGTTAAAATGTGCATGGAGTACAAAAACATATTTCCAGTAAAAATCTCGTCAGATCAAGTTACAAATTTTTTAATATAGAAAAATTCCATTAATATAGATTGGTATATCTGATCCGTCCGCTGCCTATCGACAAAGTTAGGTAACGTACAACATTTTGAATAGTCCACCAGATCTAATCTTAAATCGAGATTACTTTCGATAATGAAATTCCATGTATTGTATGTCAACTTGGATTTTCAATGCAGCTGAACCATCAATGCGTACACGTATGATACAATTAACTACAAGCAAATATGATGGTCCGAATGAAAACATAGATAAAAAGGTGGATATAAATGTTTTTTTGATAGAACATTTCGAATGTAATACAGAAATACACTGGGTATTTCCCCCAGATAATAATAAATAACATAGTGTCTAGTTTCCCAGTTCAATGTTATTGTAGCTTTTTAGTATACCTAAATTATATTTTCAGGTCGTAAAGAACGATACATATTGTTTCCTTGATTTTCATATGGATGAAGCCTTTCGTAGACATTTACAGGTTGCGCTGAAACGAAAAGAAAGTCATTAAAGTAAATCCCTTGAGCCAATCTCTGCCTTAGTATCTAGATAGAAATGATTGTATAGTTTATTCAAACGTTTGACTATTAAATGACTCTAAGTTATTACTTGCAATGCTAGTTACAAAAAGTCAATTGAATTATACTCATGAAGATTGTGATAATTTTATTTTAGTAGCAGCCGTGGATAAAAAAAATTGACAAATTGTGCCATGATAAGAAAGAACATTGGTGAACTATGCAAGAGTAGTCTCATTCAAAATATGCCATAATTTATAACCAATGAGAAACGTTTTTACTATAAAATTAAAATGTACCCTTCCAAAAAAGAGATAGGAAACATTCAAGAATATCCAGGACATATTGTGGCGATCTAAAGAAACAAAAGTGTATCTGTACTACAGAACTGAGAGAATTTTTTAATAGAAATATTCTATTGGTACGTCGATAAAACTACATCAAGAGACAGAAAGCTGGTCACGCACACACACACAGAGGCATATTCCGAGATAAAATGAACAATATACTTGAAAGTTGTTTAAATATTAGAGATTATTACTAGCATAATAATTTTATAACTGGCAATGAACTAAACATCTGTTCTTATTGATTTCGATTGGGTATCATACAGCAATTAATATGCTTCACTAAAAGGATTTATAATTATAAGGAAATTGTGATGTAAAATGATAGAAAAGAATCCGTCACGGACTAAATAAAACGTATATTAATACATATATAAATTCATAACTGTTTTGTTCATTGTATAAGTATTTTTGAAAGTAATTATATGATTAATTTATGTATATGTCTATGTATATATAAAGGGGAGAAAGAAATACAATGAAGACAGAATATTAAATAATTACAAATAGGTTTCAAGAATGCAGTCAATTCCATATCCGGTTCCTCATATTTCCTTTCATCATCATCATCGCTTTGGAGAGCTGTATCAGATGCATTGAACATCCTCAGGCCCTGATCAGAGCTGATATCATTAAAAGTAGGTATATATTATTCTGAGTTTTCAGTTTCAATAGATAACAGTCTTTCTGTCATATTTGTATTTAATATATGTTTATTTCAATCACAGGTGCCATATCCTAAGATAAATGTAATCAGAATCAGAAACTAGTATAATCCTAAGTGTAGAATAGAAACAGAACATCTGACCACGATTGGTATTGATAATTTAAGATGAACCCATTTATTAAAAGGTACTGACTACGGATGAACTCAGTATTAGTTTCTAAACACATATGTTTCCACATTTTACTACATGTATCCTCACGACAAGACAGTAGCAATTTATAATTGAGTTTTAGCAATATATTGTTTAACATGCCAAGTAATTTCAACCTATAGTTTTTCCAAACCTATTCTTCCGTACTATTTGTATGAAGATTACCACATATTGCATTATTAAAAGAGTGCCACTAGGACTATGAAATGCACTTTAAAATACTCAAGCAATCCCAATTTTGGAAATATGTTCCTGTCAAAGTGCTGTAGAATCTTTAGTACGGGCATACACTATGATAATATAGCTTCATATTGAACTTTGATTTGATACCATCTGTTATGTTTCTTAAGTATTCTCTAGTAATATTTATATGAAGATTATCACATGTGTTATTGAAATAGACTGACTAGAAACATTAAATCCACTCTGAAATACACAAACGATTCAAGTATAAATATGTTTTTGTTTTCCATGAGATCATCATGCTTTAAATCAATTTCAAGTGCTGTAAAATCTGTATTTGTCAGGGAAAAGCAATGATAATATATTATTATATTGATTTCTGTCCTTAATATCATGTAAGACCTTCTAAGCTTGTGATGAGTATCCAAGTTGTATGTGGATCGTTAAATATAAACGTTCTTATATAACCTTTCCTCAGATTATTTTAGCATTTTTACATTTCGTATTAAAACCTTTTTTAAATCTCATCTGTTTTGTTTTCACCAGATAACATGGAACGGATATTTTTATACAAATGTGTTTATACCGTTTGGTATGTTATTTTTGATTTGTAATAAATATTTTACTGCTCTATAGAAGCTGCAAAAATTAATCATACTAAAATATGTATCATAAGATAATAAGAAAATTAAACAGTTTATTTACTGAGGAAGATATCTGGATTTCATATTCCTTTGGACCAGTGAATGTTGGTACATTCGGACCGAATATCTTTATGTTCATTTTTCCTCTAGACGAAATCACTTAATTCTAGTTTGAGTTTTCAGCATATACCATGTTAAACCTAATATAACATTAGAAGAAGTAGTAATGACAATATTAGGATGTATGCATTTACGTTTTAGCCACCAAATATTATTATTATTGCTAGATATCGCTTCAACTGTTAGTGAATCTGTAATACAGTTTGAAACAAAACACTATTGCACTGGACTGTCTAATTACATTACATAGCTTATATAGTGTACATGCAAATGTTTTTCACTCCATTATACGTAATTGATTAACATTACCTGTCTAAGTCTATAGAAAAATAAGGAAAATTTATAATATTATAAAATTATAAACTCACATTTGTCTATGATTTCAGTGTTCCTGTCTAACATTTTCGTAATCCTGAAATGTTGCATGGAAAAAATGTCCATCCACGTACGCAAAATGAAATAGTTTCTAAACTGATACAATTATTATTTCCGCTGATTCAGTGTTTTACTGGAGTCGGCCTGATTCCTATACAGAAACTATTAGATGCTTTAAGAGTACAATGCAGACCTGGATTGAAACGGATTGTAAAAAAAATGACAGTGAAGTCCTTAAGAACGTCTAGGCTTAACAGCACTGGCTATAACTAGCAAACGTTTCACATTAGAAGACTTTACAAACATATAACCTCGGAAAATAGAGTTCAATATGAAACAAGTACAATCACTTTCTAATGAAAGGACAAATTAGAATTAATTGCGTACATTTGTTTTGCATTCTGTTTGAATTTGTCCTGTCCTCTGTTGTGCGATAAATCGGTCAAATCATGCTCATTGTTGATTATCGTCAAAATCATTATCGATTCTTCAGGGGAAGGTGCTTGCTCATAAATATGGCACTCATTATGCGAACTGAAGGAGGTATCTTGGTTTTCATTCCTGTCCGCTCGTTTATTAGTCGTTGTCCTTTTTGCTACAAAGTATATCTGTTGTATAGTTCTAGAGAATAGCTCATGTAAAATTAGCAAATAAATATCACACGAATTAACACAATCTGGCACTTTTTTTAAAGCATAGATTTTTAAAAAAACGTAAAATTCAAATTTTGTACAAAGAAGATGAAAGTCATGGTTTTATTAACTGACCAATCTTCAATACATTTTAATTTCTTCTCTTTGATGGTTTTCTGGTAAGCTTTACATCTAAAAGTCATTCGTTTTCACAATCATCTTCAATATGCAATGTATTAACTGTCTTTGAATTGTTAATATTTTCATAAATTTAACTCATTTGCTCCATGCCCGGGAAAAGCCACAGACCGTCGTGTCCTTGTGCTTAACCTGCCAAATTATCTATCATAAAAGTGCGGAAGACAAAATGTGATTTTAAGCTTGACCCTTTACTCCCATTTGTTTAGCAACATGCAATGTAACAAGTGTTGATGTGTTGTTAAATACGAATAAATAAATCATTCCGAAGTTGGTTGCAGATTGACCATATTAGCTTTTAGATCAAAGACGTGCTATGAAAAGTGCAAGATATTTCATCCACGAAGATACATATAGAAGCTTTTCATAAGCGGTACAATAACGTGATATTTTAACAAGAAGCGAAGTCAAGAGTTAAAATAGATAGCTTTTGGTACCACAATATAAAAAATAGCTGGAATTGAAGCAGGAAAAGAACATTTTCCTTTCATTTTTTTTCCAAACTTACACCAGCGTACGTTTAGAAGATTAAATGCACACACTCTTTGGCACATCATTCACACCAAAACCAACTTTTTCTGTGTCCAGCTTTAGCAACGTTTCATTCATATCACTATTAGATCTGCATTGTGGCAGTCTATAGTGATATCTAGCACTGGAACATCATGTTGCAGACATGTATTTTGATGTCCCACTCAGTCACGTTATCATGATAACAGGTCAAACGGTTCTAACACTAACCTCTTAACACATTAACCCTGAGGTGTTTTTCGATGAAATGCGAGTAGGAAACACATTGTGGGGACAATGTCTGAATACATCCTAATACATCGACTTCCAAGCAATTTTCCATTAGCGCAATGCAACGTTGTGCTAAAAAAATGTTTTTCATCGGTTCATTTGCTGGCGAATGAGTAGAAGGTGAGTTTTGCTTAACGGACTCATACGTTTCGCATGAAAAGGCACTTTTTTCAAAATCTCCACCTGATCCTACTTTTTGCATTGGTTCACCTGTCTGGGTGCACTTTTGATCGGTTTGCTTTAGACCTGAAGCCATTCAGTCTAAAATCGGGACACAAATTCGGATTCAGACCATGTGCGAATTTTTGGTGAAAAATAAACAAGGTAAAACAAATTATCTTTTACCCTCTCTATTTTGTAGTGCAACTAAAATGTCCAGATTATTTGGTATCTTTGTAGAGCTAAATTTGTCTATCTTTCTATAATATCACCCAAATTAGTGCATCATACATGACCTCGACGCTAAAGACCTTGAAAGTAGGCTGCTACCTTATGTACCGTAGACTCGGCGCTAGGGTTAATGAGTTGATGCTGTTAAGGAACGAAAGGGAAATAACTGCAGAGGTTGACGAACTGTGTCTGGTCAAATGTGGTTATCAAAGACTGAAATATATGGCAGTTGCTGTTTTTTCTACCTCAAAAGGTACTCTTTCTTGTTGTAAGTTTTTGTAAGCACACTCGGCTCAAGCATTGCATGGCTTGATGGGAAATATATTTTATTTTGAGATGTCAAAATCTATTAAAGGATATATTTGTCACATGTAAAAATATGGGAATGGAAACAAATATGAAAATGATTTTGCCAGAAATTTGTATATTTCACACTTTAGCATACTATATATTAGACAAATGTATTTGTATATCTCCTTATTCTTTTCCCAATACGGAAGAAACACGTGAATACTACACGTAGCCAGTGTTTGATACTACCTTTCCTTTGTCGATACTTCAGTACGGCAATAATAGCCAGGCAAGCGGCCACATGGATGACCACGATTGAAGAGCCCAGAGGCCATGCTGGCCATGCTGATACTGCAGTGGAATAAATATGTCCTGATATTAATTCAGTCTATCAGTTATGTGTATTCATTTTAACTGTTTGTTTGTCAGATGTAGTAATACATACATACATACATACATACATACATACATACATACATACATACATACATACATACATACATACATACATAGAGAGTGGTAGATATATAGTCATATAAGACGATACAAAACTAGGCAGAATTCAAATGATGCCTAAAATATTTACTAGTGCTGTTTCGGTTGATACAGCGGAACGTGTATGCACATATAATTAATTGGCGTGTCAAACAATACAAATCTGTCAGGAAAATTAACCAGCAATGTATTATATAAATTAATTGTTGGAAAAAGACATTTATCCAAATCCGTAATAAATAATACAAACACATTATGTCACATGGATGTGACTATAATTATCATCTTTGAAACTTAAAACGAAAAAAGTACCAAAACCGATTATTTAATATAACTACCTTTTATGATGGTGTTGTTGTTGTTATTGTTGTTGTATGGTTTAAAGCCATTTGTCAGCACACGATAGGCTAAACATGTTGGCCAGTATTAACAGTGTAGGAAAAAACGGTGAAAACCCCTGGAAAGAACCACCGACCCTCGAGAAGTTACTTGCAAGCTTTCTCACATAGCCACATTGCCCGAAAATGAGACTCGATTCCACACAGACAGAGGTGAGTAGGCAGAAATCCGTAACGGAGATCGCTTTAAAACACTCGGCCAACCCATGTTGTATGTATGTATGTATGCATGTATGTATGTATGTATGTATGTATGTATGTATGTATGTATGTATGTATGTATGTATGTATGTATGTATGTCAAATGTACAGCTGGAAAGAATCGTTTAGCTTCTTCATTTATCTTCTTTATCACTTCTTACCGTTTCCATTTCCTTCCTTAGGGGTGGTGGAATCAAGAAAATACGTTACTTGCTGAGTTGATGTTTTGTTGTCTTGTAAAGAAAAGGAAAAAAATATTAATCGAATAACATTGCAAGATTCAAATATCTCTCGTTCAATGCTAAGTTAGATCATCAAATTATATTTGACTTAGGAATTGTTGTAATTATCTCAGTTAATACTATTTACAGCACATTAAATGTATATTTTATATACAGTTGAATTATAATATCAATTATTTATCAGATGACAATTAATGTATCGCTGTCCGACTTCTAGGATTGAAGGTTTAATGACCCTTTGTTTTGAAACGTTTGTAAAGGGATAAGTACCGTAACGTCTCCATAATGCATATCGGTATGATTAATGGATAGATTGAATACCAAATAGAAATGCTAACTTTATGTAAATCAATACTGAAAAAATAAAATAATAAACTTAAGTTTTAGCGCGCAATGTGCTCATATAGATATGCGCCCTCCTCCCTCAAAGGCATAATGTAGTTGAATTTATAGTCACAAGGCATTTAACCATCTGATATTACTTTGCATATAGTTATTGGTCAATATTCATACTTTCTGAAGATTCCTATAATACGTTGTCAAGTGTATAACAATTAGCTTTAAACGGAACCTTAGCGGAACAATATATATGTGGTGACAATTACAAAATTAAAATTAAATATCTAAAAGTGTAAATTTTAGGAATTGCACAAAATCTGTACGTAGATATCTAATACTGTAAACTACATTCGCAAGATTGACCCTTAGAAAAATAACGGAATTAAAAGTATTTGTCAACATGTGTATCTTTTCATTATGGCATAAATAAGCATGAATTTCTACGGTGATCTATAACTCCATTATGACACACTGAATGACTAAGAGTAATAATGGTATTGTTTTATACAATCAATCAACACAAATGATAGGATGATTGTGGTTTCTTGATATCCGCTTTTTCAGGTGATAATTTATAGTGATTCATCAACACATACTGGATACGTTTCGGCAATGAGATTGTTATACGTTGCAGACAGCAAAACACAAAGAGGTCAGTAATTGGTTGATTGGCACATCGTCATGTTAAAACCGTAATATGTACCGTGTTGCATGGCATAAAATAGTGTAGTTCAAGTTAGACAATCGAGTACCAAATAAAGACAGACATGAGTATTAACCTTTACCCTTTCAGCGTCGTATAACAACAACTAAAGTTTTGCACAAAATTATTTCCTAGGTTGTACCAAACTGATTGGATGTAATGTATTAATTTCAATCTAGTAAGGGTCATAATTCCACCACAGTATCTTGAGTTACTTGTAAACCCACCTGGTAAGGGTCTTAATTCCACCACAATGCACGATGTGCACCTATATATTTGTAAACCGAATCAACAAGCGTCATAATTTCACCAAAAAATGCGAAGTAATTTGTAAGCCCAATCAATCGTTGTCATAAATCAACTTCAATACATAGAAATATGTGTAAACTCATTTGTTAAGCGTCTTTATTCCACTAAAATCTGGCAAATTATTTAAAAACAGTTATCTTTCTTATGTGCGTTAAGGATACATATTTATTTTCTTAGCGGAGGTGAGTTCTGGTTGGGAATATAATATGAACTGAGAATAGAGAGTGATACACACGTTTATGCAGAAAAAAAGAACGTTATATGCCTCGATTTACCAATTTCAGTTGAATCAACCACTCAGTAACTTGAAGTACAAAACAATTCAAAAACTCTGCTACACGCAATTCACTTGTTCACAAAGATATGCAGCAGCCCATGGTTAGTTAATGTAGAGACCCCAATGCATTGAAATGTATTAAAATGTATAAAGGCAGAACATTTTTAATAAGATCTCTTACATTATAACTGAGAGAGAGAGAGAGAGAGAGAGAGAGAGAGAGAGAGAGAGAGAGAGAGAGAGAGAGAGAGAGAGAGAGATTATCGTCTTTGGTATCATAATAAAGTGAATATTAATAATTAATAGTATTGCTGATATCATATTAAAGGGAATATTAATAATAATAATAAGAATAATAATAAGAATAATAATAATAATAATAATAATAATAGTATCGCTGATATCATAGTAATGGGAATAGTAATACTACTGGTATCGCTGATTTCACAGGAAAGGGATTATTAATAATACTATCATCGCTAATATCATAGTAATGGGAGTATTAATAATACTAATATAGCTGATATCATAGTAACGACAATATTAATAATATTAGAATCGCTGATATCTCAGTAAAGTGAATATTAATAATAGTAGCATCAGCGCTATCATTGTAAAGGGAATATAATACTAGTATAGCTGATATCATAGTAACGGGAATATTATATTAACATCACTGATATCACAGCTAAGGGAATAATAATACTACATGCATCACTGATATCACATTAAACGGAATATTTATAATACAAGCAGTGATGATATCATAGCAAAGGAAATATAACAAATACTAGCACTGATTAAAGTTGAATTACACTAAGTTTTGAAAACTTTGTAGCGAATAGTGACGAGTTCGTCCGGTGTTGATGAGTATCCAAACGTCTTCAAGAAGCCGAACATATATGGCATACTGGTTTCCTCTTTTGTTGTCAGACCGTTTTAGCAGATCTTTCAAATTTCTAACCGAAATAAACTCACAAATTACAAATCTTTCTGTTGACCTTTTGCAAGTGGTAAAATTTATTTATGTAAGTCAAAATGGAAAATGTTAATTTGTTTGTCTTCTCTAATGCATGTAAATACGAAATCAAGCAAACCATGAAAGTATATCTGAAATAAATTACTGTGCACAAGACTATTTAACATTACGGACGCTGGTTTTACAATCGGCATATTACGAGTTCGAAGTCCGTTGTCATTCGAGTGCAGTGGCTTTTATTACCACGTTTACTTTGCAAGTACCAGCACCACATAAGGTGATGGACTGACGTTCCATTTAATGGAAACCCGGTGCCCTTTATCTCAAACAAGCAAGAATAAGTTGAACCATTAATAAGCTGATAATTTTATATTCATAATATATCTGTCTAACACTATAACTATGCAAATGTATGAGTTTAAATAAACGTGCTGGCAGGCAAAAGCCATCAGCTTTTTTCAAAACAACTTATTTGTGCAAACATATTCCTCTGTAAGATTCATTTTGTAACGTTAGTAAGCAGAATACAGGTGATTCAGTGAATTCGTTTTAAATATGTACCTTGAATGTCAACAACTATGGAATCTAAAAAGAACCCCTGGTCATCCCAAGCAGTATAGTTTCCTTTGTCTAACCATTTTAGTTGTAAAAAGCTGATATTGAAGTTCTTTCCATTTAATACACAGCTTCCAATGCGATCCATGTAGTAGTTAGAATAATTAGTACATCTCTTCTGGGCCACATCGTATATTATATAATTAAAGCTATCGCCATAATGAATTGTAATTGAAGATGAGTTCGTGCTATTACACACGAACGGCAGGATCATCGGTTCATCAACTTTTCCATTTAGTCTGCGACCTAAAAAATGAACAATACAAATTAGAGCAATAATAAGGAGAAAAAAACACTGAACATTAATGCTTGTATCGATATAAAAAAGATCTCTCAGCTCCCATATCCGCCCACATTCTTTAGACAGAAAACTCCTTTACTTGAATACAGTCATTTACAAACATCCCTGATGAAAACATCAATGATTTATGAGAATGCAGGGGCGGTGTGCAATGTTATTAGGCACTGTATTATTATTATCAAATCGTTAATGGTTTCAGCTGCACCCTAACCACTAATGTTTGCTTTGTTAAAATGACCCTTTCGTTAATATGTTTGGTAATTCAGTAGTTGCATTAAATTGACTGAAAACCTTAGTGAAGAAAGATGCAACACAAAACAATGAGTAGCCGATGTATTTTAAACCATCGGAGAGTTAGGCCATGCAAGAAGGAATTACATCAGACACCGGTTTGACGGTTCACTCTTCGACCGGCATAGAGGCACATAAACGAAGACATAGGAAGTTCCCAACCCTGAATCCCCATTTGGTAATGACCGAGCCTTCATGACACACAAAACAATTGACCTACAGGCAATGCTCAAAGCATATTCCTAAGGTTCAAAGTTATTTGGACGCATAATTAGTCAAATCGAGCTTGAATTCTTTTCCAGCCAGCTCCAAACACGAATGCGACACAGCCAGTCGAAAAGATTGACTCTACTAAAATGAAAGTTGTGGAAAGCTTCAAATATCCAGGCAGTGTCATCTATACATAATTACACTTGATAATGAGATATCTGCAAGAATCATGAAAGAAGGCCAATTAATCAGAAGGCTTAGCTACAGATTACGACACCATAATAATGTTACCCTATCCACGACGTTATAGGTATATAAGTCAGTCATCATCCCTTGGCTGCTCTAGGGTTGCAATATCTGGACTGTATACCGCAGACACAATAAGCAGCTTACGAAATACCATATCGGGCCTGCCATCCAATCTTTGAGATCCGACGGTATGAACCTAGAAATCATGGATAATGCAAAGAGAACAACTATCGAGACAATACTTGTCAAGGCATATTTTCGTTGGTTAGACCGCGTCATCGGTATACATGGCACTCGCTAGCTAAAGCAGACCTTCTTTGAGGAACTGACACATGGCCAGAACAAGCCAATGACACAAAGTAACTCCAAAAAAACCTGAACGATAGTCTTGTAATAATTCTTGATCATATTTCAAGTCATTTTTGCACAATAATAGTTTGAGAGGAGAAAAAAAACTGCATCATGGCGGCTGAAGTTCTTCCTGTTTTAAATATGCTTGATTAGCTTATAAATGCTGGTGAATATACAGAGGATCTCAAACGGGTAATGAGTTAATACTGAAGTTATGAAATGAGTTGAATAATATCTAGCATTTGCGGGCATTGGCGAGCAAAAGCTGGATTAATATTAAATCATTACCCCTTTGAACGTTTTTCTATCACAGTTTTATTTGAGTAGAAATGATTTAGGTAGAAAGAAGAACGAATAATTTCGTTCATTCTGAGAGACGCTGTACCTTTCATTTTTTTGCGACCAAATAGTCCCAAACAAAGTTGAATAGAAAAAGTATATGATACATTTTTTCTATGAAATAAACGAAATAATAAGCGTCCCGCCATATAAACTGAATATGTGACAAAAACATAACCTATAAAAATGTTTGAATGAAAGGTAACTTTATTTTTGTTTGTCAACTTTTGAGAGATATCTATTGGAGAAATGATAATAAACCGGAGTCATTTTATTTACAATAAATACAGCAGCAAAACTCTACATGATGATTCCCATTTCGGATCGAGATCATTTCATACCGTCATTCCACGCGAGCAGCCTTTAAGTCAATTGCTTGTGATTGTAATCATCTCAAAATGTTGTAGATTTAATAGTTTTGTTAGACAGTAGACAATGACTTACCATTTGTATGACATATTCCAAGCAATACGAGAATGACGCATATCTTGGCTACACTTTGCATTATTTAACAATCGTCTGTGTGTCTCTGAAGAAGTGTTCAAAATTACACAAATATGTTGAAGAATCTCCTTTGTATTGCAGGTAAGATTCGAGATTATGTAGACTGTCATAGGCGTACACTGCCACTGATAGGAACGTAGTAGGATAATATATTGGTTACAATATATATGCCTAATACAACACACGTAGACACAAATCAATTTGTCTCCAGGATCGGACAGGATCGAAATGAATAGATACTAGTGTTAACCAAAATAAATCCAACAATTATTTCTTTAACTCCGTTTTTTAGAAACTTGAAACACTGAGAAAAGGAGGGAGAGACAAATATCACACGTCACATCAGAACAAAAAGAAATGAACATTTGAGGAGACGTTAATGATCAAGAAGCTACGGCAGGAAAACAGTGATGATCACGAGGTTTCGGAAAGGAAGGCAATAAAGTGTAGAGGATATGAAGCGAGGGACTTTGCGAGAGATAACTACAAGAAAATCTAAGACAGTATGTAATAGCAATTAAAATATATCAGTCACGTTGAATAGAAGAATATGTCTTAGGTACCGTTTTACCGTTTACTGTTGTAATGCTCGTGTAGACCACGTGCTATAACTCCATTACATTTTCCAAAAGGAATTTGAGGATATTTCTGATTTATTTACAACAAAAGAATAAAAATAGAATGTATCAAATACATAAATATATTCCTTTAAAACATCAGGTGCATTGTTGAATTATGCAACCCATACATTAATTCGAGTAAAAATCATTTTGTTACATAATTTATCAATTTTGAATGTGTCATTTACCTCATTAAAGTATGTTTATATAATATGTAAGGCTTAAATATAGGTACTATAGGAAAGGTTATATCGTACGCAAATTATCGAAGACTGATATATTCTTCAATAGACTCTGACCAAACAATGTAAATAAAAGTGGTACATTATACATAGAGTTATTTACTTCAAGGAACCATTAGTGAGCACTGTTGATTTATGAAACTATGTTTGAATGATACAAATGAAATATACAATATTGTTGTAAATGATATACGCTCTTTTTGCAATGAAACCATCTAAGTTCAAATGTTATTAAAAGAAAAGTATTTCGAGTCATGAAAATCAGTGTAGTTCATCATGGATGCTAAATTAAAATATTGTGTTAGATATCCAAAGACTAACAAAATAACGAACATAGACTGAACAATTTACACATGTACGGAACAATGGAAGTAAGGTTACAGACAAAATGCCTATGATGAAATAGCGAGGGATTGGCATAATGGAGTGATTAAATAGTAACAGGAACTGTAAATGAAATCCAGTCGAGACCAGCATTTAATAAAGCACTTTGTTATGTAAGAATTATTATTTTCAGACTTCAAAGTCCAAACGTATTATGTCATAACAATATTATCTCATAATGTCAATGAAAATAATGCAAACACAAATGTCACGTATGCTAGTCTAATGAAAACATTACTGAAAGACAAAATAATAGAATTTTCATTAAACAGTGCTTTTTGATATCACTAGGTAACAAATAAAAGAACTCATTTACCACAGCATTAAGTGTTTATTGCATAATCAACAAGTCAAACTACATTTCAACAATGCAGCGAGAAATTGTTTTGACAAAACCCGATCTTCCCCACCAGAGTATAACAATAAAAGAAGAACAACATTATATTTTAAACAAATGTAATTGCATTTCATGTATTTATTATAATTATTTATTTATGTTCGGGATGATGTTGGCCGAGTAATCAAAGGAGCTCGCCGTTGACAGACGTCTCACCTCTGTCCGCATGTCGGGCAATGTAAGCACGTGAGCAACGTTGCCAGTAGCATCCTGTGGGTCCCTATTTCTTCCCTGCAAATTTCCCGGGTTTTTACTCCATCAGATACACTGTAAGTCTTTTATAACTTATCTTGCCATACATAAAGGCATTAAACCTACACAACAAATAATTTTTTTGAATGTAGTGCTGGAACTAAATACTTTATCTTCTTCACTAATTTAAATATTCCTGTTTTCTTGACCATTTTCTGTATAAAGGCTACCCATCATGAGCATTATTGTTATAATTAGCAATATTATTATTATTGCTGCGCGTGAGATATCTCATTTCTATTATAATACGCAATTTCAAAGCAAAATCCCAAATTACGAAATCGTAAAAGGTGATAGGGGAGGAGTCAAGTTATCGTTTGTATCACGTACTCCTAACAAGAACCTGACGAGAACTAATCATCTTTACTTTAGGAATGAAAGGTTGTTTACTTCTCAATTCCCGTCTTTACCTTGACAACATATAATCATTTTAAGATAAAAATAAAACCTGTTTTCGTGGTTTTTACTATCAATTAATCAATGTCAGGATTTTGATTAACATGGCTTGTATAGTAAAACATAATTCAGGTCAACCGAATTTCTGAAAAAACGTAATAAACAAATTTTTACTATAGCTTGTATTGAAAAATAAGATAAGAATTTGAAACTGAAAAACAGTCAACTGAATTAAAACAAACAAATGAATATATATATATATATATATATATATATATATATATATATATATATATATATATATATATATAATAAGTAATACGTAACAATAGCATATCAACATCACAAGGTATTGAAATCCAAATCTCATATTATTTTTTCGGCTCTTCACATACAATTCATGGAAACGTCTCCTACGAAAGGTAACCCATATAAATTAGACTATTGCATATTATTTATGATTGGTACATTTGTTTGTACATTTGTATCATATTCAATATATATATTTGCATATTTGTTTTTTTTTTTTTAAAAATCATTATATGCTTTGGATAACTGTATTTTGGACTTGACCTTTGCCAAAATCAAATTCTCAACTTTTTTTTACCTCACCTGAATCATTGAATTTGATTTGTTTTATAAACATGTTAACTCGAACATAATCCAGATCATTGGGAAATTTTGAACTTTATAGTGAAACCAACAAACTTGTACAATGTTATCAAATTTGGAGAACTTCGTTTTGAATCCTACTACGTTTAGGTTTGTTTCATTTGAAAACAATGCATTTCTTCAGAAGAATGAAGTACAAAATATTTTGGTCAAATTGGTCAAGTCTTCATTTGGCTCTAACATAAAAGTTATGAAATTGAAATGAAGATACAAGAAATATATTAAGTAAACAAAAGACTGCACATAGATAGGAAAGGCAAAAGCAGTTACAGAAAATTAAAAACCAAATTCAGAAGAAGAAAGAAAACAATTTGAGACGGATGCAGTTAGATAAATATGAAGAAATAAGACAAATAACATAGCATTTTCTGAAAGATGACATCAAGACAAACACAAGATAATGCAAATAAAGGTGCAAGGGGTAATGGAATAAATATACATGCAAGTGATGAGAGAAAGAGAAAAAAAGGAAGCGAATTTCAATTATGATAAAAAAAAATAGAGCTGGCAAGTGAAATGCACGACCACATTTTAGACAAAACTCAAATTTTGATATTATTAAAAAATTAGTTTAGTAATACCTCTTAACGAAATAAAAGCAATTCGTCCATAGTGACGTTCGGACTTAATCAAGGCATACTTCTTAATAATGCTCTTATTTCTAAGAGGTCACTATCAAGTGCGTGTATTGTAAGCAGTACATTTGTTGGATCAAACAAACCCAAGCTTTTTTTTTAAGATATAAATTATGAACCATTTATATGGAACGTTCCATGTCAAACTATAATGATTATGCAACTCTAGCTTATTCGAATTTAAATTGTAATTGAACATAAGCTTCTCAAAGTAATTTGCATATTTATGAGACGTCTTCTTCAATGAAACTTATTTAACAGGAAGCAGAGTGCGCGTTTTATGTTCCTCTTTATTGTGTAAATTTGATTGCAAACTTAGTCTCAAGAAAATTATAAGCGTTTCATTGTTGTTGTTGCTGTTGTAGGGTTTAACGCCATGTTTTAGCACACTTAATGCTATACATGGCGACCAGTAATAATGGTGGAGAAATAAGCTTGGAAAACCCCAAGAAAGATCCAGCGACCCACGAGAAGCTATTGGCATGCTTTCACACATACCCACGTTGGCCGAATCTGAGACTCGAACCCACGGAAACAGAGGTGCGATGGCAGTAATCTGTAACAGAAGAGTGCGTTAGACCAATTGGCCACTTGGTGCCACAATGAGTTTCGTCTCTGCCCATCCATGGAATATGTATTAAAATTATCTAGCTAGAGATAAGGTTGTGGTTAATCCTTTTGTAACTCACAAGCGTTGTTAAGATCAGAAAGCAGATTCTATTTAAATAGAAATCCCTAACATACATTCGAACTGTGTACGTACTAGAGCTATGGCAATGACGCCACTTGCGAGAGATGAAGATATTGTTCCTTTAGAGGACATATTTGTTTGTCGGGCTTTTAACGAGGTCAGGTTTGCACTTGGTGTATCTTTATTCTAATCAACACTCACTTGTCGTCGAACAGGAAAACAATCATGAGGTATCATGTTTGTTGCAGAGATGTTACATTGAAACAGAAGCGACATAAATGCCCGTGTTATTTTGTTCAACATTGTGTTCTTATGTAAATAGGAGACCACTCGATGTATTCACTAGTTATTAGTGGTCAGTGAACTATTAAATTGTTGTTCTTATGTCGTATAGACGGGAAATTCTTGTAGCCCATTATTCGTTTCTGACTGGTCATTTAGTGGTGAGAAAACGTACCACTTATCCCAATATGATCGCTAATTTTTGTTTCACGGAGCATACAATTTATGTTTCTAAAAACTGGAAATCTAATCCCAATAGCCAGTGGTAGTAAACCAGATAGGACAATATTTAAAGCTCATATTTAACATATTATTGCACGTGACGAATCATAATAATTTCAAATATAAATTGTTAAAGGCTTGTGAAGTTGAAATAACAAATATACAATCTGCTTAGTAAATGATTTAAATTAAGGTATGACAAAACTACAAAGGAAACGAGTTTTCAACCTGGTGAAAGAATTCTGGCTTTCTTGTCCTTACCGCAAAATCCATTTTAGGTAAAATATTGTGGTCCATACACAATTGAATAGAAAGTGTTTAAAATTATATCATTAATACTCACGGGATGAGAAAACCCAAACACACATGAGTTAAAATAGTTAGTTGATAAAGAGAGACCTATTTAATCATGCAGTCAATTTAGTTGAATATGTTCCATACAGTGAAGATTTAAAGCGATGGACTGAAATCAGGCAGTATTGACTTTAGTTGAACAAATTTTGGGAATTCAGATCTACTGAATAATCTGGACTACAAATGTTAACATTTACAACAAAAAACACATAACTTACTCGGTTATTATTTGAATAATGGCACATGTTTTCAGAAATTGCCCCGTGAGCAAATAAAATATACCATGATGTTGAAATTGTATATTCCTTACCCCGTTAAACAGCATCCCTACATGATGAACACCCTCAAACAAGAAGACATGCAAACAGAAATTCAGTATTTTCAGGAGAATGATTTCATATAACCGAGTAAAACTGACTGGAATTCACCATGTAGTCTAGTATCTTAATCACATACTATTTTCCGCATGAGCACCGATTATATAAAGCTATAGGGTGTGACTAAAACAGATGTGTTTCCAATTGCAATAACCAATGACTGCATTCTCAAAATTTGAAATGCGAAATGGCACGATATTTGAACTTTTTGAAGAATTCTGACAAATTAGACTGACAGAATTGTCACATAACAGATCTATCATATTTATTCAAGATGGGCTATATCAGTATAAAGTAATGCTGTTTGAGATAAAAGGTTCTTTTTGTAATGTATTCTTATTCAGCGTTCAATGGAAGTGTTTACATCTGGCCTATATATGTGTGATGATTCATGGCATCATCAAATACAACAACACCTGGACATATACCATGGAGACAACAGATCCACAGCCTTATTACCTACGAAAGTAATTATGTCATCTATTTAAGTGAAATTGTACAATTTACCAGCTTAATATGCAGCATCGGATGGAAACATTGCACCGAGAATATGCACTTATGATGACACTCATGTAAGAATAAGAATATATATATATATATATATATATATATGACTGGAGAAAGGAATCAAGGTCCAAAACTTCCATCAAATCGAATACGTTCGAATACAATCAGTTTTTGATTGTCTATTAGAAGAGAGAGAGAGAGAGAGAGAGAGAGAGAGAGAGAGAGAGAGAGAGAGAGAGAGAGAGAGAGAGAGAGAGAGAGAGAGAGAGAGAGAGAGAGAGAGAGAGAGAGAGAGAGAGAGAGAGAGAGAGAGAGAGAGAGAGAGAGAGAGAGAGAGAGAGAGAAAACAAGCCGTGGAGCAAGAACCAGAGGGTGAAGAGAAGGAAGACGCGCCGCGCAGAAAACGTAGCTGACTAAACTCTGTATATACTTAAACAAGGCAGGGAAAAATGGGGTACTTATGTATTGTCCTGTAAATCAAGTATTGATATGTAATGAAACGTGTTTGATAAACTGTATAGATTCTAATAGAGTATATCACTTCTCTGTAGTGTTTTACACAAGTGAGTGAATTGATACTTCCGTTGAAGATCATTATATTTTACAATAAAATGCACGTATAGACTGTTTTACCTTTTAGTAGTCCCCCCCTATATCATTTGATAATGGTTGCCAGATACTATAGAGAATTGAAAGCCCATCACATTTAGATTTCAACAGTCTGTGACACCACGTATCTAGCATGTCGTCTTTTTGTGGTCATCATGAAAGGGTACCCATTTATAATGTGCAAAACAAAATCTACTTTAAAGCCTTTATTCGCTCTATCAAAACGTTACTGAATAGCTTGATAGGTATATGGGCTGTCTTCCGCAGCTATATCACTGCACACAAGCTGCATAGATGAAACGTTGCGTCTGAAAAGATCGAATCAAAAATACTACACACAACTTACATAACTTGGGTTGCTAATTTTACATCACAACATTTACAACCACTGGGGAATCTATTTCTTATGTGGAATTAAAAGATATATTTCTGATGTAATTACATATTTTAAACGTTCAAGTTGCCATGTCATTATGATTTAGCTTTAAAGTCTTTTATATCACATACATACATAGATTCGTATTCTCAATATGTATAAACGCTGATGATTCGTTTCCAAACTATTTTCAGTTACACCATAGCCCTGTCGTGTTTGAGTCATGTCCAATTCAGTGTGGTGGTCATAATCAGGAACTAGACATAGCAAGTTTGGAAAATGGAGGGTGATCGATCTAAATAAAGTGTGATGTGAGAGGCAGTACATCATATAACTTCTAACAGTAATGAATAGATAAACATTTGTGCGAAATCTGTACTATCATTTAATGTTGTATTCATACTATGTTAAAGATTGTATTTAGCGTAATAATTCTTAAGAACTTTTAAAGAGACTAAATGAGACTTATGATGTGGCTATTTCATTGCAACTACTGTATATAAAGCTTACATTTATCCGCCATCCAATCAGGCAAACCTACATGTGCTACTTGTTTTACAGTTAATCCTCCTCTAGTAGATTCATTTCATTATCTGGATTCAATGTTATGCGTTATGAAAATTGAAGCTGAGTATATGCTACAATGATAGGCATCTTTGTTTTGTAAATATCTTCATGTGCAATCAGGTACTTTAATTGATCCATATGCAACTAAACCAATTGTGTGTTCATTAGTACTTTCAAGGTTGGACTATTGTAACTCAATTTTGGCTGGTACATTTTGTTTTTCATTTGTTACGTGTTAATTGATTAACATTTTGCATTATCAAGATAATAGTACAATGTTCATTCTCATTTAATGTATGCATATATGAACAGTGTCTTGTTAGTAATTCAATTGATAATCAGGATAATTAATTTTTTATAACTGTATTTTAAGAAATATATAATGTTTTCAGAAGAAAAATAAAAACATTACCCACGAATACATAGGAAGAAACTAAAGAAAAATCAGCAAGATGTATTAAATGTAATTCTTCCAGAACGTTTCATAGGTTTGTAGAGTTTTGTAGTCGTCCATCATGATAATTTGTTGATGAAGTGCATGTGTATGGAACATTGTTTATAATAGGAAATAATAGCGCTTCTTTATGATAAATGTGTTATTTCAATTTCAATTTGTGGTTGAAGTTCATTGTTTAATAAATGAAGCATTCGCTTCTTTTCATGAACAGTATCAGAAGATTGGCATCTCTATTGTCAACTGAATTTTTTTCCGTGTTTTTTTTAAAATTAATTATATTCAAGAACAATATATTTTGTGAATATTGGTATCAAGTGGCATTCATTTTCATGATATGTTTACATTATTCCAGATTGATCGCATTAATGGTATCTTGGTTATATCGTTTCCATTCATTATTTTGTGGCACGTAATTTCGTCCATCCTTGCGACATTATATTCTTCACTCTCTGAGTCACAACTTTATTATTATTGTTTATAGAGACAAACGAAATCGACTTCATCAGATTATAGAGTGACTAAGTATATCTTTGTTATATAATAAATGTTTGAATTTTTTTGATGATAATATATGGCTGTATTTGGAGCGTGGATGATTTATGTATTCTAGTTTTAATGTATAACATTTTAGTGGACATTTTAATAGCTGTATGACCGCTTCTTTCGATGCTGGTCAATTGTAGGTGTAGGTTAACGTTAGATAACATTGGGGCTCATACCGATTGTTACATCCGAGGAGAAAGAGTTATGTAGGTTATTTACTTTGGTCTTGACAATATAGAAAAGTTTAGCTCTTTCAATTTAGACATATATGTTTAGGAGAGAGAGAGAGAGAGAGAGAGAGAGAGAGAGAGAGAGAGAGAGAGAGAGAGAGAGACAGACAGAGAGAGAGAGAGAGAGATAAAGGTAAGGAATACCATGTCATCCCAGGCAGTATATTCGAATTTCTCATGAAACCTTAATTCTAAAATGGTAAGACAGAAGTTCCATTTATTTATTACACAGCTTTCCATGCGATCCCCTGCTGCATAAGGTATTCAATCACATTTACAGTTTTTTGAGCCACAACGTATAGTGTTAAAATATTGTCAACGTTAGGCCCGTACATTGTAAAGTTTCCGCTATCAATAAAAGCAATATTTTGTACCAGAAAACTGAAATTACTTTGGCTCGTTTTTATAATTTGTACTCGACCAGTATAATGTCTGGAAATATATGTAGTCCTTGTGTCGTACGTCATGACATTAGTGTAATATTGTTTGCTGGTGTAACTCGAGAAGTTGATTTCCAACGTCTTGTTTCCATCTGTTGAAGTTTTATTGAGGAACACCATTACAATATCTTTTTGAATATATATTTCCCATGTAAAGGCTTTAAATAAATATTAGTTATGTCTTATGATACAAATATTATATTATTTTCGACCCATCGATGGAGATCTAAATATTTTATGCCAACTGATATGTGAAGCATGAGCTAAGTGCGCAGACCATGCAACTTATTACTACTACTTCTAAGAATATGATGAAATGAAAAGGTGAATCAAGAATACACCTTGCAATTATGCTGCTTTGATGTTGTACCCGTATTGCATTTAAACGTTCATATGATTGTGTACCTTTAAAAATTTGAAAGGATTTTAATTTAAACATAACATTTAAAAATCCCAACACTATATGATATACTATATGACACCAATATCGTATATATTATAGGACAAAATTTTACATGTACGAATCGGTGATTAAAGCTGTGACATTTCATGACATGACAATCTTTTCTAATCAAACATAATAAGCAAATTTGGATTTATAACAAGCTAATAACAATTACTCATTGTTCTGGTTACACGATCTTACATCGACACGCACGCTCATTTTAGTAGAACAGACATATTACTTTTAAATTCATAGCAGGCATTATCTTAGTAATAGATGGAATGGACGAAATATAATGGTCAGGTCTGAAATCATCAATAGCTTAGAAACTCCACACAACTTGAAATCGATTAAAGTTCATTAATTAAATCAATAACCGATTCGACTCTACATATTACGGCAAATATTTACAGTAAATAACATATTGATCGGTACATCATAATATCTGTTTCAGGTATGAATTCATTCCATTTTGCCAACACCTAATTCAGCAGCCGTTGTGACGCCTTTATCTGACGATATTTTGAAAGTAAATGTATCTTTGTTAAATATTACAGCCTTGACATAACCATTTTTACTATTAATCCGAAACAGCACGATAAAAGGGTCTATCTTGGTTACTGTCTCCATTAATTTTAATCGATATCTGACTCTACAAATGTGTCAAACGGTCAAATTGTACTGAATAATTGGATAGAATATTCAGTTTTGTTATACTTTAGTTAATATTACCGTTTTGAAGGAAAATATGTTAAACAATTCAGTCTCTAAATCACTGTCTTATACATTTAAAAAACCGAGACAATTACTTAAACATCACATCATATAGTAACAATAAAAAAAATGTGTGGAAGGAGTGTGATTTAGAACGTTTCGGAAGGGAAGGAAACAAGGCAGATATAATGCCAGTTTAACGCAGCAAAATGCAACTTTAGTTAAGGTTGTGACAGAAGTTTAACATTTTGAAATATATCAGTCAGGTTAAATAGAGGATATGATTTAGTAACTTGAGTACTATATCAAATATTGAGCCAGAATAAAAGAAATCGCACAGAAGACTAGATCCTATGTGATTTATCAAATTCTAATATAATCTTACCTGTCTGTCATTCAGACTAAAAGTATTTCTAATACGTCCGAATGAATGTTAAAAGCTTTCTTACACAATGGACACACACACACACACATATATATATATATCTATATATATGTGTGTGTGTGTGTGTGTGTGTGTTAGAGAGACAGAGAACCACTCAATGAAATATGCTAGTAAATTGTCCATGCGTTATCTACCATGAAAAGAAGAACAAGATATTTTTTCATACGATCTCATTACACCGTTATAATATAGAACGTGGTGGTAACAATAATAAATATATTGTGAAATGAGAACAAGATACCTTCAAATACTAAGTATGTTTATTATATTTGGGTTGAAAGGGTTTTGGCATGCGCAAGAAGGAAGACGTGAGGTTTTATGGACATAATCCTAGAAGGGACCTGTCTGCGGGGGAGTGTGGGGGCTGCGATGACTTCAAGTGATTTCTAATCAGGTACATGTAAATCGCTACACGTCGCTTATCTTGAATAACACTTATTCACCCCAGGTAACGCATGTACGACGAAAACAAAAAAATGGTGAGATTAGTTTGTATCCAAGAAACAAATTCAATTTTCGCCTAATTCTGTGACACACGAAATACATAATGAAACAGACAAAATGGAAGAGCACAGAAAAGTAAAAGTCTTAAAGATACGTAATTTGTTATTATTTATTAAAAACTATCTTATTCGTTCGCTTGACTCCCCTTATTTATCTATTTCCATCCTATTTACTTGCAAAAGATCCTTATTCATTAATTTTAAATGCAGAGCTGGTAGAAAATAATTTATAATAATCATCAATTTAAAATGTTTTTTTTCACTACATACCATTTTATATATCAAGGTGCGAAAAAAGTGAAATTTGCCCTAAATGATAAAGTGTCATAATCAACTGGTGCAAGACATGATGTTGTTATTGAGAAGAAGAAGAGAAAATAATAATATGTATGAAAGATTTAAGATTCCTGAGATTATTATCAAGTATTTCAAATGCAGCAATGTGTTATTGTAATACTTGTATTGTCTCCTTTTATTGAATACATTTGTTCACTGGACCTATTATTAATATTCATGTATATTCATTTATCAAAACAATCTGTAAATGATTTGACACACACACACGCACGCACACTCAATGATTAAGTAAGGATCCTGTTTGTATCAATATAGTAAAAACATGTTATTTAATTAAGGTTCTTCTCTTAAAAAACATACCGAAATTACAAAAATAATGTCAGCGCGTGCAGTGTCGAAGTCAAACACGCCAGTTTCGAGCATGTCACTGATGAACTAAATGGTAGTTCTCGTTTAAAACGTTTGAATGTTTATAAAGTCAAGAAGAAAATGATTTTTTTAGGCCAATTTTAAATGCAAGCTAGAATGGAATACCATTACGCGCCTGTTTTCTGTTTACTCAAATGCAATAGTTCGTCTAACGTTTCGTGGTAAGAATCCTTTTATTGGTGACAGGTTAGATATCGTTTGGGTGGAAATATAAAAGGATGAAGTTTGTCGGCCATCAATCGAAAACGAATCTAGGTTTAGCATGGTAGAGTTATATGCCATGTTTCACTAAATGTAATGATTACAGAACGCGAACTTGTTTAGTTTGCCTATTAAGAAGAATTAATTAAATTAATTAGAAGAAGACCCACCCACGCCATAAATATACATAGAAAGAAAACTGGAAAGACTAGTTAAGTCAGATAATGCTTGTTTCACATCCTCCTCGAATAACGCTTCAGTTCTGATAGTGCCGAAAGACAGGTTCTTTCTCTAGTAGCATGTAAAGGAAACATTTGTACAATATTCAGAAGTTATTAATTCTCAAACAATAATAACACAAATGATGATTACAACTGTTGTCTGACTCTAGTTGTACAGCTAGGATTTTGGGTATGAATTTGTGTCCATTAACTTTGGAATGGCGGAGTACCAATGAGTCATAAATATAAAGAATATTTCTATGTAAAAATAAATGTATAACATTCATCTTTGACTGGTTACATATAAAAAAACATGACTGAGGTTGCACAGTACTTATTCTTTACAAAATAACAATTAAAGCTGATTTAGCCTCATACACGATATGAATTGCATCCTTATTTCTTTCTGGAAGTTATGGAAAATGCAAACATAAATAAGTTTACATCACTCTGCAAATGAAATTGCCTGATATCAGTTCAATAAGTCATACAGTGCCGTTCTCTTTTTCAGTGGTTGAATTTGGAAAGGGACCCATGTCGGTGTAGCCAAAGTGAGCAGATGCCTCCTAAATGTATGAACAATAGAGAAAACGTCTGCTATGATTGTGGTGAAGTGACTTTATAAGCACAAAAATATAAACACCATGGTTAAAAAAGCCTGCCACCTTTATTTTGGCTGCAAAACTGGAGATCAGGACAAGAGTTGGATTCAGTGCATGCAACAAATCTCCGCAAGCAGTTGGATTCAGTGCATGCAACAAATCTCCGCAAGCAGTTGATCAGGAATTGGAAATGCCTTTTTTCAAGCGCCAATGATTTAGTTAGAGCCAAAATATCATATCAAGAATTATTACTATTGCACGGTGTCTTCAATAGAGAAAGGTGCGTCAAAAAAGACAAACTGGAGTGTGTATTGTCCAACCATTCCGTCATCTATAGGCCTAGTACCCCGTGGAGGTGGACTGCATGTTCATGATGCAACCGATGCATTCTCAGTTAAGTCGGGCGAGTAATATATATAGAGAAAATAAGACTATTAAAATGTTATTACTGACACTAACTGTATTTGTACTTTTACTGGACTTTCCAGAGAGAACAGGGTTTAACTATCCACCTTGGGCAACATTCACATGTATCATATTCAGCGGTTATTATGATAGGCAATGCCTGACTTGGATAAGTAATGTAAGAGCCGCAACTCGTGAAATTTCGTTGTATTGGAGGAAATTTAGAATAATTCCTTGACAACACAGTAAGTCCACACTTAAATCATCCGAAATAGGAACATATTTGGAACTGCTTTTTCAACAGAAGGAAATATTCTATTTTTGAAACATATTGCAGCATATACAAGTTTCAAATACAATATCCGCATGATCAGTATGGAGAATGTTTACTGAGTTGTAGATCACGACTCCTTTACACATGTTCATATGAAATCGAATGGGATGGCGACAAAGATAAAACATCAATATACCTATTTATATGAAGCGGTATTTCGATTAGCTGAGTAAAAATAATAGTGCATTTTCATTGTATAACAAATTACTTGGTGAACAAATTTGCATAAGATCTTTTCAAAGTCAGTACGAAATTTAAACTTATCAATTAAATCCAACCTGGATGGACTGTTTTAGTGTATCCTTTCGAATGGCACTCACCTAGCAGTTTTCGCGGCATGATTTAGCGAATAAATGTGCAAACAGACGTTTTAAAAGCGCCTTTAAAACCAACAAAATAAGCCAAACATAATTATGAAAATATGTAAATATGTTACTTTATCGTAAACTGACTATGTGCTGGAATATATATTTTTAGAAATGCATGGATGTTGATTTCATAATACAGTGTGAGAGTAGGCGATGATCGAAATATGATTAAATTTGTTTTATTGTTTATCAAAAGACAATTAAGCTGGAGGTATTAAGTATACTGCTAATTTGATGGAAAATTGGAAAACTAGATTTCATTGCTCAAATACACTGATGATCTTCATAAGTATAATTACTAAACGATATAGCCAACCAAAAGGCGATGATTGCTTTGGTTGATGTTTTGTACTCCATATGGAAAGCGTAATAATCTTTTGATCATCGTTTGGAAATGAAATGACATTTTTGTGAGGTTTTATTTTTTTGTGAAGAAATTTTATCAGTCCCTTCTCTTAAACGATCAATCACTCATTTGAACACAAGACATAAATATATTCTGCCACAAACGCGCTGCTTTTTGTCAAAATATCCACTTGAAAGATTGTAAAGCATGCAAATCTGTGTTGGAAAAACAAGTGTATGTACATAACTATTCATTCAAAAACGGGGTGGCTGTTGATGACACCTCATTCTTAAACAAACAAGAGCTACAGAGACTACGATCGTATGATGGTCATTTTAGTTTCATGATGTTTAGGGGGAGCAATGAACGCAGCTGCAAGGACTGGTTATTTAATCTTGTTTATTTCTTCAAATTATGGGCAATACAATGAATGTCTAAAGGGAGACAATCTTCATTTGTGAAAATCCGAACTATATTCCGCCTGACGTTCATCATTTGATCCCCGTTTACGGCATTACAATGATAGTTTGACATGTTTATATGTTTGGTTTCCATCTGGGCTAACTACTACCTTGATAAATCCATTGTATATATTCTAAAATATATGTTGTGGTATGAACTCAGAGTTCATTGTCGGTAGAGAAGTTGGTAATGTCGTCTCAAATGTCTTGATTGTTTTAGTAGATAGGGCTTAATTGTTCAAATTAATTGGACAGCTCAATAATAAGCGAGAATTATATGCCAACATCGTGTGGTATCCATGAATTCTAACCAGTAAGGATTATAAAGCATCGTTTTGAAATTCAGTCCAAATTGTCCTAGGTTGCTAGGGAATTGATTATCTTTGTGATATACGTTATTAACTCCAAAAAGAACGTGGACATCGGCTGATTTATTCGATTAACATAAAATAATGTATGTGTATGACAGCATGCATAAACGCAGATTGTTGGCGTCTATTGTTTTTGGTCAATTAGACTATTTAAATCATGCAAATTATCTAAAATGACATTTGTTAGTCTTGGGCTAGCTGACTAACGACACGTTCGAGCCATTCATTTACATCAGTTTGTTTGTCTGCATTTTGATGTTTTAAAAGTATTTTAATTCTTGAATTTAAAAACTGAAACTTATAATTGTTCTAAAACTGACAAACTATCTGCTCTATTTTAAAGCTAATTTGCATTAACACTTGACTGTAGTCGTTCCAATTGGCAAATATTGATATATTGCCTAGAAACATGATCGACTTTTCAAATAGGATGATGTATTGCATTAGGTCAAAACAGTAAAGTACTAGTTTGTCGTTTACAAAGCTGTAAAGTTCCCGTTTCCTCAATATTATTCCCATTGCTTTATAGTCAGGCTCTATTATTGTGTTATGGGTATGCTTCCAAGTAAACATTACACATATAAGCGTTGTTGGTGTGTTTCGCATGATAAAAGGCTTCCAGGTGAGAAATATATTGACAACAAAATGCAAGCAGATTGTACTTCACATTCAGAACAGCTTGCTAGAGGTTTTATATGCAATTAGATTTACTCGGAATTAAGTGAGTCGCTAATATCGTAACAAATATTTGTAATTGAATACTTAGCGTATAACCTTAATATGGAGTTCACTGGTAAGAAATATTGTTTATTAGTAGGTGACGGTAATGTTAATACTTAAAAGAAAAACCAATTAACTTGTATATGAGGTCAGGTCATTAACAAAACATGAAATATTCTGACAGTGTGAAAGGTCGAATGTTGAATAAGCATTGAACCTTAAAGTTGAATGTATTGAGCATTAAGATTTTATCACATGTAGACCACGGGTCTTTGTGAAGTGTCACTTCGAACTAAGATCTTGATTTCGTCCATGCCATTTTTAAAGTTTCAAATGGGCACAGTTTTGAGAAAGAGACAGCTCAAAAAGGGAAAAAAATATATAACATATATATGCTAGATCAGAGATTCTGAGTGACGAAAGAAATAATTGTCTTAAGAATTGCTTTTTGGAAACCACTACGATTGGCAACGAGTGAAATTATGGCGTGCATGTTGGTAATAATGTGATTTGAAATGATAATCGTTTTCTCAATTCTTTAGTATGACATTTTCTGAGGGAGAAATGAAGAATATAAAAAGATCAGTGTTTTCCTCGTTAAACAAGAAAAGGTACACGTGTTTGTGTTGTGAGAAAAATACGGTTTGGTGCTGGATGCACAATGTCTAAAGTTAACAGCATTAAGGTACGCAATATTATTTTGACTTAATATTCAATTTTTAATTGTTTGTTGTATGCAAATTTGCTTGATATGTTCTATATTATACATCCTTTATTCAATTTCATGGAAATGTTTTGATGAGAGTTGTTCTGCAATTTATCTTCTAAATTTACAATAATTAAGTCATAAGCAGAATTGATTGCATTCGACTCAAATGCTTGTATGTGTAGGATTTCATAGGCTTATATAACAAACATATGAGATAATTCCCTTTGTTTGTTAGAACAATACTTTTTATGGTGAATTAACGATAATTATCTATTCAATTTGCTCGTGTAAGTAATCGTGTACGTTAAGGATATTTGAATGTTATGCAATTGTTATTGAAACTGTATTAGCATACGGTAATTTGTCGATTGAGATCTTATATGGTAATTATATGACCTGTCGTTTTTGTCCAGCAGGAGGTGAAGAAATCGGTCGTAGACATTGCGGTCGTTTCACCACTCGTTGTGATGATGAATAAATTCAAATTAGACACTGTTAGTAAATAGCTTTCTTGTCTAAGGGGGCTCGTATTGCATTATGTCTTCCCGATAATCTTGCCCGGTTCTCTGTTGATATTCCATCTTTTCACTCACACCGGGTCACATCATCGAGAACGGTCATTCGCTAGATAAAGTAGATCAATCCAATACCTACCCATATTACTAAGAGGAAGACGTTAATACATTGTATTACACAAGCTAGTATTAACGAAGCCACATGAAAGAGAACAACTAATACGAAGACTTACTTTCCTAGATGAGCAATTTCCTCAAAGACTGGTGCTTCGTCATCTGCATCAATACCCATGTAATCCGTCGATTTTTGCTGTAAAGGAGAATGAGAAGGACACCAATACAAATGGAGCATCACTGGATCCTGCGTTGTGTTATGTGTAATGAATATCTAAATGGCCTTCACCCACAATTGTTGCTCCATCAAAAAATGGACTATTATAAACTTTACATTATTAATATGAGGACTATAGTAAATCGTACTCAAAGGATACATATACACACATTCAGTTATGATTTTCAAAAATTGAATATAATTAGTGTTTTTCTTGTTCATCAGTATGAGATGATATTGTTAATGGAAAAGGGGAAAAAAGACCAGTCCATATCATGTTACTTATGTGTGTGTGTAAATGTGTACCAATATAATTATTTGTGTCAGTTTAAAATACTTTCCTCTTCATTACATGCTATTGTGTAATGTAAATAAATTCACTAGAGATGATGTTTTTCTCAGAAAACCGGTTGACCTAAATCCTGGCCTTGATTGAGGGGTAGTGACACCACGTAAACAACTTTCATGTTTTGTTAGAAGTTGGGATATTAAATTAAGAAGTAAACAACTGTTTTTTCTTAACATCAAATGATAACTTCTCGTCATGTCTTGTTAGTTGTACTTCATATATACAATCAAGTGACTCCTTCATTTCCTTTTTTCTCGATTTTGGAATGTTTTTATTCTTCAAAAGTGCTCATTAGAATACGATATAATCTTTGCTTGTGAGAACTTTGGTTACTTTTGGGAAGAAGTTAAATGTTGTTTATGATTAGAAGTATTAGACACAGACACTTAATCAATATTTGCTGCTGAGTTCCAACACCGGACAGTTAAATATTGTGTTTTTACACGGAGCTGTATATAAGCACAAAACAGACTTCAGCGTACGTCATCGTGTTCCATCTTGGATTTTCCAACAAAACCAGAACTTGAATCCTTTTGAATATTTAATTACGATGACTTTTTAATTTAATTCGTGGATTATTCTTGGATTATCGTTGATTATTTTTCCATTTATTTCAATCTTTTGCCAGGAAAAAAAAAATATTTGTTAAATTTTACAAAGCTTGTTGTTTTCATTTATTATATATTAATGTTTATTAGAGCCAAATCACGCCACAATGGACATTTGCAAATAAATCAGTATGCCAAAATGGTCGTTACATGTCTACAGATATAAATAATTACCTTTTCAATGCTTGTGTGAATTTTAAGAAATTATGCAGAGGTATTAAATTAAATAAAGCACGCAAAAACATAAAAAGTGGATACCCTGCATGCACAACTTTCCACGATGATATGGATTAAACACTAAGTAAGTACATAAGTTTAAAACTAGACATCTTTAGGACAATCCCAACAATAAAACAAGTTTTCTGCAAAAAAGTAAGTTAGCATTGTTTTTGTGGAAAGAATCTTGCAAACAGAGGTATTAGCGAGGAATAAATAAGGTTTGGCAACTCTAAATGTGCTAATCTGCTGAAAAATAATTTTGAATGGAACATTCAATTCGTCATGATGCAAATGAATAGCAGGTTTCATAAAAACATCTGCAATTGACCAAGACATTTCATCCAGTAGAATGGATAGACGGACAGATGCTGGACATAATATGTAACAAAACAAAAGGTGTTTAAGCTCAATTTCACTCGAAACAAAATGTAATACAAGTTATTTTCAGTATCATTATATACAAAGTCTCATGAAGAGATATCAATTAGTTAAATATATACTAAGATTCACTAATATATATCAAACAGTGCATAATATATTCAGCTGATTAGATAGATGGATGCATTTATAGAGGGTTTGTTATAACAATGGAAACACGTCTTCAAACGCTAACGAGGCAGGTCTTTTTTACAGGTCATAAATGTATTTATGAACCAAAAGACCACTAAACGTCATGTAACTAATTTAACTATTTATGGAGATATTATGTAAAGAAAAGTGTCATTAACAACATAAAAATGGACCTAAAAATGTCCCCTCCACTCTTTGTTTGCAAAGTTGGGAGTGGGTTGAAAAAAGCAGAATAAACTAAAATGCAGTGCAATATAGCAATGCTTACCTTGCGGATAATGATATCAATGTATCCAGCAATGAGAGCAGCTATCTGTTCTCCCTCATGTGTCTGTACTGAGTAATATGTATCTGCATGGTCACCAAAATCCTGCATTAAATATATCTTATATATGCTAGGATCCACTATAAGAATTGATGCCCTAATGACCCCAAATCAATCGTAGGCATTAACTGGACATATGTAGTTTTCTACCCTTTGATCTACTCTAATTTCTGCGTAGTGAATGTATCTATGATATTCCTGAGAAATGTCAACATGCCAAGTTCTTTTACAACAATATAGTATTCTTTGGCTGAATTAACATACAGGATACGTAATTACAAAAATGTTTGTTGACACTTTTGTTTCTTTTAGCCATATATCATGGATACGAGTTAACGCAGTTTGGATATATCAATATTTCGAAATAAGTAGCTTGGCTGTATGTATGTATGTATATATATATATATACATATATATATATATATATATATATATATATATATATATATATATATATATAGATATATAGATATATATATATATATATATATATATATATATATATATATATATATATATATATACTTTCGGGATTAATATGTTCATTGGAATGTACATATTCTAAGAACTATTTCATGAAAGCCCTTATATCAAAACCACATCCATATCCATTTTAAGAGCAAAGATTATAATATTTTATTGTAAGTGATGGACAGGATAATTGTTATTTTGGAGGTTGAGTCAGCAACATTTTAATAATGGATCAATGAAAACGGTTCTTGTTTAAGTCAAGGTCAATGCAATAATTTCTTAAGAAGAAGTAGCAAAAACATGAATTTTAAAATCAGCAATACGACTGCCATATTGAACATGAAATCGGCACGTTGATATAAACATCAACTTGAGCTTTGAAAACGATTGATACAATGACAGCTGTGACTGCTTGTATTTACTAGGGAATACATGATTAAGTTGGACCAAATAGGCCTTGAAATTGTTGTAAATAAATGTGGTAATCCTCAGCATACTGTAGAAACAGTCGGAGAACCAGACTTGTGAATTGTAACATCCTTTGTGATCTATGAAACATGGAGCTAAGAATAAAATGTCTCTATTGGTTGCATTTACTGTATGCGAAAGTAAAATAAAGCTTGACTGTTGCTGGATATTTTATCCTTCTCTATGACAAATCAATATTTACAGCAGTAATATGAGGTGCGTTTGGCACCTTTAGCATGCAAACTGTCTTGGTATCTTTTATTCCAAATTCCATTCATAGCACATACCGTACACATCCCAATGTCTCATCAGTATAAATGGGAAGAAAATATCTAAATGATGGACATATATACAGGTATTAAATACAGTATAGGGTATGCAGTCAAGACCTCGTCCATATACGTTCTGTATTACGCATAACATGCTTCCTTGTCAAAAGGCTAAGTATCGCTTAATAGCCTTTGTAGCATCATTAACATTCAGTCAATATATGGATATCGGCCATGACATATTACTATGTTATAACGTGATTCTGGATATAAAGTACTATTCTCATGGACCCCATGACCCAAATCATATATGCATATAAATAGATGGTTTGTAAGAAAACGATGTAAAGCTTAGTGTTGTAACTATATTTTTGTTTCTAAATACAAGTATTACACAAATTGTGATAGTTTCCGCTATACCATGGTTCGAACAAAAAACTCTTTGAAAATATATTGCGATTTGGTACATAGCATATTTCTCACTATATTGGCTGTGGATTCCGGCTACCGTCTCATAATGAATGACAACTTATCAACGTTATCAACAAATGCAAAACCTTAAAATAACCTTAATGACATATGTGTATGACTGTGACCCTTGACTCTACGATCCAAATGCGATGATAATCTATAACAGAATATACTAAAATATAACTAATTGCAAACATTTATCTAAACCAATGATACACTGTCAGAAATAATCAATAATGTGCCTCACTTGCCACTAATATGGGCTAGACAAAGCATCTCCGAATGCATTTGATGCAATAATTCAAGAACAAAAATATCAAAGATTGCAACTTACGAAGATAAAGCTGTTAGGAGCTGCCGCCCATCGTTTGACCTGTGTGATGCACCAAGTCGTTAAAATTTAAAATGCAAACTAAACTGATAGGTGTATGTATAAATCCGATGTCCCTGCCAATGTCCACGTCAGGTCTGTAAATTTAAACAGGCCTAGGTCATTCGTAATGTTTAAGTTCATAACAAATTTGTTTTTAACCAATCAATTTCTTAAACAATTTTTGAACAGAAACACAGTTGGATGTGATTCATGTGACATAAAAACGTGAATTTTATTAGAGAGTTGATGATGCCTTTGCTTGAAACTAGATGTTGTTGATGAAGTATGGATAATATTGAAACGAAACGAACTGATCCGGAAGAACATCTTGTCAAAAACATAGCTGTTTATATTTTGGCATAATCCCATGACATCTTAATCAGAGATGACTATCTACTAAAACACGCACTTAAAATAACTATAATAATCGAAATTCACATAAATATATTGCGACTTATCTGCTTTTTCAAACAAACACGTTAACCTTATAATAATCAAATGCACAGAGTTTCTACAAAGCGATTTTAAGATTTGTATACAATAGCTTTCAATGATTTTAGTGTTCTAGTACACAAACACATACACACACACACACATATATATATATATATATATATATATATATATATATATATATATATATATATATATATGTATATATATATATATATATATATATATATATATATATATATATATATGCAACTTAATCTAATAAGGGACTGTAAATGTGGCGCCATCATTGTTACATGATTTCATGATTTAGTATTGTAAATTAGCCCTGCAGTTTGTATGTTTCTATGTATTTAACAAGGTCTAATTCCAAATTTGCCAATGGTGAGATGTGGAAAAGTGATGTCAGAGGTCACTATTGATGAAGACACTGAAGATAATGTAATAATTAGGGATATATCATCAAACATATTAAGTATTTTGAACTTCTGGAAAGATGGCCCCTTTCGTTTAACCGGCTTGACGCAACTCTTCTATTTTTATGCTATTTTTCATTATATATGTGCTTGTTGTCTATTTTTGTCTACAGTATTGTGTTACATCATGCATTGGTTGCAATGTTCGTATGTGTTTCTTTATCTCCTTGTTTTGGAAACGAGAACAAGACGTTCTTTGTTTTTGAATAAACTTCCTTCACCAGATCGACAGTCAACGCACTTACGCTATGATGGACCCTAACAAATTGTTTTAAATGAACACATCTTGTCTCAAGATAAAAAGGAAGCGAAAAATGAAATGTTGTTTCAAATGCTGGCCGGCGTAGAACAAGACGAAGAATTCTAGTTATCTTCCTTTCGCCTTGTCCACATAAACACTTTAAAAATTCGGCCGTTAAGTTTGATAATCTGGTGAAAATACATCTTAAATCGTCAACCGGTGTGTCAACTGTCCCAAGGATACTTTTGCGTAATGCACTATGCAACGTCCAGTCAGCAGGACTACCAAAAAAGCGCACAGAAATAGTTAATTTTATCAACGATCAGAATATCGACGTCTTCTACTTGAAAAAAAAAACATGCCTTAAAACATCAGGCGATTGGCAAAAGTGAGCAGATTCAGCTTCCATTGCTTACTACATCAAGTCGTTTCCCTTCCACTGTCGCGGAGGTAGAATTGCTGTCATTACAAATAATTCCATGATACAATGTCTTCAGTACAACACAACCTTAAATTTCTGCCACATCGTTTGAACTAGTCCAAACAACACTACTACTGGAACAAAGGTCGGTTCATTTTTATATCTATATACCGCTCTCATCCTAGTAAAAGAAAAAACAAGCTGACTGAATCTCTCTTTTTGGAGCAGTTTCTGAATAGTTTGGAGTACGGACATTTGATAGGTGGCAACCTAATTATTCTTGGAGATTTCAACTTTCACTTTCACTGTTCTGGAAACCCATACACTCCAAAACTCCTACATTCCATTCATGATTTCAAATTTAAACAGTCAGTTATGCGACCCAATAATAAACATGGTCACATTTTAGACTGGAATCTTCATATAGCTGATGATAATATTCTGCAATCCACCCTTGCGTCCCACGAACTTGCATCAGATCACCTCTGCATCATTATATGCCATCTCGAAGTATCAGTCCGAAACACTCCACCTGTATTGACTACTAAGAGAAACCTTCGTATGATAAATAGAACCAAACTAATGTATGACATCCAAGACAACCTAACACCTTCCTTACCTCATGCAACAACTCGTTAATGCCTGCTTTCATTGCTTAAAAAATACGCCCTAGACACCAAGTCTAGCCTATCAATTAAAACGTGTTCTCTGTGGTATATCAGTGCTAGGGACTAGCTTTGCGATGCTAAAAGACATTGCAGTAAAGCAGAGAGGTTTTGACGTTTCAAAAAGACTCACTATTCATAAACAAATCTATGAAACCGCCAAGATAAACGTCAAAACCATAGTCCATCTAGTCAACTTATCCGACTACGGTAGTGGGATCTGGGTGAGCTCCAGCTGCAAAGAGCTCTTCGAGATAACTAACAGACTAATGTCAAGGAACAACTGTAATGTACACCATTTCCAACTATCTTCTCTCCAATAGACCTTCCGGACCTATTTGCAAATGTCCTCGGTGACAAGGTAGAAACCAGTAGAGCACGCTTGACAACACAATTTGAATTGACTCATTGTCACTATACATTTACGATATAGAATTCAGCGACAACCTTTAGGAACATTTGAACCTGTCTATATGCATTTAGTATGGACAATTATGATGATAAGTGCACTAAAGTCATGTGAACTTGATCCGATTCCATCATCACAACTGCTTGAGTGCTTAGACCCAATATTGCATTCACAAACTGATGTTATTACTATATTTCTCTAGTCTGGGGAATTCCCATCATGTTTAAACACAGCCATCGTACATACGATGCTGAAGGAATTAACACTTGACCATAACGATGTAAAAAAAAAATTGCCACACAGTTTCTAATCTCCCGTTCATATAAAAAATATCTTAGAGAAAGTAGTTCTCACCCAACGTTTATCTCATTTCAAAGAGTCGTTTTCAGCAATGTTCAGCCTGCATATCAAAATTGCCACGTTATTGAAACTACTCTTCTGAACGTATTTAATGGCATTCTCTCTGCTTTGGATAATGGAGCGATTACAATATTCGCCCTCCTTGATTTGTGTGCCACATTTAACACAAATGGCCATGATATATAACTTCACCGTCTCTAGCATTTATTTTCCATTTATAATTGTCTTAGATTTGTTCAAGTCCTACTTTGTCAACAGGACACACCACATTGTATCTGCGAACGAAATAACCTCCAGCCCACTTTGATCATGGTTGTGGTCTTCCACAGTGGTCTGTTCTTGGACCTGTTCCTGGCATTATATACACTCAAACCATTCTGATCACAAGACAAAGACTTTTTATTCACATCCTTTACCTCAACCAATACATATCAGCAACACCAACATTAAATGCACACGTCAGTATGAAGCCTACGTGTTACTCTAGACCGTACTCTCACAATGCACCAACATGTCATGAACATATGCAAGGCTGCATATCTTGAGCTTAGATTGATCAGCTAACTTTCTCAATACGCATCAGTTCCATTCGCAAATATCTTTCAGTTGATGCAACTAAACCACTTTTGTGTTCGTTAGTACTTTGAAGACTGGTCTATTGTAACTCAGTTCTGTCTGAATCGTCTCAATATCTAATCAAGAAACTTTAAAAGTCCAACAGACAGCTGCACGGATTTTCTTTAGAGTACCGCGATCGGAGCACACCTTTCCACTGCTCTGTAACCTATACTGGCTATCCATTCGATACAGAATATAGGTTTCACTGACGGACTCCAGTCCAGCATACATATCCGCCTCACCCATGTGTACACACCAGCAAGATACTTACCATCCTCTTATGACAATCGTATACTCATTTTTCCCACCATGAAAACTTCATCTTATGGTCAACGTTCTTTTGCATACCACGACCCATCAATGTGGAACGAATCACCCATTGAAATTAGACACACAGACATAGTGATCCCTTTCAATTGTGCCCTAACAACGCACCTTTCTCGATTGCAAGAACAAACTTAAAGACCTAATAATGTTTCCTACATTAACAATATGTTCAGTATTGTGTATGTTATCCAATTTCATGGTTTTGCTTTTTGTTTCTATGTAGTCATATTATTATTGATGTTGTAAAGCGCTTAGAGCGTCTAAATATTAGGCGCTATGAACAAAATATTCATTATTATTATTATTATTATTATTATTATTATTATTATTATTATTATTATTATTATTATTATTATTATCTGAAAGGAATCTTGTAAAGATAATAAAGTTTCTTTTAAACGTTTTAGTCGAGTTAGCATGTTACACCCAAAACTGTGTCATGATGGCAATATGTCACAACTGGGAACTGAAAATGGGGCCACGGGCTCTACTTGAACAGTGCGAGTTCTCTAGTGCTTGCATTGACTATATACATTTGTTTAGACAAGGACCAACTTATCCATATACCAATTTTTATTTTTTCCTGCCTTTGATCAATAATTGAAAAATGACAAAATGAAAACATTATCTTTTTCGTCCAACCTTTTGATAATTTGCGAGAAGCATATAAACCAATTAACGACGCGTTTTCTAGATTGAAAGGACTCCAAACCAAAACACTTGTATCATGCTACTGATACATACCTCTTTTGGTTTCTTCATGCAATTGCTACACTTTCCTTATTTATACCTAAAAGCCGTGGGACTAGTTTACTCTTTCCTTTCATCGTTTCCTTCAGAAAGAAAACAACACGTAGAGTCAACTGTCATTAACAGATCCATTTCTTGTGTTCCTGTAAACAACCAAACATATTCATAAAAGGTACAAACACAACAACACGACTTCACAAACTGATACCATTCGGGAACCATAACGTATTACAGTGTAATGTAAACAGTTATACAACTGTACCCATGATGGATCTTAACCTTTTGAAACTCAGTCTATAATACTTGGTTTATTAAAGAAGTAGAATATTCGGAAATGTATGAAAATCATGTTAACAAGGTGAATAATGCAACATTATCATGGTGATATATCTTCATGTTCCTAAAGTGATTATGATTCGCTTGGAACGATGGTTATATAAGTAATAGCACGTAATTCACAATGTTAAAATCAGTCGTCCTGCAAATGTTTGATGTACTTACCACAAAGATGATCTTTTTCTCTATGTTTTTAATCCTGCAATATTCGTTGGGAAGAAACGTTTTAAGTCTGAAAAATATAGAACGTCTAACATGATATTCCAAACGTAGATCGGTAAAGCTGAAATGTGATTAGCATTTATCTTTCTGTCATTATCTACATTCACAAATAATGCAATGCAGCTGTCAATAACTAGGATGTAAGTTACCAGAGATGCAAATTCGGCTCGTTTCAGGTTAATAGTAAGGTTTTAAGTCTTTGACCCAGCCGTTTGTATTCTGATATTGGCAAAATCTGTAGAATGTTCAAAATAATAGCACAGAGCTAAAACGGAGAGTTTAATATAACTGTAATCTCCCTTCAATCTTTTTGTGTGGTTAATGATTTGGAAATATCACATTGGGGCAAACTAAATGAGATTGTCTTGCCTATAGTTTAATTTATATATTCTTAAGTCTGTCTGCTCTTGTGACTCTAGTACATCTGAAGAGATCTGGAAATACTGGGAGTTTATAAAAATCAGAATTCTAATTTTGCGAACAAATACAACACACGTAAAATCTGTATATTTTCCCATATAACAGCCGCTATGAGATCTCATACCTGGAATTAGAATACTACTACCCTGTGAAATGATTAGGTTGGATCTACATATATTTACCATGCATTCTGCACAACATTGTACCAGTGCTTCAGAGTTACATAGAGTTTTAGTGACCTTGACGTTTGAACATTGCATGTCATTTTTCGAGTTGGCCTTGGCCTTGGATATTTTAAGTTGAAAATCGAAGAAAGTCTTCAACAAAGTATGGCTGATTTATATTTCAAAAAGCCTTTTTTTAAAATGAATCATTTTATCATTAAGCTTGACCGTTGACCTTTACACTAAAAAAATCAACAGCGCTGATCTTACTCTACGTGCACGCCAGTCTCTAAATTTGGTAACCACATACGAATAAGAACTCAAGTAAATCAATGCAAACATTAAACTTCTTTTAGTCTGAATGACATGGAATATTGATGTTTTAATTATACAAATTTCGAGTTCTTTGTTACCACAATTCCATCGACGACAAAACATGAGACCTGTAGATGATAAAGATGTCAAACCATTATCAGGAAATCTTTTAGTCATAATTACCTTTGCCTTTGACATTTTTGGTTGATTGGGTTAATACATACTTTAAGGTGCCAGAAACCTTTCAATTACATGATCAAATATTTATGTTATGACTGCTTATAATGGGAGAAAAGATTATGCGATAAATAAGTAAAGCGATACTTTTTACATCTTTAAACCCTTTTAAATTCAAGTGGTGAAGAATCGCTACTAAACAATATTTCCCAATAACAAGTTACTTTAATTTTCATCAGCAAAGCATAACTAGTATTCATTTGATCTTTCATTATTTGAGATTTCTTTTAAGACCACGGGAAATACACGTTCACTCAGTTATGTCTTTGTTTGTTTGTTTGTTTACTTAAATTTTAACGGCGCACCAGCACTTTTAGGCTATTTAGAGTCATACAATAGGTTAGATGTTCAAAAACAAGAAAGGTTTAACATCGACCAGCGATATACATATAAAACATAATAGTTAAATATTAAATGGTAAGATGTTGGTAATAGGAAAATATGAAGCTTCCCAATCAACGGGAGATGTAAATGGTGTATGTTGATGATAAGATGTTGTAAATAAAAGGTGATATTTGCATTAGATAAAAATATTCTACGTGATGGCATACAAGTTATAGTTTAAAATAGAGATTTACTTTCTTTAGGAAATCTAAAATACAAGTGATTTGTATTGTATCAAAAAGTTCCTTCATGTCATGTACATTATAGTATTTAACGCGCGTAGGTTGCATGTCGGAACACTCGGTCATAAAGTGTTTAACAGTGAATGGCTCATTGCAAGAAACGCAGTCTGGTGGATCTTCACCTTTCAGTATGTCGGAGTGGGTAATGTATGTATGACCGATTCTGATTCTTGCAATGACAACCTCCTCCCTACGGATAGTTCTGTAGGAAGGAGTCCATTCTCCCAGGGTTGGTTTGATGGCATGCAGTTTGTTATTGAATGCATCATCCCATGACGCCTGCCACTTCTGACGTAGGTACCTTTTTATACAAGGTTTAAAATCAGTAAAAGGTAATTTAAAATCCGATGGTTATTGGGATAGAGCCATCTTAGCAGCCCGGTCTGCTTCTTCATTACCTCTAATACCAATATGGCTAGGTACCCAACAGTATACTATGTTGTAGGACTTAATAAGCTCAGAGTTTTTCCCGAGAATATCGACTAGTAATGGATTATCCAGTTTGCTATGGTGTAGCGACTGAATTACTGACAGAGAGTCACAGAAAATAATGCTATTTAAAATGCGCTTTTGTTCAATAAATTTCCGAGCAAGGTCTATTGCTCTGATTTCCGCTGAAAATATGGACGCATCGTTTGGCAAGCGCACTTTGGTTATGTGCTTGCCACTAACGAAGGCTACAGCAGCCTTGTCATCAACTTTTGATCCATCAGTAAAAAAAATTTGTGTAGTTTTTAAAATCGTTGAGGATTTCATGATAAGAGTTCTGGAAAACGGCAGGATTCGTCTCAGATTTTCTCCCATCGTGCAACGTAAAAATCACTTTGGGTTGCTTAAGGAGCCAAGGTGGTGTTTCCGAGACAAACGTATTCTGAACTGTAGGGAGATTAATTTTGATAGTGTCAAAACTGGATGATATTCTGATGCCAAATGAAGGTATGGCATTTGGTTTGTTTTCGTACAAAGTTTTGTATTTTGGTTGAAAAACAGCCGAAAAAGCAGGGTCCAGAGGGTTTGATCTTAACCTAAGAGCGTACTGTATAGAAAGCATTCTCTGCGGTGCGATAAGGGTGGTTCATTCGCTTCCGCGAGAAGGCTTTCGCATGGAGATGTCTTGAATGCTCCTAGAGCAAGTCTTATTCCCTGATGATGAATTGGGTCAAGCATTTTCAAATTTTCAAATAAGACTTCCTAGCTTAACCATAAACAATGCATCCATAGTCTAGTATAGAACGGATAAATGTTCTATACAAATTGAGGAGGATATTTCTATCAGCACCACAGTCAGTGTGTGCAATTACTTTTAGTAAATTTAAAGCTTTTAAGCATTTAGCTTTTAAACTCTTGATATGTGGTATAAAAGTCAGTGTTCTGTCAAAGATAATACCCAAAAACTTTGTTTCCTCAACAACTGGAATAAGTGTTCCGTCCAGCGTGAGTTTAGGGTCATCATGATGTCTTCGCAGCTGACAGAAATGCATGCATACTGTTTTCGATTTAGAAACTTTAAAACCATTATTACTGGCCCAATGGTGGATCTTATTGATATTTTGTTGAAGTTGCCTTTCAATTGTATGCATGTGCTTTGATCGATAACAAATTAAAAAATCGTCTACATATAAAGAGCAGTCCACACCGGGAGTTAAACACTTAGTGATGCTATTGATATTGATATTAAAGAGCGTCACAGATAAAATACTGCCCTGGGGAACACCCATCTCTTGCTGGTGCATATCGGAGAGGGTAGAGCCCACGCGTACTTTGAATTCTCTGTCGGAGAGAAAACTGGATATGAAAGCGGGCAGACGGCCTTTTAGACCTAGATCGTGCAGGTCATTTAGTATCCCGTACTTCCATGTTGTATCATAGGCCTTTTCTAAATCAAAGAAGACTGCTAGTATCCCGTACTTCCATGTTGTATCATAGGGTTGTTCTAAATCAAAGAAGACTGTTACTAAATGTTTCTTCTTGATCAATGCATCGCGAATAAATGTTTCCAGTCTAACCAGATGATCGTTAGTACTACGACCAGAACGGAAGCCACTTTGGAAAGGAGAAATTAAATTATTACTTTCCAAGTACCATACAAGCCGAGAATTAATCATTCGTTCCATTGTTTTGCATATGCAGCTTGTCAATGCAATATGCCGATAGCTGTTAGGATCTTCGTTATCTTTGTCTGGTTTGAGAATCGGTATCACTGTTGCTTCTTTCCAGCTCTTAGGTACATTACCAGCAATCCATAAATCATTAAAGATTTTAAGAAGTAATGTGAGAGAAGATTCTGGGAGGTGTTTCAAGAACTGGTAATGTACTTCGTCAGGCCCAGCGGATGTATGATGGGCCTTGTCTAATGCCTCCCTAAGCTCCAATAAAGAAAACAGCTGATTATAATTTTCAGTGTTGTTCGATGTAAATTTTAAACGTGACTTTTCTTTTTGAGATTTTAATCTTCTAAAGGCATCTGAATAATTAGATGATGATGAGTTTTTCGAAAAACTATCGGCAAGAATATTTGCTATGTCACGTTTCGAACTGAAATTGCTATTGTTTATTTTTAGATGTCGAATATAATTGTGTTTCCTCTTTCCATTTTTTTTTCGAATAGTATTCCAAACTTGTTTCGTTGAGGAACGAGAGTTTAAAGAAGAAATATATTTCTACCATGATGCACGTTTAAATTCTTTGATTGTGCGTCGAGTTTTAGCCCGGGCAATACGATATTTATTTAAATTTTCGGGCGTTGGACGATTGTTGAATGTTTTTAATGCTCCTCGGCGTTGTCTAATGGCTTCTTTGCATTCATTGGTTACCCAAGGTTTTTGCGATCTCTTACTGTTCGTTGAGGACTAAGGAATATATTTATCTGCAATTGAAATTAAAGCAGAGGTAAAATGCTGTATAGGATTAACAACGTTTAATACTGTATCATTATTTAGTCTAGTTTTACATAGTGTTTCAAACATAGCCCAGTCGGCTTTCTTTATATTCCATTGTGGAATTGCGTCATCAATTTTGGAGTTATTTTCAAGAGTGATTGGAAAGTGATCACTGCTGTGAAGGTCATCAGCGACCTTCCATTCATAGTCTAAATATGGGTGTAAATATGTTGGTGAGTTGGTGTTATATAGACACAGATCGTGTCTAGAAATGAAATCTTCTATTTTATGGCCTCTGTAGTTTATGTGATTTGATCCCCATAAAATGTTATGGGCATTAAAATCCCCGAGTAAAACGAAGTGCGCGGGAAGTTGTTCAACAAGATTGTCTAATTCCTTTTGTACTAGGTTGGTGTTTGGTGGTAAGTAAATGGAACAAAAAGTAATCACTCGATGTAGAGTGACACTTACAGCAATGGCTTGTAAATTTGTATTTAAAGGAACGACTCTGTGAGGGGCTCTATTGTTCACAGCAATAGAGACTCCTCCTGAGGCCCTGTCTGCGTTTTGAAAGTACGCATTAAACAGGGAAAAGTTTTTAAAAGTAATTTTATCTGTCTCTTTCAGGAATGTTTCCTGTAAACATAGTACAGCAGGATCGTGTTCATTTAAAAGCAGAAGAATATCATTGTAGTTTGTTTTAAGTCCTCGACAATTCCATTGTATGATGGTGTTCTTCATTCTAATGTTATGCTTGAGATTCTGGAACTAGGTTAGACTATTCGCGAAGGAAGTATGTGTTGTTATTTGTCTGGAGGAAGTACGGGAGTATATTTAGTTTTATTAGGTTTGGAGCTACTTTGAGTACACGGAGCAGTTTTTTCTGCATCCATGCTCTCTAAGTCTCCAAACCTGTTGTACAGTTTAATGGGGTCATCTGACCCATTTTGCTGTTTATTTGTTTGTGCTTTGTGTTTCTGTCTTGGTGATTTTCATGGTGGATTGTTATTAGTTGTTGTCTGAGTTGATGTTGTGCTTTTCTGTGGCTTATAATTAGGGATGTTGACACTTGTGGTTGAATCGGGCTGATCCGTCTGTGTTTGGGCGTCCTTCGTGCTTTTTGGATTGTGCTTTACGACTGTGGAGAAGGATGGGCCAGGAAGGGATGTTTTTGCCTGGATAAGTTTTCTGGCCTCTGGGTAGGGAATGTTCGAAGTAAACTTTACCCTCTGAATTTCCTTCTCCTGTTTCCATGTATCACAATCTTTGGAACTGGCGTGATGTTCCTTGCCACAGTTGACAAAATGCGGAGCTGCTCTACAATCAGCTTCCTGATGAGAGTGTTCTCCGCATCGGCCACATACCTTGGCTCTGGAACATCGATCCTCGTGATGGCCGTATTTTTGACATTTATAGCATCGAAGGGGGTTTTGAATGTAGATCTCGACCTTTACTTGAAAAAACCCAACCTTGACCACTTTGGGCACTGTCGGTTTATTAAAGGTGAGTATAACTGTATTGGTGTCCTGCAGGGTGTTATTACGTTTAATACGTATTCTTCGCACTGCAGTGACACCTTCATGTTTCATCCCTTCGATGATATCTGCGTCGGTGACTCCAGCCAAGTCACGACATCGTATTACGCCTTTGGACGAATTCAGTGTAGTGTGGGCGAATGAGGTCACTGGAATATCAAAGAATGTTTTCATTTTCATGATATTGTCTGTTTGCCCCTCTCGCTCACACTCTACAAGAAGACAACCAAATTTTAGTTTTTTCACACTTTTTGGTGTGCCAATCGATCCCGTAATGGTTTTCTGGATAACAAATGGAGATAAACCTGAAAGCGGTTTAGCATCATCTTTTGATTGAATAACCATGAAGCGTGGAAATGATTCCACGCCACGTGGTTCTTCATCAGAGTCAGACAGTGGTTTAGTACGTTTATTGGATTTTTTTTCCATGATGGCTAGATTTTAAAATTTAGCACCCGTGCTCCCCACCCACAGAAGGAGCCCAACAAGGGGACACTTTTAAAGTGACAAGGATACACAGATGCCATACTCAGTTGATAAAATTACCTTTGGATGACCCTGAAGTCGCATATTTCTAGGGTCAGTAAAATTACCCCCCGATTGACCCGTTGAGCCACCGCCATCTAGGAAGTCTTCTAAGATTTGGAAAAGGGAAAGATATAGGAATAGAATATAGGGGCAACGGTGGTATCAAAAGTGATACAAGGAGAAAGTAAAAGGAGGTGAGAGAGTTAATAAAGACTTCCTAGGGCTCGGCGTGACCAGCCGATTTGTCGAGACCGGGCCCATCTCGACCACCCGTCTAAGAGAAGTAGAGGCCAAAGTAGTGTGTTGCAACTACCAGGATCCTTTCCTCCCCCGACACGGGACGCAACCCACGGCAAACAGGTTGCCTCTACTTAGTCGCCTTTTACGACACGTGGCGAGGCACGTCGGGCCAATTCTACAACCCCGAACCCGCAGGGGGAGTTATGTCTTTAAACAAGAAAATATATTCACAAGACCTGCTCTGCTTCTGCATATTGTACGAACAAAAAAGGTGGCTTATACATACATACATACATACATACATACATACATACATACATACATACATACATACATACATACATACATACATACATACATACATACATACATGTATGTATACATTAGCCGAGTATCTAAAAGAAAAGGATCTAGCAAACAGTCACAGCGATCAGAACCAGAACCAGAACAGGTGATGCAGAACTCCGAACGCATTTCAGTATCATCTCTTTTAAATTATAAAAATGACAGTTCCGTAACAATAGAGAATTAATACAAGATAATAGATCTAGAACATTTTATACAAAGTAGTATTCAACAAATGAAAGATGACATCAGAAATGAATTGAAAACTGAGCTTGACAAGATACATAAAGAACTGCTCACTAGAGATGTTGACTCTACTAGACTACAATCGGAATTAAAAAGATGCAAAGAGGAAGTAAAGAAGTTATCTAAAGACAATCTGGCCTTGAGAATATCACTCAGGGAGAAGAATAACCAGTTGGAAAGTATTAAATGTCATCAACTGTTTTTACATCAACTGCTCGAAGATAGAGTATGTGATAAGGATAAAGAAAATGTAAGCACGAAATGTGATGCACAGACTCAAATAACACTAGCTGATATAGTGCGTATGGTCAAACCTTCAAATGAAACACAAACAGCAAATATGGTGAATGTGAGAACTGCTCTAAATCTTGATCTATAAAACGACGGAAGTATTTATCGGACCAAACGGAATATACGGAGAAGAACAAAGGCGGTCGCTTGAAATCCACTGATTCAAGGGAAGGAGTGGTTCTGACTCCGTCCCAGTACGTCAACTGAAGAAATGACAGTAATTGAAGATAATGGAGAACGTGGTTATCACCATGATCAGAAATACTCAGCACGGGAAAATGCAAGAAACATCGACAGGGAAAGAAGATCACCATTCAAAAAAAATTCAGCCACCTCATCAAAAGACTTGGATAAAGGAAGCAAAACAATTGATGTCATCACAACTAACAGAAACTGCAGACCTCAAAAAAAGAGTGAGGAACTCTTATTAACGTCGAGTTCTAATGTCCAGGATACCGGTTGACAGAACGAGAGAGGAGATGAGAACTTGTATAAAAAAGCACGCCAGAAACAAAGGAATAGAAATAATTGACTCTCAGATCTTAAAGCACTGGCGTGTAAGAGGAGGAAAGGACACTTTTACTGCTTTAGTCACGGTAGATGACTTAGACTTTGAGTAGGTTTTAGAGAAAGGTTTTTGGCCAGATTTTGTATGGGCAAGAGAATGGTATGAGGATTACGGTGATAAGGACGACAAGAGGTTCAGGTGGAACTATATAGGGGCAGTAAGTCGCATATATATGCATAAATTATGGTCAACTACTTTATAGTCATTGTACTACTTGTGTTTAAAATCTATTTTTAAGTCAACAAATGTCTAGTCATACATTTTGTCTGATGACATGGAACGTAAAAGGAGCCATGTATGATGCACCATACTTGTACTCTTTACTAAATGAGGTAGATAGTGCAGTGCTTACTGAGCACTGGCTTCTTCCGGAGCAACTCAACTTCCTAGACAATTTACATCCACAGTTTAAATCGTTCTCACGCTCTGACAATAGGCTAAAAGTGAATTTCGAAGAAAGGATAAGACATACAGGGTTTGGGGGAATAGCAATCCTATATAGGAAGTCACTCTGTGTTAATCCTTTGTTGAGCCTCGGCAGTGATAGAGTCTTAGGGATAGAAGTGATATGTAATGATAAATTGAAATATTTTGTATTTTGGGCACTTTTGCCATCAACTAATTTTCCTATTGCAAGTTACTATGAAACAATGGAAGAATTAACGGACCAGTTTGATATGTTCTGTAAAGAAGGCATTCCCCTACTCGCGGGTGACTTCAATGGCCAGTTAAGTTCACTGCTTAGCTTCAAAACGAACTGTCTAACAAACAAACGCTAGAGGCGCTATTCTAGAAAAGTTTCTGACTGATAGGCACTTAATATCCGTTAATAGTCAATTTATTTGTGAAGGACCTGACTTTACATTTTACTCAATCGATGGTAAATCCAAATCGTTGATAGACCATATACTATTGCAGAAAACCAAATTCGATTTAGTGGTTAAGGCCGAAATAATTGATGACCATCCTTTGAACATTTCAGATCATCATCCTGTAAAAATAGAGTTGGTCATTCCTCTTGCATATAATATAATCATGGCTGAGAAGCATATAATTCCATCCATAAATTGGAAGACAGCATCGGCAGAACAAATGAATAGGTATAAGGAAGCAACACGAAATTAATTTTTAGCGCAACTGCATAAGGCAGAACTAGTGACAAATGTCGATATTGAAATTATTATTCAAGACACGGTAAAGATTTTACATGACGCAGCTTCTAGGTTTTTGCCCATAAAAAGGTTTTGCCCATACGCTAACCCCTATTAGAAACTACTAAACGTAAACAATTTTCATACAGAAATGAGGCTAAAACGTAGGGTATGGATCTCTGATGGTAGGCCAAGAGGATGGGAATTTCAGTCATACGCGAACTATAAGAAAGCGAAGAAATGTTTTGGAAAAGAGTTACTGAGAGCAAAAGAAACAGTTCAGTGAGCTTGAAAAGGCTGCAGAGCTCGATATTTCTACTTTCTATAAGTTTATACGGAATAAAAGACATAAATGTGATTACATATACGAAATTGAATCTAACGGAAAATTGTACGTGACCACGACTCTATAAGAGACTTATGGGCAAATCATTTTTTCTAATTTGTCACTACCTGACAATACCCATTTGTACGATAAGAATCATTACCAGATGGTCTTAGCAGACGTTAAAAAAACAGAGTATAGATACCCATTCACACTTTGATGAAGTTCTTGACAAAATTCCTACTAGAGAAGAAATCAGTAATGCAATTAGTTCTCTCAGTAAAAATTAGGCATGTGGTCACGACGGTATTGTTGCCGAGCATTTACTGTTTGCGGACACTCAAAACAGTGTACAGTTACTTGAAACTGTCTTCAAAAAAGTGTACGAGGCCGAGGAGTACCCATGCCATTTTAAACAAGGTTTAGTAATACCAATATTAAAGGAGGGGGAAAAAGCAAATTAGATATGAATAACTACCGTGATATAACTATAGTTCCAGTGCTTCAGAAAATCCTAGAGCAAATTATATATAATAGACTGCTTATATTTTCTAAGCACATTAATTTTCCAAATCCAATGCAACAAGGTTTTAGGAATAATTGTGGCAGTATCACTGCAGCGTTTTGTATCAAAGAATCTATATGCTACTATATGAATAAAAATACTCCTGTTTATGCAACATTTCTTGATAATGCTAAGGCATTCAATACAGTCTGGCACAATGGGTTATTTTACAAGCTGTACAAACTTGGCATTAAAGGGAAGACGTGGCGCATCATGAAAGACTCGTTTAAGGGAGTAACTAGTTCTGTTTTATTTGCGGGCGAATTGTCCAAATATTTCAATATTAAGCAGGGTGTAGGGCAGGGTCGTATCTTGTCCGCTTGGTTCTTTCTCGTTATGATAGACGATTTGATCACTGATTTAGATCACACTTTGCGATGCCTAAATCTTGTCGATCTCCACCTGCCGTGTGTCTTATTAGCGGATGACACAACTGTAATGGCTAATTCGCATCATTCGATGCAGCATCTGCTCGATACAATCTCTAATTATGCAAAAAGGTGGAGATTGAAATATAACGCAGATAAAAGTTGCAGCATCCTCTTTACAAACAAAAGAAGAAATGATATCCCTTCTTTTCTATTCGACAAATCGCCAATTCCAGTAGTCAAAAGTAAGAAATATGCCGGCATACCTCTAACTTACAACTTTAAACCTAACGATGCGATAAAAGAAGCATGCGATAAAGGTAAACACTTATTAAACTCTTTTTATTCTATTGGTATCAGAGACGGAGGAATGAACCCTCTAACAAGTATGAAAATCTGGAAAAAAATCATTCTACCTTCAGTCCTATATGGATGTGAATTATGGTCGAATATGACAAACACCAATATAGAAGAACTTGAGCTATGTCAGAGATATGCAGCGCGACGTATGCAAGCTTTCGATAAATATTCGCCCATAGAGGCAACGCGTAGTACCTTAGGACTCTGGTCAAAGGAAGCATACATATATAAGATGAAACTGTACTTTTTCAACCGGCTGTGTAGGGGCGATTGGACTCTTATCTGGAAAAAGATTTTCATTTTGCGTTTATGTCAGTACTTAACCAACCCAATTAGACAGACGGGATTTATAGCAGATATTGACAAAATATTCAAGAAATATGGTATGGGAAGTGTTCTCTTAGACTATGCAGTAAGAGTACAAACCGAAGGTAAACTTGTTTGGAATAGGAATATTATTGATAATATTCAAAACATCGAAGAATCTACCTGGAATACAGATATTTGAACTAAGGAGCGATTTAATTCACTTCAGAAACATTCATTTGTACTTAAAACCATGCAGTATATGGTTTCTTGGACGTAAATTTCCATCTATGTTATGGCCTCTCTCTGAAATAGTGAAACTATATATCATGCCTGTTGGAAAAGTTATGATATGTAAACTCTGTGGGAAAGAGACTGACGACAGAGCGAAACATCTTATCTTAGGTTGTGAAAAGCTCCTTGAAGAACGAAACGTCTTCTTTGAGAGGGTGATTGACACTTTAGAGGTGAGAGACGGGGTTAATTTATTTAATCAAGAAGATGATAAACTATTGGAGACACTTCTAGGAAGCAGAGTAGATTGCTTGTCGTCTATCGACGATAATGTATGGGATAAACTCATGTTGGTAACGGCAAAAGCATAACCTCATTTTACAATAAAATGCATGCCCTACTCTCAACCAACATGTCATAACATAACAGCAATAATAAGTAGTTAACCTAGATAAATAAATAAATTAATTTTAAAAAAACAAACAAAAACAAATATTCTGCTGTTGTCAAATTCCACAATTTTTATGTATTACAGATCACGGAGATATAATGCTCTCTGGCTCATATAATATACGAGTGTCACCTTTTGCTATTTTTATTTCTTTGAGAAGGATTTCATGCTGTTCCTCATATATATGTATAAATGTAGGTATATGTGTGTAAATATGTATGTGTAAATATGTGTTTAGGTGTGTAAATATATATGTATGTGTATGTGTGTACATTTATATGTATGTGTGTGTGTGTGTGTATATGTATGTATGCATAAACATATATGTCATGTAGAAAGAACTACATTGATAATCACACTGGTCTGCGTTTCGAATTTGTTTCATTTATATTCTTTTGTGTTGTATTTCATGATTTTGTATTATCCTGAATTTGATTAATCTGATGTAATCTCTATTGAAGAGGAAATAAAGTCAGTCAGTCAGTCAGTCAGTCAGTCATACATACATACATACATACATACATACATACACACACACACACACACACACACACACACACACACATACATACATACATACATACATACATACATACATACATACACACACACACACATATATGTGTATATATATATATATATATATATATATCCATATATATATATATATATATATATATATATATATATATATATATATATATATAGATATATATACATATATATATATATATATAAACGAGTACCTGTGTCCATGGCAATTGTTTTGGCATCCACAGAATGTACAATCTGTAGAATTCAATTGTGGATAATTTCTGACACCTACACAGTGCCTTTTTTCGAAGACAATTTATATGTACTAGACTTGACGTTAGCAATTTATTGACTTCCAAATATAGCGAAAAGGTCAATGTTGTTATAGTAATAATACAATTGATTTAGTGCAAAACAGGATGCCTAGTGACCGAAAGACCTATAACGGATCAAATGGGAATGGTTTAAACGATAAATACTACTAGGGTAGTATGTTTGGAATATCTTGTCAAGCATGTGAATGATAAGACCATGTCCGTATGTAAACCTTGTGGTAGAAATATAACCAATATCAAACGTGTGTCTAAATAATAATTCATATCATAGGCTATGCTTCGTTAATAAGCTGCAGGGTTACTTTGTCATATATGAAATTTTGAAATCATGGGTGCTGGAAGCACTGATATTTGGAGATGTCCAGATGAAAGGACACAATTCCAGTGATATTGCTATTCATTGTCCTTTTAACATACAATACTATATGGCATGGTACAGATATTCCCGATGGTAGAATAGATTTATCCAATCTAGCGTTATGGATGCTATAATGACTCCATAACTCGATATAGAAACGCGTTTGTTGTCTGTTATGGATAGCGGAGGAAAATCATTGTTGTCATGGTTGGATGTTATAGCTGCTACTCAAACAGGTACTAATACTGGAACGTTTACTTGGCAGTTCGCGTTAACGTAAAATATCTCCGCGCCAAGAAATATTTGTTATAGCGCTACAAGGTAAAAACATAACCTCATTTTATGGGGATAATAAACAACAGCGGAGTCATATGATATTTGATAAATTAAACATTAGCTAGGTATCATTGCGAATAAGCAATCAACAGGAGCCCGCTGCGAATCTTCTTCTCGATTATCTTAATAACCAAATAGCTCGCGTGTATCATTGTGTGTGGCCCTATATGGGACTCGATCAAAATATTGATACTGGACTACAAATATCACAGTTGGATTTCCAAAAATTGTATCCGATCAAATATTTTTTATTACAACATCTTAACACTCCGTCGTCGATATAAAATTAAAATCTCGTATAGGAAATATTCCTCCTGGTGATGGACCATATAGAGTAATCGCTGTAATTCTAAGTGATAAGACAATGACACTCGAAGGTGGTAATGGAAAAATGAGAGTAATTGATGCATCGGTGGAAAACTTGTAAAAATTAGATGAGCTGTTACCTAAAAAAAAATGTCGTATAGTCATGTTAATGTTACCTTGACACCTGGTCAGATAAAAAACTACAATCGAAAAACTCTGCTACGTGTGGAGCAAAAGTAACTTTGAAACATGAACAGATGAAAGGAGGACCAAAAAAGTTTTCGTTGACGAAAACTCAGCTTATTCATTTTAATAAAGTTAAACGCGAAACCAGGAGCACAGCTAGAATTTTCGTCCTCCGCGATTTCAAATATGATCAAATCCGATGGAATATTCCCCTTTCTCGCCTCGATTCCAGATTTAGTTGACGCCGCGGCTCCCAATGTCGCTAAAGCTGCTGCGCTAGGAGCTGTTGGAGCCCTTGGTGCTGCGGGTGCATATCAAATTATTGAGTCGATGACACCAAAAGAGAGCTACCATCATTGGAAGAAAGGAACGACCGGAGGAATACTCCCATTGTTGATGGCCTCATTAATTGCAAAAGCATTACTTCGTAGGAAAACCGGAAAAGGATACAAAAAAAAAGGAAAAGGATTCCGATTACCGAGCAGCCGATTCACCAGATACACAATCAGACAATAGCATCCATGTCAAATTTTGATTTGATTGACGCGGTAAAAAACTCCCCGATAACAAATTTCAGAGGTGTTTTTGTGAGAGATCAATTACCTAAACAACTTTAAATACCAGAAACGGGTATAATTAATCTCGATGATAACACCGGACCTGGTACACATTGGGTAGCTTATGTAATACACCCTAAATCAATTATTTATTTTGATTCGTATGGATTAGCCCCGCCAAATGAATTTCTCAAATACGTAACACAATTAAAACTACCTGTTTGGTATTTGAACGTTACCCACGCAGACATTAACCGATCCTCCGATATGTGGCCGAGAGGTCATTAACGTGTTAACGGCGATATCAAAGTCTCCTCAACTACCTCATAAAACCGTGCACAAATACACCAGCTTTTTAAAGAGAGATCATATAACATAACATGGTAGATTTTTGGGGAAGATCATTACCGTATCCACCAAAAACAGGATGAGTTTCAATCGAACGAGTAAAGAAACTTATATCAAGAGCGATCACAGACAGATTAACAGCACTAGGTAAAAATTTTATATCATCGGTGGAATCGTTAAAAACGCTCAGTGATGAATATTTAACACCCACATAAATAAATTTGCGGGGGTACAAAAATCAGTTACAGATATTCAACTGCCTATTTTCAATTTCTTTGGAATTCCACCGGTGACCACGCCGAACCTCGCACAGATAATAACACCATTGATAAACTAGCAACGCTGCAATAGGGCGGATGAAGACCACGTACAACAATTTCTAAATTTTCGTAAAAATATCATGAATACATTTTGTGGTGGTCCAATAGATAACATCGATGTAAAACTCCCGGATATTAAAACTTCCATCGATGAGATCAAGAAAACGCACGAGACCATCAAACACGATTTTCCGAAGATGATAACGACGCTTGAAAAAAAAATTCCTCACGAAAAAGAAAATATTGTAAACGTGGTATACACGATTCAGCATGGATCATTTACTTGGACACCGGAGAATAACACCGCAACCGTCAAGGGGATTTATAGATTAACAGTGGTTTCTCCGATTCAATTTAATATTGTATCGGGATCAGCGTCGACGGGTGTCAACAATATAATATCGACGATGATAGATACAAATTCAACTGAACGGTTTATAATAATACAAAACCCTGATGAAAATCAACCATTTTTTCTTCGAATGTCAATAACATGATACGTAGAACTTGTAGCCGATTTCAGTAAACAACTGAATTGAAATCGTCTTTTTTAATAATGAAAACAACTCAACAATATCGATACAACCAGGTGTTACAACTACAAGCTAAGCTCAGGTTACTCAACGAGGAAATTCAAACAAAAATAAAAAGTATAGACGAAGAATTACGGTGGTTGATGTAACCGTTTATTCGGTTTCAGGTGTAGTCACCGGAGCATGGATAATACTCTCTTCTGTGATAATGATCGCTCTGGTAGCTATTCCAATCTGTGTGGCTGCAGCGACAACCATAGCGGGAACAATTTCCATAATAACAAAAAGATATCATCGTGTAGTCAACGTAAACTCCAAGAATACATCATTAAGTTTCATACGGTATCAACTCGCAATTATCCGCGATGATATCATCATCACTCGACAACACCAACAATATCCGATAGCGAGTTCTCTGCGATGGTCCATATTTAAGACTCCGCGATGTCAAAATTAGAAATAAGCGTAGAAGATAATGGCACAATAAATGCTTCAATGAATAGTGGGGAACACAACTCCGATGAAAACGATGTTAATATCAATGTTGTCAAATAAATCAAAGTTCACGGTTGACTTTCCAACTCCAAACCAAGCAAAAGAAATCGGGTTAACTCATCTTCGAATATATAATAGCTGGTCTAATGTCATATTGGATCATTTTGGAGATAAACAACCCAATAACAGTTTTGTGTTTTCGTATAGAAATAAACCCGATGGAACTCCTGATTGTCAAAAAATATATATTCTAAAGGGAGGTTATGAAATCGTTGATATCAACAATGAAATTCGAAATAGAATAGCATTAATTCAAAAAAAGTAGACAAGGATGATGTTTTGATATCTACGTAGACAGATTTGGTAATGAAGTTTTTTACTGACGGATCATCAGATAAAACAACTTCAGCATGATCCCATAGCAATGATTAGTTATAATCGCGATCAGATAATGAATTATGTTCACTCGTGTATAACCGTGGATCGTCGTAAAGGAATACTGAACACGGAAAATTGAATAGAAAAAAACATTCAGCGATGACAAATCTTCGATTAATAAAATCTTCGATTTTTACACACAAGTGTGTGATTCCCGATTATAATTTCCGATTATAATTTTTGTATTCTCATGAACATCGTTTACGATCTCTGATCATTATTTTCGAGTAAAATTTTCGTTGGAAAAAAATTTCAAAGAATTTCACTCGGTGAAAATCCTTCAGGATGAAAATCGATTACGTGGAAATCCTTAGGTGAAATCGTTTCCACATATATTTATTTTCGAATTCTTTCGCGGTGTATTCTATCAGCGACTCTTTGTTCAAAAGCTCACCGACGACTTTTAAAATATTTCTTAACATCGCTGATGCCGCAACAAATGTTTCCATAGATGATACGATTTTGCTCCCGGAGGGGTATCTTTAGTATGCGATATTGTGACTTATACGTGGGAAAATTTAACCGTCGCGCTGAAGTTATTTTTGAGTATTCTACGTCGGCGTAATCACTGGTAAATATTTTAATGTTATGAAGATTTCCTACATGAACGAGTTCGTTTTTCAATTCGGCGATGGCTTCATTGTTCATGGTGTTATATATAATTATGTTTTTCTCAAAATTCCTTGCAATCATTTCATTTTAGGAAGAAAATATTTTATACGATTTTCATAAATAAATTTTTCACCTTTATAAAATCGATTCGTTTTACTACCGTAAACCACATATTTCCATGATGCATTGTTGAACTCGAATTCGTCATCAGCGGGAAATAATCGTAAATTTCTCCGTCGTCGAAATCCTTCCGAATTTTAACATCGTCGTAAAGCCAAGCTGGCCAATTTTCAACGTCGTAACTTCCTTTTTGTAATTTTCTTCGATTTCGTATTCGGTGATCGTCGATATGGTTTCGTTGTTCACACACACACACACACACATACACACACACACACACACACACACATATATATATATATATATATATATATATATATATATATATATATATATATATATATACGAAAATATTTTTAAAACTAAATTGCAATTTTCGATATATTAAAAAATCACGCAAAGGTAAATGAAATACTGTTATCTAATCATTTTGAGTATACCGTCAAATATATACCAGACGGAGTATATAACACGTCTAACATCGAAGTATTTAGCCGCGGAACACAACGACGGAAAATCAATAACAGAACTGTCCAAGAACACAGTTAAAGGACTTCGTTGTTGAGATTTAATCTATGGAGCCGAATTTAAACAATTTTCACTTTGAGTTACAACACGTACATTTTCTATACGATTGTCAAAGGGGATCTCGATTAATATGATCAACAACAAAACCGTTACCGACCCCTTCGATGAAACAATCAATAATGAATCGATGTTTGTATGTTTTTTGATGCTCGTAGTACCATTTAAAAGCTGTATAATTTTTTAATCCGAAGCGTACTCATAAACTCGTCTTTCCTCGTAATCCAATACCACAATTGATACACGGTTGTGGACCCGAGCTTCCTCGACGGATGTATCGCATGTGATCCCCACAGAACTCCCTTCGACATAATTTACCGCATCTGGTAGTTGATCCAATAGGCAACCAATTACAATTGCACATATATAGATAAATAGTTCTTATTTAAATATTGTTTATCTTAATAACAAAATTATAAAAATGCTTATGATTCTTAGATTGAGATAAATACTCAACGAAAGAAGCGTACTAACCTAGACGATAAGAAAAAATTTCCTACGAAGTTATTAGCGATTCAAACTAGTATTCGACCTTCGAAATACGAAATTAAAAACGAAGGTGCCAATTATGTATTTTCGACGTTTTTAACCCCTAATTTTGAATACAGAATGACTGATTCTCGTGACGAGGATAAATTTTAAAATACCAGATATGTAATTCAAGTAAAATATAACAAAATTTACGATGAAATAATCCCCGGGTATATAATCATCGTGAACGCGTATTAACCTCGACGGGAAAACCAGTCATGTTGACCGAGGAAACTAAACCGGGGACATTAGGTGGAATCGATAACAAATATTACAATCGTGCGTATCCTGTAACGGCGTTACCTTATGGGCTTTAACTGATAAATGACACAGATTTTAAAAAATTCTCCCGATGAAACTTTCAATAATTTTAAACTGTGTTGCGGAGCGAATCATATAACATTTTCAAAAATCTCATCGAGGTAACGGTTTAACTGAATTAAGAAAATCAAAAATATTAACGTGGGCTGAATCAGGAGTATCGGTAAGCGATGTTATTGAATTGGAGCGCATATTAAGATTTCCGATTACAGTGAAACCATGTATCGAAGATATTTTACTCGAAGCAAAATATAAAAAGAACAGTGCTCCTATTGAAATCATCGATCATAATTGTCATGCATGGAATATGTCCATGACAATATTTCCGATGTCACGAACGGTAGAATACTATCACGGAGATATATTTGAAGCTATCTACGAGATGACGTTATTTAAGGATGAATGGCAAACAAATGATCAGTATGTTAGAACCAACGGAGATTTATATCGGACTGAAGCTCTTCAAACACAGATGAATAATCTTGCGTTGAGATACACAGACAATCCCGATGAAATCACCAGAAATTGTTTTACGGTACCTGCTGTCGCAGCTCACTTTGCTAGAACGAACAATTCTTGGAAACCACTCCTCGCTGATCTGTTAGAATATGTTATAGCTAGCTGCGTAGAACACGGAATACGATTCACAAAATATGATATGCGTGGCTATTGTAGCGTGTTACCCAGCGAGTTTTCTCGGAATGGGAGAATGTCATGAATTTTTTAATCGATGTGGTCATCCTAGACACGAAATGACGGGAGTAGAGATACATGGACCATTACCAGACTTTGATTTAACGGGATTTGTTATGGTAACATCGTTTAATCTCGTGGATGATCTTAACCCGGTAATTTATCTCTGGGTGGGAAAACATCTCTATGTGCAAAAATGGGGTCCGATAGCGCTAGTATAGTTCTTGTTAGATAAGGGAATGTTGACCTCGTTGACTGCATCCGAGGCGATAATTTCATATCGGAAACACACCGATGTTTGGTTACTAACTCCTGAAGAACACGATTATCCGAGAATAAAAAATGTCTAGAGGATCAAGCAAAAGATCTTGGAAGGATAATAATTGGGCAGTTTACTCAAGGCGGAGCAGAAAATTATAAAAGAAAAACTTCCAGATTGATAATTGACGATGCTGAATTGATTTTATCATCGTGGATACAGTTGAAAACGGAACATACATAGGTAGATAAATAGCATATTTATCTAACAAGGAAAACCTCATAACCATAGTTGAATTCTACGAGAAAGAATCATCAAAATTTAGCCATTTGCGATCTTCGTTGCTTTGTTATGTTTTATTGAATGTGTTATCTATGGTAAACAGATTTTCTGATATTGCGGTTAGAGTTGCCACAGACTCATTTTATTTTAATGTTAAACATCTGAAACGCGTCGAGGAGTATATACACGCTGGGTTTTTTGGGAAACTTGGAGAATAAAAAAAGAAAAGATATACAATTACAACAAAGAAATCGATGAGCTCATCGAAGATAATTATCACGGAGACACTAATGCGGAAATATCATCGTTGCTTCCTTGTGTGTACGATCCGATAACAAGAAATCAAACAGTTTGTTTGAACGGTCCAGGAGCTTGATGAAAGACAACACAAGTGATAGTGTTTTTGGGAAGAATTCTGACGTGATTGTGCTTACTCCAACTCATCGTCTTGCCCGTGAGATGAAATCCCGAGGAGTTAACGCGTGCACGTATCATAGCTTCTTTAGATACAACGGAACCGAATGGACTCCCGATCGCATGGGGACAAATATACATTCAACGGATAACTATCTGGGTTGAAATCGGTACAGTATCATTACAATTACTTAAAACATTCCTTGATTGGTTGTTAAAGTAAAACACCGATTTGATCATGTACGGCGATCATAGTCAACCACCGCCATTTGACGGAGAATCTACTCGTGAATGGTTAAAAAATAGGGTGGACTAATACGAATAAATTTGCTCGGATTACCGTTCACTCGACGAAGAATTAACCACGTTGAAATTCGCTATAAGGCTACAACCGGATCATACACTAATCAAAATAACACGTAAAGTAATCCATGATCTATGATCTAATAACGTATAATAATTCTGGGATACGTGGAAACCCACCGATGTTGTTGTCGCTAGCAGAAAAAAAAAGAGATAAACTTCAGGTAGAATTATTTAACACCCACAAAGAAAATTCCCGATGGAACCGGTTCCGTTGTGTTACCGAGCAAAAGATACAGGACGACAAAACATCCTCGTTGATATCCCAGTTAAAACTGAGCAACAGAAACTAGTGTTGAATGATATTGTATACGTTGATATCTCCGTGGTTGAAAACACACTACGCGCTAATAAATCTCCGTGGGTGTTAGGATACGCGATGTCGATACACTCATCACAAGGATTAACCATCACCATTACAACTATGTGGATCGCAGATGACTTCTTCGAGTGGTCAAATTTAATTTATCTCGCTGCGTCACTAGTACAAAGAATAAATCAACTTCGGAGAATTGCTATTATTTGAGATTAGTCGGTGGTAATTGAGTGTCATCCGATATAACTTGTAACTGTTCACGGGTAAAACTCCGTTGTGGTGCAGTTGGATCTAGTTTGTAACGTGCTGGTCTGCTTTAAGATGTTATCGTGGAAAATATTTCATGCGCGGTGATACTCCATATCGGGTCAGTTTATCTTCTTGTTCCACCTTCAAGCTCACCGGGTTCGCATAAATATCTCACTGTGATATTGCTAGGTAGGATCTCTGATTGAAAATCTTTGATTGATGTTTGCATATATTGTTTTTGTTATCGCGATGACCGGTTTCATATTTATGTTTATGGTTATTTCATTTTTGAGCGATGCAACCACATATGGTAATCGTTTGACCCATTCGCGAGATAATTTATCATCAATGAATTATTTAACGTACTGATAATGAAGCAACTTATCAGCGTGTGTTCTGTTAAACCGCTCAACAATTGTCTGATCGCGATGAATTGCAGTGTGTCCTCGTCGTATCATGGTGTTGTGTTGTTTCATTGTTGATGATACTTCACCCTGAAATTCCTTACCAGGATAAACCTGAAGGAGATTTGGCCATCGTAGAGGACCTCGATGATAAATTTTTTTGAACGCGGAGGTAACCTCGGATGACGATTTTGTTGATAGCGGTTTAGCTTCTTTGTATCTACTCGCGACGTCAACTATCGTTAACGCGTATTTGTAAACACGTTTTTAAATTGTATCAAGCGGAAGAAATAATATATCGGCCTGATGAACTTCATTTGGGGTATTAACATCAAATGACTCGTATTGAATCTTTGCTGGGCGCGGTAGATAAATTTGCCATATAGCCTGTCTGGATAACCAATCCGCAGCTGTTGCACTAGTAACTTTAGCCGCGCTTGCGAGTTTATCGATGGCTGATTTACCTGTGTAGTATTAGGTTAGAAAATAACAAATTGATTCCATATTAAATATCTAACTCCGCGACTAATTTACCCTTCATAGCGGCTATTATTATCCATGATGCTATTTTTTTCCTCTGAAGGATTTATCTGGAATTGAATTTAGCGCGTGGATTAATTTTATATCCGCGAGATGACGTTGTTCGAGATCTTTACTACGATATGCGATATCATGAATACGACAGGCTTCATCGGTGGCGTTTATAGGGTATTCTCCCGGACGAGGATTATCTTGGTCATCAAGTTCGATATCTAATCGTGTTCCGGGACCACAATAACTATATCCTGGAAGGTGTTTGTCTCCTGGATACTTCTCCCATGGAACCACTGGAGTTTTGTTAACGCGGCCGCGATATCATCCCCGCTTTTTTAAAAATAAATCTAATTTTTTTATACCACAACGCGCTCACTTGCCAGTGATAGCTTTTCTATTATTAGCTGTCGTGGTAGGAATCGGATTAAATGTCGGTGTACTACTTTTACATTTTACACAATACAACTTCATAATACTAGTAAGTTATATTTAATGGAATGTACCTTTTTTTGCGTTAAAACGGCGAGCACTTGTCAAATATTAACCGATGTTACCAAACTACGTCAGGATGATACTTATTAGACCATCGGATAGCGGTAAAACACAGCTGCTACTTAACTTGATTTTGAAATGGTTGAAATGAGACAAATTATATTCGGTGCACCGAGCGTGGATGATCAACATTGCTATTAGGTGCTAAAGGATTATAACGAGAGAGCCTCGGAGATCACAGGAGAAGATATCATTGAGTTTATTAGAGATATTAATGAAGCACGTTCCGTGGAAGACATTAACAGAGATATTAACAACTTGGTTGTGTACGACGATGTAATGCTAGATAAACAAAAATATCCCGCCAGAAATTTTTTCTCGCGGAAGACATACAAACTCGGATGTGATTTACGTCACCAAAAAGTAAACACAAGTAACCAAAGTGATCAGAGAAAATTGCAACATGTTAGTGGTGTTTAAAGGAGTTGACACTCATACACTTAGACATCTCTGGCAAACTTGGTGTAGTGATATGGATTTTAAAAATTAAAAAAATTCTTTAGTGGCGCTCAGGCAACCCCCACACGGATTTGTAAGGATAAATTATCCGACCCTGTAAAACGATATCGGATAGAATTGGATAAATTATATGGTTAGCGGCCTCTCCGGCCAATCTAGAATACTATGATTATCCGATGTTTGCAACATATTATCACTTATAACATTAATTTGGAAAATATGCCGGTTTCATCGACGGATTTGGACCGGATAAAAACGAACATTGATCATGTTAATTTGATAAAATAAAGGTTTATTGCTAAATTACAAGAAACCTTTATTGTGTCAAAATAAAGTCTGCACAACCTTTTGTAGGGTTTCTTAAAAACGTTAGAATCCCTAAAAATTTATAACCGTTATTTTGGCAAAATAATGGCTGCACAACTTTGTGTAGGATTTACCCCTTCCCCATTGAAATACTGTTATTTTGACAAAATAGCATACATATTGTTAAATTACAAGAAACCTTTATTTTGACAAAATAAAGGCTGCACAACCTTTTGTAGGATTCGCCCCCCCTCCCCCATGCTGCTGTAGTTTGCTTTGTATTTGCAGCAGTCTTCCACAATTCCACGATAATGTCATCATACCTCCTTTTGCTGCATGTTGTGGTGTTGTCACATGTTTATTGCTTGTTGATTTGCTGTTGATGTTTTATTGAATTTTGCCAGAGTGGAGGTTGTAATTTGCTGTCGTTTGTGATGTGGAGTCTTTGAGCTAATTGCTGAATCCGGTGGGTGTGTTTGGGTCTGTGCGTCTTTAGTTCTGTTCTGATGAGTCTTCGCAACAGTTGAGAAGATTGAGCAATATCAGGAGTTTATAAGTTGAACATTTGTTTATGATATTGGATATATATTTCACCCTTTGAATTTACTTCTCCTGTTCAAAGATGTATAGCTCTTGGTACTCGTTTCGGCAGTTATTGCAATGGTGGTTGGAATCGTACTGGGGTCTCCGATTAGAAACGCCCATATTGAGTATTTGTTACATCTGTTTTTGTGGTGGACATGCTTCTGCCACGTTCAACATCAAACAAGTATATCTCGACCAGAACTTATAATAATATAAACTTAACTACCTTAGCTGTTGTTGGTGTGTCGAAGGTGAGTGTAATGGTGTTATTATCCTGCAAAATACAGTTTTTTTTGTAACAGCGTATACGATGGCAGAGACATCTTGTTCAGTCTTCACATTAATGATGTTTTCATCACTGAATCCAGTCAAGTTAAGACAGCGAATCACTTCGTTTGTAAAATTCACTGAAATGTGAGAAAACCAGGCTACTGGAATATGAACTAAATTCTTATGGTTCAGTATAGTTTTTAATTGTCGTGCACATTCCATAAGCAGCAATTAGAGGATAGGTTTGTACGATTTGATATGCCAATTAACCCAATTGTCGTATTTATGTACTACAAATGGGAAAATATGGCAAGCGGTCTTGAAACATATTTAGATTGTATGATACGAAAGCGTGGGAATCACTCCGCGCAACATGGTTCCCAATACCAATCAGACCAATATTTTGGTTCTCTTCAGTTGACTTTTTTATTTTCCATTGTGATTAGCTTTGTATTCCTCTTTCGTGCTCACCCACTATCTCGAAGCCTAAGAATTTGAAACTGTTGAAGTGTCAGGAATACGTTTAATACATTATTAAAGTAAATATAGCTCCCAAATGTTCCGTTGAGCCGTCACATTCTATGAAGTCTTACAACGGACAACAGACGAAAGTAAATGTAGTAGAGTACAGGGCTCGTGGTGATATCTAGATAGATGCGAGGAAAAAGAGAAAGTGAAAATACCAATTAATAGACCATCCTAATGCTGGATGGGACCATCGGAGAGCCGTTTTGCGCAGCTACCATTATCCTTTCCTCCTTCTAGAGCAAACAGTTTGTCGTCACTCAGTTTGTCGTTACTCTGTCGACTCTTAGTACATGCAGTGAGAATACATTGGGCCTATTCTACATCTCCGCAACCACAAAAAACTGTTTGATTTAATATGAAACATCTTATGAGATTAATTCCTGTGTAAATACATATGTTCTATATCAAATATAAACTAAATTTGTAATTGATAGCAACATTGTGATTTTAACATCATCTGCTGACAAATTATTAATAATAAGGTGCCTTTTAATAAATTACGGTTGCTACTGACGACTGTATTGCCAAGGACACAATTACTACAAATTGCTCTAAAACGACTTAACAAGGATATTGCGCTTGAAACCAAACGTCGGCTGATTGCCATTGGAGGCTATTCTTCTTCTGAATGATCACATGGAATGTTTGAATTCCACCTCCAACAAGGTCTCATTAATACAAAAAAACATTTTATGTAGAGCTATGCAGGTCACATTTCTGTTCCGTCAGATGATGCTAATTACAAGCAACAACAATGTAACGATAAAAAGTCCAAAACGTTGTCGGTGAGACTAATTCTATAAAAAGTTAGATCGGGGTAAAGGAGACAATGCACATAATCTATTAAATCAGAATATATGAATGGTTCTTGATTTATTCCAGTGATACGTAAGATATCTATGATACAATATAAATAACTAAACTATATTAGGTTATGTTCAATACTCGTTACATAAAAAATTCAACGTTAATATTTAAGGTGAATTGTTACGGGTCACAACTCTAGCCAAAACGGAAAGAACAAACCAATACAATTGCATTTATATTTTGGTGACAAAGATTATAATATGTGTAATTGATCTTACCTGATGGCAGTTTCAAACAATATCCATACGAAGATATGAAGTTGATTGTCAAAGGCCATAACTAGGCGTCTGAGTGGTCTAAAGCACAGGTTTTTACAGATCACCGACAACTCAATGTGAGTTTTTAGTCCTGGATAGGAAAACATGGGTATGTAAGAAAGCTTGCTATCATCTTCATGTGCGTAAATGGTTGTTCTCGACATTGTCTGCTGTTCTTCCGTGACCAAATAATAGGTCGCTATATATGTCTTGTCACGTGCTGAAAGTGAAGTTAAAAACAAGCAACTACCAAAACGTGTATCTAAAATAGGGCTGACAAGACACACTATAAAAAGGCACATCTACTTCAGTGTGATACCATTCAAACAAATCTACACCAAATACATGGAATGGTGTCTTCAATTATGATGGACAGAAGTTTAGAAGTTGCCAAGGGCCATAACTCTGTCTTAAAAAGAGGCTACATGACACACTCTACATGTAGCACATCTTGGTCACGGAGCCGATGTTGTGTCTTTGAGCCAAATTGGACCAAGATAATTCTGGGCATTGCCAGTTGCAACCAGCATTGGCAAAGAGAAATGTAATTCTCAAAGGCAATGGTCTAACCAAAATGGAGTTAATGAGACGGTAGAAGCTACATTCCATGTAAAGATATAAAGCTGTTAAGGGCGTATTAATAAGAGAGTTGACAATACATAAGACACTAATAACACAAATGAGTCATTGGTCAGAATCTGCTGAATGATGCTAGAGCTATGCCAGTTACAGGGCAGCATAGGAAGAAGATATGAGGTAAATTGACAAGGCTAGACAATTTGTAATAACTTAATTTATACATAAACGTAATTGATAAGTATTGCATTCCGTTTGCACATATTCATGATCACCCAGCGAAAATCATGCTGACAGCCAAGAGCAAAAGCAGCTGCTCATGCACTCTTGGTTTTAGGATGCTGTTGAAGGATCATTTAATTTTAAAATGATTGTTTCAAGCTTTCTCTATTTTTTTTATCTAGATTTTAATATTCTGTCATATCACCATTATCGGTATAATATTATAAGTTTTTTTGTTGGAGTATACTTTAGATTTTCCTTCAACAGTCATTTATTTAACATTTGTACTATTGTTTAAGCTGTGAACTCACATGGATTAGATTTTCTAATAATCGTATCATTACATGTAGCAAACAAATCGTCAGAATGAAGCTCAAGTAACATTTAAATGAGATAAGAGTAAGTTCAGTTCAGTTGGATCCAGGGCATTCATAGTTTTGTCAGAGAGAACCTACTCCTGAGTAATAGGGTATTCTCGTCATTCACGCCGTGTTCTCTTAAGGTCTTGGAATGATCCAACCAGTTTGCTGCAAAATGTATGATAGTGTGCGAGATTCTCACGTTCTTATACTATACTATTATTTACCATGCGAAGAGGCAAGCATTTAAACATAATTAGTCTCAGCCAGAATTTAACATTACGAGTTCTGGTACATTTGCAGATAGATAACACTTACAGAATATTAAAAAAATGGATAGCGGAAGTGCATTGACAGGTTGGTGTATTTGATTTCAGGTTTTTTTCTGCTGATTCAGGCATTTTGCAAAACGAACGGGTCTGTTATTATCACACAGTTCTTCCTCTGGTAAAATTGTTGTTCAATATTGGTAATCCTTGCTTGGAATAAGGAACTGCTATATAACATTAGGCATTGATAATCTAATTTCATCTCTGATGATAAGCTCAGGATTATATACAACTTGCAGGATATCTTAACTAACGTTTACGAAAAAAAACAAAGTATAAAGTAGATTTCATCCATTGAACTATATCCACCTCTAATTTTAAAAAAATCCCTAACTGTTCAGAACATCAATAGGAAGATGGTGTAAAATCTCAATTGGAGTATCAACATTGAAATCTAAATTGGAGTATCAACATTGAGATATAAATAAAAACTAAAGCCGACAATAATTGTTATTAAAATTAATATTTCTAGTTTCGTACTGAACAAAGCTTTGCAATATGAATCATTGCTATCATTCGGAATTTAAAATAAAGCACTGTTCGTTCCCCAACCATTTGGTTCATGTGGGATCAGATGCATTATCAATACGAATCAACATCCATATGTGTTGTATTGGAACAAATGCAATATTAATGCTATCCAGTGTCGATATTGGTTGTATGGGATCTGATGAAGTACGAATACTAATCGGGAAAACATAGCAAAATACTATTAAAAATTATGATTTGTTTATTGCTTTATTAAGAAAGTACCACCTATTTATGATCATAACAATTTAACTTTAATTTAAAACTCACTGTCGTCTTCTTTGTGGAGTTTCTTTCTCATCTCCTCCATTTTCTTCTGTCCTTAGCTATGAACGTTTTCCTCCTTAGTGTCAGCGAATTCTCTATTTCATCATCAGACATTCCAATATTAGCGAGTACTCATGGTTTGTTATTCCTGAAAAATAGCACCACACATGTCACAGTATGATTCCGCTTGAACACAATATCAAAATCCTGATAAATTTTAAATGTAAATCGATGTAAAGGGGTAACCTAAGATCTAATTGAACAGACTGACGGTCTAAGTTTTTGAAACGATCTCCTGGAATTCTTGATAAGACCTTGTAACATGTTTAATGCTGAATATTAAATTCAAAATATGATATTAATCTGGCAAAAACACTTTTCAAAACAGATGGTGTGGGATACATATTGGCTGCCAGAATGGTTATATTTAGGAAGAAAAAGACATCATTAGAAGTGTTTAGGGAAAACCCCATTTCATATTGTCTTCTATTTTGGAACATTGACAACAAATCTAAATTTACGACATTTGTCATAGCTGCCATATTGGCTTTTCGACTATCACTAGTTTCCCGACTCTCACCATCTAGGTGTTAGACAAAAGGCTATTAGTGAAAACCCCATATTGATATATCCACATTCCATATAGATCGTTAACACAATAAAACTCATCTGAAAAATCTCCGTACTAAATGACGTTTACTTTACAAAAGAGTAGTTTAGACAAGCTTTTCAAGATGGCCATATATTCGACGTCAGATGAGCACCAATTTAGTAAACGTTCTATTAAGAGTGTAAGATATCGATTGGGGAAAACCTCATAATAATATGAACATTCATAGGTTGAGAAAATATCTGAACACGCTGTTCAAGCAAGTCACTTTATCAGCCACATTTCATCTCAGATCAAAACCATTTTTATTTAAAACTAAGTAGAACCGGTAGAACGTTTTCCGAAGAGTAACCTATGCCAATATAACTTATCATGCAGGAATATTAGCATTGATAAATAAAGGTTATAGGTAGTTGCATTGAAGTACAATTGGACGTCCTATTGACACCAATTTCATTTAAAGGCAGGTAGATATTATAAGAAGTCCTATAGTGATAACCATATCTTGACACGACTCTCCACTATTGTGTAATGGCTATAGCAAATGTAATAAGATGAGTGCTATGTGGTGGCCATATCAACAGTATGTTCACACGTAAAACCAACTTGAAATCATTCGAAGCTTTCTGGTTAAAACGAGTTCTGAGTATCTCTTCAGGATGAGTTGCAATACAATTTCAAGATGGCTGCCAAGACAGCCACAGTTGCCTGAACATGTATACCATTTTCCTTTAGGACAAGTTATATCTCATAAAAAGGATTTCAGTTAAATAAAACACATGGTGATTGGACTAGCCATCTAAGAGTAGTAGCGATGAAAAATATGTTCAAGACATATTCAAAGATGATAACAGGGTTTCATCTAATGGGAGAGCATCTACATTATCACCAAATTATTATGGACGAAAAAGAGAAACGAACGGAGGAGGATATGGCTATACGTCAATATTTACTAAACAGATCAAAATCCGCCTCTACTTCTTTATCTGTTCGAGGTCTATTGCAATCCGTGAAATATGGATCACATAGTTGTATATGTTTTATTCCGTTGATTGCTTCTGGGGTTAATCAGTTCATTACCTGTGTGTTAACCAACTAATACAAAGTTAGTAAATTGTTACTTAAGTTTGTTTTATACAATTTTCCACGATTCCAAATATGTATTGTGGATACTAATGCTTCAATATACGAATTTCCGCTAGCATGAGCTCTGCCACGTTTTGATTTTATTATTCAGCACTTTACTGACTACAACATACAAAATTTCATATCAGATCTATTATCATTTGTTTGGGTTTTACGTTCATCGTTGTTATAGTCTGCATGTTTAGACATGGGTAGTGTCATCAAAATAAATACATTGACTAAAGACATGAAAATTGCACTCTGCTTTTAATTTCTATGTGAATTAATTAGCAACCAGTTACTACATTTAATTTCAAAATATCGTTGCAAAAAAGGTTGACATCGGATTCATATTAAGCCCATTGTAGGATTCAAAATCACTCCCAGATATTTCCATTAAGTGTCTTTAAATAAATTTTCTTCATCATTATTACAATCTAATATTTTCTAACGCAATCTTCATTTAAAGATTAACCACGATTGACATCAGTCATTTGGGGTTTCGTGATTGCCCAGATTCTAAACACTCATTTAAAATATTCCTTGATGTAAAGGTCAAATTACGACATAATCCTTGTTCAGAGCCAATCGTGCCTATCAAATTCAGTTGAGCAACTATTCACGTCAATCAAATATCACGTTACTGCGAGATTCGTACCAATTATATGCTTAAAACGAAATCACTTTCTCAGGTATGATCCGAGATCTCAAGCATATAAAATAAAAATAAATGTAATTGATTACGACCATTGAATTCTTGACCTGAGCCATACATGGTTTGTCCTTAAACCACGAGCAAGCTATCCACAAAAGTTTGGTAACTGGAATTATCATTAAAAAATAGTCCAAATACTTTCCATTGAGCTGAGCGCAATTTTAAGCATGATGTCACCATACATGTAGCCTTTGAAAGGTGTAGTCTGCTCTGTATTCAGTTAGCATATCAGCCAAACATTAACATACCAGGATGAAAATGTGCCAACCAGCCATCTGCATAAAATGATATGTGGTAGAGCATATTCAATGTAAGAAGAATCGATTGGTTGATTTATTGATTGATTGATTGATTGATTTTTAAAGGCGCACCAGCACATTTAGACTATTTAGCGTCATACAATAGGTTGTATTTATCCATGATTAAAAATAATAAAAGGTTTAACATCCACCAGCGATATAGAAAACCAAATAGTTCAAAGTAAAATGTTAAGATGTTGGTAATAATACAATTGAACGCTTCCCAATCAACGGGAGATATAAATCGTATATGTTGATGAAAAGAAGTTGAAAATAAGAGGCCGTATTTGCATTATGTAAAAATGTCTAGGTGATGGCATACAAGTTATAGTTTAAAATACAGATTTACTTCCTTCAGGAAATCTAAAATACAAGTGATATGTATAGTATCAAAAAGTTCCTTCATGTCATGTACATAAAATAGTACTTATCACGCTTAGGTTGCAGGTCGGAATACTCGGTCATAAAGTGTGTAAAAGTGAATGGTTCATTGCAAGAAATGCACTGTGGTGGATCTTTACCTTTTAGTATGTGGGAGTGGGTAATGTATGTATGACAAATTCTGATTCTTTCATTGACTACCTCCTCCCTACGGATGGTTATGTAGGAATGACTCCATTCTGCCAAGGTTGGTTTGATGGCATGAATTTTATTATTCACTTCATTATACCATGATGCTAGCGTAGGTACGTTTTGATATTAGACTTAAAATCAGAAAAGGGTAATATAAACTCTGATCGTTCTTGTGATAGAGCCATCTTAGCAGCGCGGTCTGCTTCTTCGTTGCCTTTAATACCAATATGGCTAGGTAGCCAAAAGTATATTATATTGTAGGAGGTACTAAGCTCCGTAGTTTCGACGAGGAGATTGGTTAATGACTGATTCTCCAATTTTCTAGTGTGTAGTGACTGAAGCACAGATGGTGAGTCACATATTTATTTAAAATAAGTTTATGTTCGATAAATTTCAGAGCAAGGTCTATGCTCTGATTTTGGCTGATTAAATGTACCCATCGTTTGGCAAACGTACTTTGCTTATGTGTTTGCAACTAACGAAGGCTGCAGCATCCTTTTCATCAACCGTCGATCCATCAGTATACACAATCATTGTGGGTTGCTTAAGAAGCCAAAGTGGTGTTTCCGAGACAAACGTTTTCTGAGCTGTAGAGAGATTAATTTTGATATTGTCAAAGCTGGATGATATTCTGATGCCAAATGAAGGTATGTCATTTGGCTTATTTTCATCTAAATTATTGCATTTTCCTTGGAAAACAGCCGAGAAAGCAGGGTTCAGAGGGTATGAGAGCGTACTGTGCAGAAGCATTTCGCTGCGATGCGATCAAGTGGTTCATTCTCGAGAAGGCTTTCACACGGAAATGTCTTAAATGCTCCCGGAGCGAGTCTAATTCTCTGACGATATATTGGGTCAAGCATTATCAAATAGGACTCCCTAGCTGAACCATAAACAACGCATCCGTAGTTTAGTTTGGAGCGGATAAATGTTCTATACAAATTAAGGATGACTTGTTTATCAGCACCCCAGTCAGTGTGCGCAACTACCTTAAGTAGGTTTAAAGCTGTAAAGCATTTCGCTTTCAAATTATTGATGTGTGGAATAAAATGCAGTTTGTAAAAAGAATGGGTTATCAGGGGTAAAGTAATATTGTAGACAAAAATTATATAAATATAACGGGAAACTTGAAAACCACATGGATAAAAAACAAACAATAGTTTAACGGTCAATATCGATTTCATTTAGTCAAAGAAATGCAACTGAAGAAAGGAAGATAAAGATTAATTATATTTGGTAATCCCTTATGCAACGCACAATGCATGACTATAAAGCTAAGTAATAAGAAACACAATGCATGACTAGAATGATCAATAATATTACCTATCCTTGAACCGATTGTCAGCATAAGTTGTCCTACAGTGTTGTTGTCATCCACCTGGAACTTACAAACTTTATCGTCCGTTGTACGAACATTCACGATCCATACCCTCGTCTTATACTCTTCTTATACTCTACCAGATTTTGATAATATAAAATCAATATGTGAACCAATCCTCAGAAAATTGATCAATGAAATCTGCGCACCAGTTATGATTGACAATGTCTGAAGTACATGATATCAAATGCATTGGTCAGATATTAATATTTAGTTTACCATTTTGTCTGAAATATAGTTGCATCTGAGTGAACCAGTCAGCTGAAATTATATGTATATTTTAGCTAATGTATAGTACACATATAACTGTGTACACTTTGGGCTCAATTATGTCGTCAGTTATGATCTACATTACTTGCTCAAAGTCTTTAGCAAACGATATGATTCATGTAAAAAAGCGAAAACTTGAATGCATAAACCATAAAATCAACTGAAAGATCTTGAAATCTTTAACATTTGTCTGTGGGGGCATACTTGTTTTATTTCCAGTATGACGTTACAGAGTTAAACAATAAAGAATGCTTCCGAACATACTAACTGCCAGTTATTTTAGTTCTACATTTTAAGACATTTCAGCCTGATTCACCTGATAAAAAGCTGGACTTAGCTAGGTCACTACGCCTGTATTAAGTGTTTGTTTTCACTTTTAATTGGACGACGTTATGGTGTTTTCTTTCATGCAGAAAAAAATTATGCAATCTTCTCTACCAAATGTTCAATTAATAGTGGGGATATAACCAACAGATTGATCATTCACATTGTATTTCCAACATACACAAAACAGCTACTTGGACACAGTCACTTGTTTATGTTTGTGGAAAAAATAATGTACTTGCAAGACCTTAGCAAGGTGGGTAACTATGATCACATGCGTTTTTGTATCTGCCTCCTTGAATATTCTGTGTTAATTTGCTTCGTTGCCACTTTCATTCCCTGATTACACGTATCATAATGAAAAGTTTTCTCCGAAATTGTTTCACCATGTACAATTTGAATGCTTTACAGAACACTTAAAATCGACTTTAGCATAAAGTATTGGTGTGTTTTGATGTTGGATGCCAATACGTCCGACATGTCGGGAAGAAAAGAAGCTACTAGTAGTTATGATTGACAATTAAGAATTGGCCTTGAAACAAGCCAATCAAAACTGAAGAATACTATTTAAACACGTGTCGAGAAAGAACTTCAATTTGACCCAAGCAGATAATAATTAAAATACAATAGATTAGGATTAAATTAAACTATAGTGATTATATGTTTCCCATCCATATCAATTTGTTTACTATCAACCATGAAAATTTGTAAGACCAAAATATTACACTTACAATAACTAAAAGGAAGCTACATGTTTCTTAATATTGTTACAAGTCTAGATATCATTCGCAACACGTCCATGGCCTATTGTTCCATTCCAAAATACTAGTGTCCACACCACTACGTTCTGAGAACCACCATGTCTTGATTATTACAGGGGCCATAACTCAAATTCCGGTGAGTAAGATATGCATATGTTGTTATTTCCTTGAGGCAAACATACATACATTATCAAATTATGTTGACTGCAATATATAAGAATTGTATATGCGTTTATCTTCATCAGAACCAACTCCAAAAACAACACAGATCCTGATTGACTGTCACACTGTGCGATATAAGATCTCAGTCGAGTTTGGTTACTCAACTAATAACTCCTAAGACGATGCATAGACCTTAATCTGCTGTCACATTATGCATTTTGGGTCGAAACACTTTTTTCTTTGTTACAAGGATGAAATCCTAACAAACTGCATTAACCATGACACGTTGTGCATTATGCAGTTTGGTTATATCTTGTTCCACTGATTAATATAAAATAATTGCAAATACTCTAACACACAGGTGTATTATACAATGGAATATTTTGTTTAATACAGTTGAATTTGACATAAGCTCATATATGATTGTTCAGTTGAATGGTACTTTTATGCATGTATATATGGTATATATACAAGCTTTAGACCTCACTATAATTCTGTATCAATGTAATCATGTCTGTCATTGATGCCAATTGTTTTAATATTTTTCCTACTTAAGTAATTAACGCATCGCATGTTTGCTGTACATTGGTTTTGTTTTTGATTCTTTAATATTATATGTAAGTCGTGTTGCATTATAAACTAATAGTTCTCTTCAACATCATTTAATTTCCTTGCACATAGATGTGTTTGAAAAACTGATACATTATGCGATGATATTTGAGTCAGCTTCTTCCCTGATGGGAATCTTACAACAGGAAAAGTCGATCGTGCTAAATTGTGACACATGTGCATTGTATCATAGAGAAGAAAAAAACATGTTTCTAATGATTTCAATCATAGATGTGAAATAAAGTTGTCCTGTGTCTGATACGTGCGAAGTAAAACCATCATGCCACACATGATAATAACATAATATATAATACAATGACTGGTGTGTGTTGCACAAGACAGATTCTTTTTGAAGCTTCAATTTCGTTAAAGGTTGGTTATAATTTAAATGATCAGAAATTAAATCAACTTAGAAAAGCTCTGTAATAACATAATGGTATTATAAATCTTTCTTGGAAAAAAAACTTTTTCAAACAGATAATATTCAGAAATTGTTCTCAATATAATAAAAATATTAAAAAATGCAATTAACTTTTCCATGAGCAGAAGAACATTAAACAATATTTATTTATTAATTAGTACCTCATGAAAAAGTCAGCTGATCGACTTTGGCTGGGAAACATAGTTTATTATCGATTTGCAGTAGTAGACAAAGCCATATCGTCCTAAAGAATGTATCTCCCTTGGTTTCTCAAGTGTAGAAAAATGCAGTAAATAATGAATTGAAACCAACGGGAAAATCTTACAGACGCAAACAAAACATCAATAAATACATATTTACCAATTTGCGCAGGAAGTGGTGTTCCAGTGTGAGGCAAGGATCCAGCCAGACACGCTTAATAGGGTGATCGTCTGATACAAAAAGTCCAAATTCATTCACTGGAAAGTAAACAAAGAAACGATGATGATTGATTGATTGTGAACTTTAGGACATAACATAAGTTTAAGGATATTTAACGCCACAACATGTTTACATTGAGGAAAGCTAATAGTTCGGGATGTTTTTTTTATAAAAGAGCGTTAAAAATACAAAAACAAAACCATACTAGTATATTGGAAATCTTTGACATATTCCATTCAAATGTTCTTTCTAAACTGAATAGAGGTACAATATTAGGGTGATTAAAAGTGATTAAAAGTACAAACAAAATACTTGTATAATGTTTATAAATAAATCGCGTTGCAAACAAAATAATCTTTTAAGAAATGTTGACTTTATGCAAGAAATTTAAAACAATTGGACACTTTTACCTATAAGAACGTTTCATTATATGTTGAACATTTTTGGCAGTTGCAGCGTTTAGAGTGAAATATAACCTATCATAAAGTGTTTAATAACGAAGTGCTCATTGCAAGAAACGCACTTAGTGTGGGTCCTCGCCTTTTATTACGAAGGAGTGGATTAAATGTATTTAGTTGTTATCCAGAAACAGTTTTTTCTTCTTTCCTTCAAACTGGTAGAGACCTTTAATTTGTCGACTCAAAGGATGAACGGTTTCGTCAATGACTAATATGTGAAACATATCTACAACTTTTCATAATTAAAGGTAGTGGATAATCAAGATTAGTATCTTGAAATGTTATGCCGATTAAAAACAGTGAACAATACAAATACTGAATTTTAAATGGAGAGATCTGAAAACGTGATTTCATCAACAATTGCTCTAAGAGGGAAAATGCTTACTGCTTGTTGAGCGAACAACTAGAGGTAGAAGAAAATACGTTATAATAATGTCTTTATGGCATCCATCCATTGATACAAGGCGCATGAGCCATTGACGGATATAACCTCAAATAGATTTAATTTCATAAATGAAAGATCTCTATGGAAAAAATGACTGATTAGTTCTTTTGATTTTAGTGTCGATCTGCCATGGAAGGTAAAATATTAACGGAGCCCTCCATGGTAAGGTAAATATGTTTCTTACTATTCCCTTTCCTTTTCCGGTCTGTTATAAAGAATAAATCAAACTTCTCATAAGAGAGAAATGGATTCACATCTGCCAATAAACCTTAGTGAATTGATACAGAACATCAAGAACAAAGAATGCAATTGGAACCAGCAACGGGGGATGCAGAAGAACAGATCAAATCAAAGTGTGTATGATTAACAACACGGCTATACTCTTTTGGAGGATATAACAAAATGAATCACGCTTGAATGTGGCGCATTTGTGGACTAGTGTATAGGAGAGATTGCCAGGTGTTGTTAGTCTAGTCAGGTAAATGTATTTGTTTGAATAATAACTAATAATATCACCTAATATGTATTTCTTTTCTTTCCCTTTATTTACCTAGTAGCATATGATATAATTATTAAACGTTTGTCTTGATGTAGTAGCCGTGGATGGCTTAGTAATGTAAGTCGCTCAACCTTACAGGTCACTGACATCTAACCTCGGTATGCGTTGTATCGAATTTCTTCTGTGTTATTCTTTACATATCCTTTTCGATAATCTGGTCGGACTGTACATAATCAAGAATAATACCAAATGATTACGTCCCCGTTTCATCTATCTCAAATTCTAATATCATTTTTGAAGATTAATATCGAAAAATGGTAATTAGTGAAAAAAACATTTAAACTGTTGAGAAAGACAAATTATTTTCTTTCAGCTATGCGTTAGAAATAAATACATAACTTGAATTGCATCGTGTGTTCAAGTTCTTTTTGAGCACATCTATTCATGTTTGCCATTATATCTGTTTTAGGACGAGTGTATCAAAAGCGTAAGGAAGATCGTCCGATCCATGAGAAGCTACTGTCAAACTTTCTCACATGACTATATTGCACGAGATCGAGACAGAGAGAAGAGATGAGATGTCAGTGATCTGCAAATACAATCTTCTACACGTTCAAACCCTATCGCATTCTTCGTTTCTTTTCTTCTTGTTTTCCCTTTCCGTTTCTGTCGTTCAGAAAACACAACTTCAAGTTTATCACCAATGAGTAACTCACGTTTACGTCTATCTCAAATTTCAGATATTATTTTTGAAAATGGTAAATAGTAAAAGAAAATACATTACTGGTGAGTTGGAGAAAGCATTGCGAAACCCCTACATAAGAAATAAGTAAAATACGTATTTGGTGTGTGGGTTTAATGCCATTTTACAACACATAGTGGATGATAAGCCCTCGAGAATGAAGCACCACCTAACCACGGCAAAATGCTGGGATGATTTCTCGCATGCCTACGTTTCTTGAGCAATGATTTAGTAGTAGGCTTTTATTACATTTGTAACATGAAGAAACGTTGCGAAATTATTTCATTCAGTTTACGGTCTCGTTTCCTTTAAGGCCTTGCCTGTTGTACATACTAAAACAAGAGGCGACACATGTGAGCATAACAAGTGATCATTCGGAGGTTCGTCTTTCAATTTTTTTTAAGGCAAAGGTTTCTTAAACGTTGGATGTATTTTGGATGTAAATCAAACAAACATACCTACCCTACCCCCGAAATTTTTTCACAAGCACGATAACGTTCATCAAGTTCAAAAGAACACTCGACATCAATCTTTTTGAAGATTGTCAAATTTGAATCACATTTACACTTACAAATGCTAAAGGTATGAGCAAAATTACTGTAGTTTTGTCTGGATACGTAGATATGACTGTACTGATATATACATACATAAAAACACAGTAAGGAAATTCACGGCTAAGCAAGTACCATATTTCCATCAAAATATTACAATGAATTTGTTACTTGAATCAGCTACATCTCTTTAGAAACACAACTGTTTGTTTACAAGGATGCTACTGTATGTATTTTCTGGAAGCAAAAGCATCAGTACTCGAGTATGTAACGTTAGAACCAAACAGGAATTTTGTATTATATAGCCAATCATTTATAGAGCTAAACTGGAAATTAAGATTAGGCAGCCATTTTGAATTCGATGTTTCAGCTGTGTAACGTTTTCGTCTGTCTTCACTTTGATAGAAATACCTTATTACAAAACGAGTCTTTTTGTAACGTGTCAGATGTATTTTATCGAGAATTATAATAGTTTGCAATCTGTATGACTTCTAACTGAAACGAATATAGGTCTCTCATGTATAGGGGTCTCTGGCCTATAACATGAAATGTGATCACTAATCAACACTTGCTATTTCAAATGTATATTTCAAGATGTCAGCAGAGACTAGATATAGTGATTTACTGACGACGGAGAATATTATGTATAAGAAGAGCATGCAATATAATTTAAAAGCCTCATGAAGAAAACAAATTTCGATATATCTTATTACCACTTTAAAATCCATTGATTATATTTGGCGTGAGCAATATCCACTAATATCCTGAATAATAAAACGACAATATAAAACAAATCGTGCACGTTTGTACATAGAAATAATTGCACAAAGCCACTTTTTATAACCGTTGATCCGTGGCATAATTAAAGTTTAATTCAGTATCAGTGTTTGATAACGTTGTTACCCTCTCAATATCATCTTTTCCTAAAGCAACACGATTCTACTATATCGTTTCCTCATGATTCCCATAATATTAATAGTGGAGTGGAAGAAGAAATAAAAGTACTCGGCCGTTTGGTATATTTTTAAGTGGCATTGAAGGATAATGAGACATTAACTTTAAGCTACCCTTTCAAGGACTTTTAGAGGTCAAAATGGTTGTACTCAACAGGCTGCATACCTTTAATTTTGTTTTATTGAGGCGTGTGAGATATATTATAAAATAATGGTCTGTGCGCGTGTGGAAATTTTAATCGTATTTAGCTCCCACCAACTTAATTTTGACATCATATATTACTTTGGAAAATTAAAGAGCAGATCCCAAAAGTATAATTTTTATTTAATGGATTGCGTAATATATATATATATATATATATATATATATATATATATATATATATATATATATATATATATATATATATATATATATATATATATATATATATATATATATATATATATATATATAGTATTATTACTAGGAATCCAAGGAGGTTGACGAAAATACACACACATTGTTCTACACACGTCTTCAAATGTAGGTTATCCTTAAAACGTCTTCAAATGTAGGTTATCCAGAAAAAGTAAACTGTTCTGTCTTTGTCATCCTAGATACAATTCTTTGTATATTTTAACATAGTTATGAGTAAAATATGGCCAATGCTTCAAATCAGTTGTTTTGTAATCCATGGTGATTTTGCTAAATCGCTTTAATTCCTAAACATGGGCATATCTTTTTTGTGTGCAAAAGATGCGGTCTAAATCCCCTTATTCCTTTAAAGTTTATTTGGGGATGTGGTCTAAAATCTAACAAAAAAGCTAGAATGAGTAAAGTACGTCATCCTTGAAACACGCCACAATGTTGGCAGTTTGGACACATTTGTCGCATGTACACTGAGCCACAAAAAAGGTTCAATTGAATTATCTTGTGTCCTGATGGTATTAAAAGTGACAAAAACAGATACAGTCTACATATTGATCCCATTTCTTTTTCTTGATCTGGTCGTCATTGAATCCTTTTGGTTTGTTTGTCATATATTTGATTGTAAAACATATGGTCAAACTCGACAACGTGGACAAAAAAATAGGACATTCTTTCTTTCCAGCATATCCGTGAACCATTTTGTTAAGAGTACTAACATGCTGAATACACTTGTTGGTTCATGCTATAATTATACTTGTGAGAATTTATTGATTTCGGTTTAGCTTTAGCCATTTTAAGAGTATTTGAATAAGACTAATTATTGTGTAGTAGTTTTGTATCCTGGTATTAGTAGTCCATATTGATTTAAAAACACCTTTGACATAAAGAGAAATTGAATGGAAGCATTTCCAGATATCTATCGTTTCTCCTTATTGGACTATTGACCTTCATATACAAACATTTGAAGCAAGATATATTGTCATCTTACATAATGATCAAAGCATAGAATATTTGTAAGTGGATGTCTTAAAAAAGAGTTCTAGATTATAGTAGTGTATAACCCTCTACACATTATGATATTTGAATGACAAAGTAACTGAATTGAAGTTTGCATGTATCACACAATTGTTTGTAGCACTTTAAAGAAAAGTTGATAATACTGTGAATTTGCCTAGTTTTATGGCATGATGAGAAAAAGTCAAAGTCGTTAAAATGTTGTTCTTATAAAAATTGTACGACTTTACTATGATAAAATCAAACCCCTTTAACTGGATCTGGTTAACTGCTTTACACCGACACAGATGCATATCACCACGCGTACATGCCATAACCGAGTGCGTTCGACGAATCTGATATCATCGATTATCCGAAAACCACCCACAGCGGTTGTTTAAATACATCAATAACTGGGTTGTTGTTAACTTGAAGGACGGACACTAGGGTAACCTAATTGAAGAGTATATTTAAGTGTGACCGCAATTGTACTTGAATGTGATCGGTGGTTCCAAAAACATTAAAATGTACAAAGGTGGTCCATATATGATTGTGCAAACTATCTCAAATACGAACTGTACGCAGAAACTCGTTAAGAGTGACGTGACATCGTAAATATTGAGCAAGATATACGGTGCAAGAAACATAGTATCGGTGTATAACGATGCATCAAGGAAAGTTTGACGCGCTTGATACCACGCGAAGAATTAGCACTTGGTCATCGTACTGTGTAAACCAACTTATGCTTGTTACTGATCAATACAAATCTATTTTTGAGACTGCTCTTTCCTCATCAATAATGCACTTTCGTGGTGAAGACCAAACAAATATTCTGCAAGAGTAGGATTAAATCGTTTCACAACAGTTAATTCAGGATGAACATTGACATGTAAGAAATGTACTAATCTGATCAAGATCAGATGAATAAATTCGAGAAATTCTGTGCCATGATCCACCTGCAATAGTAGTAGCATGTGAATCTGCAATATTTTTAGAATGTTGATGTCAAAATCTAGGCTTTGTTATATATATATATATATATATATATATATATATATATATATATATATATATATATATATACTGACCTCACACACAACGGTTGTTGAGTACTTGTATATGTTTAATATACATTGTCGATCACGGACACGACCACGTGCAAGAAACATCAAATCAGCCTGATGAATTTCATTAGGTGTTTGGTTATTAAACAAATCACGTGAAATCATTCTAGCTACTGATTGATAAATTTACCACATAGGTTGTGTTTCAAACCATGCCTAAAGTATCCATTAAGTGACCTTTGCTACACTGATTAAACGGAGGCTTCACCTACCCAGTGTTCACGATCAATGTAGTATATTTTGGAAACATGTTCGGCATCTTTGCATCCATTGTTCAAATCAGTTTATTTTTCTCTTAGTGAGTGCACGTTTGGCTTTCATACCTCCTTTTACGATCCATCTTACAATACGTTCTCCCAGCGTTGTCCCGTTCATGTGATCGGATCAATGCACGCAAGGGAGAGGTATATCACCAGTTTGTGCTTAGTCATTAGAATCACGTCGTATATCTAGCCAAGGACCAGGCCCACCGTTATTCTATACAGGAAGGTGTGTTTCACCCGGATATATACACCATGGTTTCCTTCCCTAACAACTTCGTTCATGGAGGGGGGATAGTTATATTAATTGCTGCTCGTTCATAATTTATTTCAACCTGGCCTCAAACTTGCGGTACGTATGTTCGTGGGACATCTTACACAATATGAATACATCATCGTATGAACAATATTAAATGATCTAATTGCGTCATGAAATAGTAAATACGAAGATTCGTTTATTCAAAAGACGTTATGGAGACCTTTCTGCCTAAGCAACACCTAAAATGTTCCAGAACAGTGATTTAATCGTATTTCTAATAAATTTCTGCGTTAATCATTGACCCTATTGTACTCATATATTGATTGGAATTAATCATTGTCTCTGATTTGCAGGTTTTCCAACTTGACTTTCTGACAGTATATCCGTTTCATTATTTTTCATTGGAACACCTGTTGTTGTGCAGTAATGCATCTGGTGCTAATTACAAATGTTATGCTGTGATAACTGCTGACAAGACACTGCTACCGGAGTATGCTGCTGGCATAATGGGTGTCATCAATTTACCCATGGTAAAGTTGTATAATTCGTAAATAAACGAAGTGAAGGTTGTTCTTAGTGAAGTGAGAGTCAATTGGAAACAATATATTGTTCTTCTTTGAACTGAATACACTGTACTATCTGCGTTGCGTTAACGCACGTTAAATTTACATTTTGGAAAACACCTTTCTATAAAAATTGTAATAAAAGTGTAATTTTCTTTAAATTTTCTTCCTTGGTAATTGCATTTAATTTCGTGTGAGTCAGTCTACAGACATAGTTCCAGAAAGTAGGTGAAAACATGAAACACTAGATCTCAAACAAAGGCAGGAGAGTTAAAAGCATATTTAACATCAAACATCTATTATGACTCTATGGTTTGAAAGTAGGTAATAGAAAAGAGGAAAAATGAACAAGTTTTGTAAAATTTAACAAATAATTTATATGCGTAAATTACAAACTGAAAATTTAAAAGGGAATTAATAAACATAATAATATAATTAATTATATCCTTACCAGAATTCACAATAATTCCAAGGTAATGTCCTGTCCAAGAATATTATTTAAGAGCAGTTTGTTTTTCAAGTGACTGATAGTATGATTAAGTAAATAAATCCATATGCAATTTAGCGCACAACAGTAAGATTGATTTCTGTATCAGATGTTATCGCATGATTGAGTAATGTATCAAGTAATAAAAACATATAAAGCCCTCTTCTTGAGCTTGGTCAAAACTGTGTTTCCTAGAAATAGTATGAGTTAATGTAACTTTTCATTCTAGACAATTCTTCATTTTTCAACAAAATATTATCTGCTTCTAAAGTTACGGGAAGCTCTATGTGGAAAACATTAGATACCTTTGAATCTTTATGGGGAATACCAATGTCCCAGAAAATGACCGATATAAATATGATTAGGTCTATTGGTAATGATCCTATTATTTAGCCCATATTATTGAACAAGCAATTAGCTATTTACTATGTATTTACAAAATGAAAACATCAGGATTGCTAGTCAGGAACTCAGTGGAAGTGATTGTGGACAAGGTCAAGGCCAAGTCCAAGATACTCTTATTCTGCCATTTAATCCTGGAGGTAAGAAAGAGTAACTAATACAAAATATACATATACAAAATTTATTCGCATTGCGATGAAGAAAAGATATATTATATTATGAAATAATTAAAGTACATATGTAATTTGATCAGTAGAGATTAATAATCACGTTCGAGGAAACTAAAAGAAATTAATTAAAAAAAACAAAAATAATAAACAAACAAAATGTAACTGCGGATGCAAAGGCAAGAAGGAGACACCGATTTTAAATGTGTTAAATGTTTACAATTCGCTGTGTCAGGGCATTTTAACCTTTTTTGGTGTATTTTGCCTCAGAGGATGAAGTGACCTAATAATGTGATGCTGTCTAAGAAATGGAATGCTTGATTCAGAAGAATGTATGAATTATTTATTATGTCTCAGGTCAATCATTAAAATTGTCATATGCAAAATAAGAACATTACTTTCTTGGATCATTGATATGTGTATATATATATATATATATATATATATATATATATATATATATATATATATATATATATATATATAGATATACTGTAGCAAGTAACACAAGTTGTAATAATTTACAAAGTGCAGGTTTGTAAGAGGATGATTCGGATTGGGGCGAGACTATATCGAGGACATTGAAATCATTTTAGTGAATTTTATGTTTATTAATAATATGATTAAGATAATGCATACTACACAGTGATGATCTACCATGTACGTATCAAACCACTGATTCACACAAATATAATATGGTGATGAAAAGGATCCACCTATCACAACTTGTGACGCTACTGTCTTCCTAGCTCACTAGAGTTCATAAGTACCATGGCCATTGTGTAATCAGAGGCTAGAGGCTAATGTTGTCTGAGAATCAATATCGACAACCGTCTTTAATACTTGTTTAATATGTTTCCTATGTTTGAGCTGTGAATATTTAATATTAAAATGAAGTAAGCATTCGCTACCACCAATTTTCAAACCACATTAAGTAAATTCTTTAGTTATATCATTAATCTACAAATATCTGTTTTTGCATATGGTACGTTGCCATTAAATTGCAGAAAGAAGGATAAATATCCTCAGTAGTAATGAATTTTGCATAAAAGGCTACCACAAATTGTTAATACTTTATTACGAATCTTCGAACCTGACCTATTTACATGAGAATGGTTTCACATTTTTACAAACATTACCTGTAATGATAACAATATACACATGCAAGGATAAGTGTCATCTCGCTGAACAGAATACATCGTGACAATTGTGAACAAAGCAAACAAACAAAAGCAACAACAAAGTTAAGTGATTTTAACAGTAAATGAAGTTCCACTCAACTTTATGCAAGACAATTGTCTCACTAGATAACACCATATATAGCATGCATATTTATTGATTGTTGTGAGAACAACTTTTGTAAACCATATGCCATATTGAACGAGTTCTTTTTCTTGACTTGAAAAAATTCCATGATTGCTATGTTGTAATCATTTTGGGTTTCTCTCGCATTTGATGTTTTGCAAATATGTTTGCTTGACAATTCAAACTGAAATGGCTATATGAACTTGGATCATCCGATAATGTAGACAAGAAAATAGTTTCAGTGTAGAAGTGCATTATGGACACGACGATTACACATTCGTATCGAAGTCTCGATTACATTATAAATGGTGTATGCAATTTATTATTATGTGAATATTATCTTCACTTTTTAATATTGTTGTACTCTTTGGTTCATTAGTTCTTTTTTCTTCTCTAAAAATAGTTATTTATCGCTTTAGGGGTTAAAATGTGCATGGAGTACAAAAACATATTTCCAGTAAAAATCTCGTCAGATCAAGTTACCAATGTTTTAATATAGAAAAATTCCATTAAGATAGATTGGTATATCTGATCCGTCCGCTGCCTATCGACAAAGTTAGGTAACGTACAACATTTTGAATAGTCCACCAGATCTAATCTTAAATCGAGATTACTTTCGATAATGAAATTCCATGTATTGTATGTCAACTTGGATTTTCAATGCAGCTGAACCATCAATGCGTACACGTATGATACAATTAACTACAAGCAAATATGATGGTCCGAATGAAAACATAGATAAAAAGGTGGATATAAATGTTTTTTTGATAGAACATTTCGAATGTAATACAGAAATACACTGGGTATTTCCCCCAGATAATAATAAATAACATAGTGTCTAGTTTCCCAGTTCAATGTTATTGTAGCTTTTTAGTATACCTAAATTATATTCTCAGGTCGTAAAGAACGATACATATTGTTTCCTTGATTTTCATATGGATGAAGCCTTTCGTAGACATTTACAGGTTGCGCTGAAACGAAAAGTAACGTCATTAAAGTAAATCCCTTGAGCCAATCTCTGCCTTAGTATCTAGATAGAAATGATTGTATAGTTTATTCAAACGTTTGACTATTAAATGACTCTAAGTTATTACTTGCAATGCTAGTTACAAAAAGTCAATTGAATTATACTCATGAAGATTGTGATAATTTTATTTTAGTAGCAGCCGTGGATAAAAAAAATTGACAAATTGTGCCATGATAAGAAAGAACATTGGTGAACTATACAAGAGTAGTCTCATTCAAAATATGCCATAATTTATAACCAATGAGAAACGTTTTTACTATAAAATTAAAATGTACCCTTCCAAAAAAGAGATAGGAAACATTCAAGAATATCCAGGACATATTGTGGCGATCTAAAGAAACAAAAGTGTATCTGTACTACAGAACTGAGAGAATTTTTTAATAGAAATATTCTATTGGTACGTCGATAAAACTACATCAAGAGACAGAAAGCTGGTCACGCACACACACACAGAGGCATATTCCGAGATAAAATGAACAATATACTTGAAAGTTGTTTAAATATTAGAGATTATTACTAGCATAATAATTTTATAACTGGCAATGAACTAAACATCTGTTCTTATTGATTTCGATTGGGTATCATACAGCAATTAATATGCTTCACTAAGAGGATTTATAATTATAAGGAAATTGTGATGTAAAATGATAGAAAAGAATCCGTCACGGACTAAATAAAACGTATATTAATACATATATAAATTCATAACTGTTTTGTTCATTGTATAAGTATTTTTGAAAGTAATTATATGATTAATTTATGTATATGTCTATGTATATATAAAGGGGAGAAAGAAATACAATGAAGACAGAATATTAAATAATTACAAATAGGTTTCAAGAATGCAGTCAATTCCATATCCGGTTCCTCATATTTCCTTTCATCATCATCATCGCTTTGGAGAGCTGTATCAGATGCATTAAACATCCTCAGGCCCTGATCAGAGCTGATATCATTAAAAGTAGGTATATATTATTCTGAGTTTTCAGTTTCAATAGATAACAGTCTTTCTGTCATATTTGTATTTAATATATGTTTATTTCAATCACAGGTGCCATATCCTAAGATAAATGTAATCAGAATCAGAAACTAGTATAATCCTAAGTGTAGAATAGAAACAGAACATCTGACCACGATTGGTATTGATAATTTAAGATGAACCCATTTATTAAAAGGTACTGACTACGGATGAACTCAGTATTAGTTTCTAAACACATATGTTTCCACATTTTACTACATGTATCCTCACGACAAGACAGTAGCAATTTATAATTGAGTTTTAGCAATATATTGTTTAACATGCCAAGTAATTTCAACCTATAGTTTTTCCAAACCTATTCTTCCGTACTATTTGTATGAAGATTACCACATATTGCATTATTAAAAGAGTGCCACTAGGACTATGAAATGCACTTTAAAATACTCAAGCAATCCCAATTTTGGAAATATGTTCCTGTCAAAGTGCTGTAGAATCTTTAGTACGGGCATACACTATGATAATATAGCTTCATATTGAACTTTGATTTGATACCATCTGTTATGTTTCTTAAGTATTCTCTAGTAATATTTATATGAAGATTATCACATGTGTTATTGAAATAGACTGACTAGAAACATTAAATCCACTCTGAAATACACAAATGATTCAAGTATAAATATGTTTTTGTTTTCCATGAGATCATCATGCTTTAAATCAATTTCAAGTGCTGTAAAATCTGTATTTGTCAGGGAAAAGCAATGATAATATATTATTATATTGATTTCTGTCCTTAATATCATGTAAGACCTTCTAAGCTTGTGATGAGTATCCAAGTTGTATGTGGATCGTTAAATATAAACGTTCTTATATAACCTTTCCTCAGATTATTTTAGCATTTTTACATTTCGTATTAAAACCTTTTTTAAATCTCATCTGTTTTGTTTTCACCAGATAACATGGAACGGATATTTTTATACAAATGTGTTTATACCGTTTGGTATGTTATTTTTGATTTGTAATAAATACTTTACTGCTCTATAGAAGCTGCAAAAATTAATCATACTAAAATATGTATCATAAGATAATAAGAAAATTAAACAGTTTATTTACTGAGGAAGATATCTGGATTTCATATTCATTTGGACCAGTGAATGTTGGTACATTCGGACCGAATATCTTTATGTTCCTTTTTCCTCTAGACGAAATCACTTAATTCTAGTTTGAGTTTTCAGCATATACCATGTTAAACCTAATATAACATTAGAAGAAGTAGTAATGACAATATTAGGATGTATGCATTTACGTTTTAGCCACCAAATATTATTATTATTGCTAGATATCGCTTCAACTGTTAGTGAATCTGTAATACAGTTTGAAACAAAACACTATTGCACTGGACTGTCTAATTACATTACATAGCTTATATAGTGTACATGCAAATGTTTTTCACTCCATTATACGTAATTGATTAACATTACCTGTCTAAGTCTATAGAAAAATAAGGAAAATTTATAATATTATAAAATTATAAACTCACATTTGTCTATGATTTCAGTGTTCCTGTCTAACATTTTCGTAATCCTGAAATGTTGCATGGAAAAAATGTCCATCCACGTACGCAAAATGAAATAGTTTCTAAACTGATACAATTATTATTTCCGCTGATTCAGTGTTTTACTGGAGTCGGCCTGATTCCTATACAGAAACTATTAGATGCTTTAAGAGTACAATGCAGACCTGGATTGAAACGGATTGTAAAAAAAATGACAGTGAAGTCCTTAAGAACGTCTAGGCTTAACAGCACTGGCTATAACTAGCAAACGTTTCACATTAGAAGACTTTACAAACATATAACCTCGGAAAATAGAGTTCAATATGAAACAAGTACAATCACTTTCTAATGAAAGGACAAATTAGAATTAATTGCGTACATTTGTTTTGCATTCTGTTTGAATTTGTCCTGTCCTCTGTTGTGCGATAAATCGGTCAAATCATGCTCATTGTTGATTATCGTCAAAATCATTATCGATTCTTCAGGGGAAGGTGCTTGCTCATAAATATGGCACTCATTATGCGAACTGAAGGAGGTATCTTGGTTTTCATTCCTGTCCGCTCGTTTATTAGTCGTTGTCCTTTTTGCTACAAAGTATATCTGTTGTATAGTTCTAGAGAATAGCTCATGTAAAATTAGCAAATAAATATCACACGAATTAACACAATCTGGCACTTTTTTTAAAGCATAGATTTTTAAAAAAACGTAAAATTCAAATTTTGTACAAAGAAGATGAAAGTCATGGTTTTATTAACTGACCAATCTTCAATACATTTTAATTTCTTCTCTTTGATGGTTTTCTGGTAAGCTTTACATCTAAAAGTCATTCGTTTTCACAATCATCTTCAATATGCAATGCAATGCAATGTCTTTGAATTGTTAATATTTTCATAAATTTAACTCATTTGCTCCATGCCCGGGAAAAGCCACAGACCGTCGTGTCCTTGTGCTTAACCTGCCAAATTATCTATCATAAAAGTGCGGAAGACAAAATGTGATTTTAAGCTTGACCCTTTACTCCCATTTGTTTAGCAACATGCAATGTAACAAGTGTTGATGTGTTGTTAAATACGAATAAATAAATCATTCCGAAGTTGGTTGCAGATTGACCATATTAGCTTTTAGATCAAAGACGTGCTATGAAAAGTGCAAGATATTTCATCCACGAAGATACATATAGAAGCTTTTCATAAGCGGTACAATAACGTGATATTTTAACAAGAAGCGAAGTCAAGAGTTAAAATAGATAGCTTTTGGTACCACAATATAAAAAATAGCTGGAATTGAAGCAGGAAAAGAACATTTTCCTTTCATTTTTTTTCCAAACTTACACCAGCGTACGTTTAGAAGATTAAATGCACACACTCTTTGGCACATCATACACACCAAAACCAACTTTTTCTGTGTCCAGCTTTAGCAACGTTTCATTCATATCACTATTAGATCTGCATTGTGGCAGTCTATAGTGATATCTAGCACTGGAACATCATGTTGCAGACATGTATTTTGATGTCCCACTCAGTCACGTTATCATGATAACAGGTCAAACGGTTCTAACACTAACCTCTTAACACATTAACCCTGAGGTGTTTTTCGATGAAATGCGAGTAGGAAACACATTGTGGGGACAATGTCTGAATACATCCTAATACATCGACTTCCAAGCAATTTTCCATTAGCGCAATGCAACGTTGTGCTAAAAAAATGTTTTTCATCGGTTCATTTGCTGGCGAATGAGTAGAAGGTGAGTTTTGCTTAACGGACTCATACGTTTCGCATGAAAAAGGCACTTTTTCAAAATCTCCACCTGATCCTACTTTTTGCATTGGTTCACCTGTCTGGGTGCACTTTTGATCGGTTTGCTTTAGACCTGAAGCCATTCAGTCTAAAATCGGGACACAAATTCGGATTCAGACCATGTGCGAATTTTTGGTGAAAAATAAACAAGGTAAAACAAATTATCTTTTACCCTCTCTATTTTGTAGTGCAACTAAAATGTCCAGATTATTTGGTATCTTTGTAGAGCTAAATTTGTCTATCTTTCTATAATATCACCCAAATTAGTGCATCATACATGACCTCGACGCTAAAGACCTTGAAAGTAGGCTGCTACCTTATGTACCGTAGACTCGGCGCTAGGGTTAATGAGTTGATGCTGTTAAGGAACGAAAGGGAAATAACTGCAGAGGTTGACGAACTGTGTCTGGTCAAATGTGGTTATCAAAGACTGAAATATATGGCAGTTGCTGTTTTTTCTACCTCAAAAGGTACTCTTTCTTGTTGTAAGTTTTTGTAAGCACACTCGGCTCAAGCATTGCATGGCTTGATGGGAAATATATTTTATTTTGAGATGTCAAAATCTATTAAAGGATATATTTGTCACATGTAAAAATATGGGAATGGAAACAAATATGAAAATGATTTTGCCAGAAATTTGTATATTTCACACTTTAGCATACTATATATTAGACAAATGTATTTGTATATCTCCTTATTCTTTTCCCAATACGGAAGAAACACGTGAATACTACACGTAGCCAGTGTTTGATACTACCTTTCCTTTGTCGATACTTCAGTACGGCAATAATAGCCAGGCAAGCGGCCACATGGATGACCACGATTGAAGAGCCCAGAGGCCATGCTGGCCATGCTGATACTGCAGTGGAATAAATATGTCCTGATATTAATTCAGTCTATCAGTTATGTGTATTCATTTTAACTGTTTGTTTGTCAGATGTAGTAATACATACATACATACATACATACATACATACATACATACATACATACATACATACATACATACATACATACATAGAGAGTGGTAGATATATAGTCATATAAGACGATACAAAACTAGGCAGAATTCAAATGATGCCTAAAATATTTACTAGTGCTGTTTCGGTTGATACAGCGGAACGTGTATGCACATATAATTAATTGGCGTGTCAAACAATACAAATCTGTCAGGAAAATTAACCAGCAATGTATTATATAAATTAATTGTTGGAAAAAGACATTTATCCAAATCCGTAATAAATAATACAAACACATTATGTCACATGGATGTGACTATAATTATCATCTTTGAAACTTAAAACGAAAAAAGTACCAAAACCGATTATTTAATATAACTACCTTTTATGATGGTGTTGTTGTTGTTATTGTTGTTGTATGGTTTAAAGCCATTTGTCAGCACACGATAGGCTAAACATGTTGGCCAGTATTAACAGTGTAGGAAAAAACGGTGAAAACCCCTGGAAAGAACCACCGACCCTCGAGAAGTTACTTGCAAGCTTTCTCACATAGCCACATTGCCCGAAAATGAGACTCGATTCCACACAGACAGAGGTGAGTAGGCAGAAATCCGTAACGGAGATCGCTTTAAAACACTCGGCCAACCCATGTTGTATGTATGTATGTATGTATGTATGTATGTATGTATGTATGTATGTATGTATGTATGTATGTATGTATGTATGTATGTATGTATGTATGTATGTCAAATGTACAGCTGGAAAGAATCGTTTAGCTTCTTCATTTATCTTCTTTATCACTTCTTACCGTTTCCATTTCCTTCCTTAGGGGTGGTGGAATCAAGAAAATACGTTACTTGCTGAGTTGATGTTTTGTTGTCTTGTAAAGAAAAGGAAAAAAATATTAATCGAATAACATTGCAAGATTCAAATATCTCTCGTTCAATGCTAATTTAGATCATCAAATTATATTTGACTTAGGAATTGTTGTAATTATCTCAGTTAATACTATTTACAGCACATTAAATGTATATTTTATATACAGTTGAATTATAATATCAATTATTTATCAGATGACAATTAATGTATCGCTGTCCGACTTCTAGGATTGAAGGTTTAATGACCCTTTGTTTTGAAACGTTTGTAAAGGGATAAGTACCGTAACGTCTCCATAATGCATATCGGTATGATTAATGGATAGATTGAATACCAAATAGAAATGCTAACTTTATGTAAATCAATACTGAAAAAATAAAATAATAAACTTAAGTTTTAGCGCGCAATGTGCTCATATAGATATGCGCCCTCCTCCCTCAAAGGCATAATGTAGTTGAATTTATAGTCACAAGGCATTTAACCATCTGATATTACTTTGCATATAGTTATTGGTCAATATTCATACTTTCTGAAGATTCCTATAATACGTTGTCAAGTGTATAACAATTAGCTTTAAACGGAACCTTAGCGGAACAATATATATGTGGTGACAATTACAAAATTAAAATTAAATATCTAAAAGTGTAAATTTTAGGAATTGCACAAAATCTGTACGTAGATATCTAATACTGTAAACTACATTCGCAAGATTGACCCTTAGAAAAATAACGGAATTAAAAGTATTTGTCAACATGTGTATCTTTTCATTATGGCATAAATAAGCATGAATTTCTACGGTGATCTATAACTCCATTATGACACACTGAATGACTAAGAGTAATAATGGTATTGTTTTATACAATCAATCAACACAAATGATAGGATGATTGTGGTTTCTTGATATCCGCTTTTTCAGGTGATAATTTATAGTGATTCATCAACACATACTGGATACGTTTCGGCAATGAGATTGTTATACGTTGCAGACAGCAAAACACAAAGAGGTCAGTAATTGGTTGATTGGCACATCGTCATGTTAAAACCGTAATATGTACCGTGTTGCATGGCATAAAATAGTGTAGTTCAAGTTAGACAATCGAGTACCAAATAAAGACAGACATGAGTATTAACCTTTACCCTTTCAGCGTCGTATAACAACAACTAAAGTTTTGCACAAAATTATTTCCTAGGTTGTACCAAACTGATTGGATGTAATGTATTAATTTCAATCTAGTAAGGGTCATAATTCCACCACAGTATCTTGAGTTACTTGTAAACCCACCTGGTAAGGGTCTTAATTCCACCACAATGCACGATGTGCACCTATATATTTGTAAACCGAATCAACAAGCGTCATAATTTCACCAAAAAATGCGAAGTAATTTGTAAGCCCAATCAATCGTTGTCATAAATCAACTTCAATACATAGAAATATGTGTAAACTCATTTGTTAAGCGTCTTTATTCCACTAAAATCTGGCAAATTATTTAAAAACAGTTATCTTTCTTATGTGCGTTAAGGATACATATTTATTTTCTTAGCGGAGGTGAGTTCTGGTATGGAATATAATATGAACTGAGAATAGAGAGTGATACACACGTTTATGCAGAAAAAAAGAACGTTATATGCCTCGATTTACCAATTTCAGTTGAATCAACCACTCAGTAACTTGAAGTACAAAACAATTCAAAAACTCTGCTACACGCAATTCACTTGTTCACAAAGATATGCAGCAGGCCATGGTTAGTTAATGTAGAGACCCCAATGCATTGAAATGTATTAAAATGTATAAAGGCAGAACATTTTTAATAAGATCTCTTACATTATAACTGAAAGAGAGAGAGAGAGAGAGAGAGAGAGAGAGAGAGAGAGAGAGAGAGAGAGAGAGAGAGAGAGAGAGAGAGAGAGATTATCGTCTTTGGTATCATAATAAAGTGAATATTAATAATTAATAGTATTGCTGATATCATATTAAAGGGAATATTAATAATAATAATAAGAATAATAATAAGAATAATAATAATAATAATAATAATAATAGTATCGCTGATATCATAGTAATGGGAATAGTAATACTACTGGTATCGCTGATTTCACAGGAAAGGGATTATTAATAATACTATCATCGCTAATATCATAGTAATGGGAGTATTAATAATACTAATATAGCTGATATCATAGTAACGACAATATTAATAATATTAGAATCGCTGATATCTCAGTAAAGTGAATATTAATAATAGTAGCATCAGCGCTATCATTGTAAAGGGAATATAATACTAGTATAGCTGATATCATAGTAACGGGAATATTATATTAACATCACTGATATCACAGCTAAGGGAATAATAATACTACATGCATCACTGATATCACATTAAACGGAATATTTATAATACAAGCAGTGATGATATCATAGCAAAGGAAATATAACAAATACTAGCACTGATTAAAGTTGAATTACACTAAGTTTTGAAAACTTTGTAGCGAATAGTGACGAGTTCGTCCGGTGTTGATGAGTATCCAAACATCTTCAAGAAGCCGAACATATATGGCATACTGGTTTCCTCTTTTGTTGTCAGACCGTTTTAGCAGATCTTTCAAATTTCTAACCGAAATAAACTCACAAATTACAAATCTTTCTGTTGACCTTTTGCAAGTGGTAAAATTTATTTATGTAAGTCAAAATGGAAAATGTTAATTTGTTTGTCTTCTCTAATGCATGTAAATACGAAATCAAGCAAACCATGAAAGTATATCTGAAATAAATTACTGTGCACAAGACTATTTAACATTACGGACGCTGGTTTTACAATCGGCATATTACGAGTTCGAAGTCCGTTGTCATTCGAGTGCAGTGGCTTTTATTACCACGTTTACTTTGCAAGTACCAGCACCACATAAGGTGATGGACTGACGTTCCATTTAATGGAAACCCGGTGCCCTTTATCTCAAACAAGCAAGAATAAGTTGAACCATTAATAAGCTGATAATTTTATATTCATAATATATCTGTCTAACACTATAACTATGCAAATGTATGAGTTTAAATAAACGTGCTGGCAGGCAAAAGCCATCAGCTTTTTTCAAAAAAACTTATTTGTGCAAACATATTCCTCTGTAAGATTCATTTTGTAACGTTAGTAAGCAGAATACAGGTGATTCAGTGAATTCGTTTTAAATATGTACCTTGAATGTCAACAACTATGGAATCTAAAAAGAACCCCTGGTCATCCCAAGCAGTATAGTTTCCTTTGTCTAACCATTTTAGTTGTAAAAAGCTGATATTGAAGTTCTTTCCATTTAATACACAGCTTCCAATGCGATCCATGTAGTAGTTAGAATAATTAGTACATCTCTTCTGGGCCACATCGTATATTATATAATTAAAGCTATCGCCATAATGAATTGTAATTGAAGATGAGTTCGTGCTATTACACACGAACGGCAGGATCATCGGTTCATCAACTTTTCCATTTAGTCTGCGACCTAAAAAATGAACAATACAAATTAGAGCAATAATAAGGAGAAAAAAACACTGAACATTAATGCTTGTATCGATATAAAAAAGATCTCTCAGCTCCCATATCCGCCCACATTCTTTAGACAGAAAACTCCTTTACTTGAATACAGTCATTTACAAACATCCCTGATGAAAACATCAATGATTTATGAGAATGCAGGGGCGGTGTGCAATGTTATTAGGCACTGTATTATCGTTATCAAATCGTTAATGGTTTCAGCTGCACCCTAACCACTAATGTTTGCTTTGTTAAAATGACCCTTTCGTTAATATGTTAGGTAATTCAGTAGTTGCATTAAATTGACTGAAAATCTTAGTGAAGAAAGATGCGACACAAAACAATGAGTAGCCGATGTATTTTAAACCATCGGAGAGTTAGGCCATGCAAGAAGGAATTACATCAGACACCGGTTTGACGGTTCACTCTTCGACCGGCATAGAGGCACATAAACGAAGACATAGGAAGTTCCCAACCCTGAATCCCCATTTGGTAATGACCGAGCCTTCATGACACACAAAACAATTGACCTACAGGCAATGCTCAAAGCATATTCCTAAGGTTCAAAGTTATTTGGACTCATAATTAGTCAAATCGAGCTTGAATTCTTTTCCAGCCAGCTCCAAACACGAATGCGACACAGCCAGTCGAAAAGATTGACTCTACTAAAATGAAAGTTGTGGAAAGCTTCAAATATCCAGGCAGTGTCATCTATACATAATTACACTTGATAATGAGATATCTGCAAGAATCATGAAAGAAGGCCAATTAATCAGAAGGCTTAGCTACAGATTACGACACCATAATAATGTTACCCTATCCACGACGTTATAGGTATATAAGTCAGTGATCATCCCTTGGCTGCTCTAGGGTTGCAATATCTGGACTGTATACCGCAGACACAATAAGCAGCATATCGGGCTTGCCACCCAATCTTTGAGATCCGACGGTATGAACCTAGAAATCATGGATAATGCAAAGAGAACAACTATCGAGACAATACTTGTCAAGGCATATTTTCGTTGGTTAGACCGCGTCATCGGTATACATGGCACTCGCTAGCTAAAGCAGACCTTCTTTGAGGAACTGACACATGGCCAGAACAAGCCAATGACACAAAGTAACTCCAAAAAAACCTGAACGATAGTCTTGTAATAATTCTTGATCATATTTCAAGTCATTTTTGCACAATAATAGTTTGAGAGGAGAAAAAAAAATGCATCATGGCGGCTAAAGTTCTTCCTGTTTTAAATATGCTTGATTAGCTTATAAATGCTGGTGAATATACAGAGGATCTCAAACGGGTAATGAGTTAATACTGAAGTTATGAAATGAGTTGAATAATATCTAGCATTTGCGGGCATTGGCGAGCAAAAGCTGGATTAATATTAAATCATTACCCCTTTGAACGTTTTTCTATCACAGTTTTATTTGAGTAGAAATGATTTGGATAGAAAGAAGAACGAATAATTTCGTTCATTCTGAGAGACGCTGTACCTTTCATTTTTTTGCGACCAAATAGTCCCAAACAAAGTTGAATAGAAAAAGTATATGATACATTTTTTCTATGAAATAAACGAAATAATAAGCGTCCCGCCATATAAACTGAATATGTGACAAAAACATAACCTATAAAAATGTTTGAATGAAAGGTAACTTTATTTTTGTTTGTCAACTTTTGAGAGATATCTATTGGAGAAATGATAATAAACCGGAGTCATTTTATTTACAATAAATACAGCAGCAAAACTCAACATGATGATTCCCATTTCGGATCGAGATCATTTCATACCGTCATTCCACGCGAGCAGCCTTTAAGTCAATTGCTTGTGATTGTAATCATCTCAAAATGTTGTAGATTTAATAGTTTTGTTAGACAGTAGACAATGACTTACCATTTGTATGACATATTCCAAGCAATACGAGAATGACGCATATCTTGGCTACACTTTGCATTATTTAACAATCGTCTGTGTGTCTCTGAAGAAGTGTTCAAAATTACACAAATATGTTGAAGAATCTCCTTTGTATTGCAGGTAAGATTTGAGATTATGTAGACTGTCATAGGCGTACACTGCCACTGATAGGAAAGTAGTAGGATAATATATTGGTTACAATATATATGCCTAATACAACACACGTAGACACAAATCAATTTGTCTCCAGGATCGGACAGGATCGAAATGAATAGATACTAGTGTTAATTAAAATAAATCCAACAATTATTTCTTTAACTCCGTTTTTTAGAAACTTGAAACACTGAGAAAAGGAGGGAGAGACAAATATCACACGTCACATCAGAACAAAAAGAAATGAACATTTGAGGAGACGTTAATGATCAAGAAGCTACGGCAGGAAAACAGTGATGATCACGAGGTTTCGGAAAGGAAGGCAATAAAGTGTAGAGGATATGAAGCGAAGGACTTTGCGAGAGATAACTACAAGAAAATCTAAGACAGTATGTAATAGCAATTAAAATATATCAGTCACGTTGAATAGAAGAATATGTCTTAGGTACCGTTTTACCGTTTACTGTTGTAGTGCTCGTGTAGACCACGTGCTATAACTCCATTACATTTTCCAAAAGGAATTTGAGGATATTTCTGATTTATTTACAACAAAAGAATAAAAATAGAATGTATCAAATACATAAATATATTCCTTTAAAACATCAGGTGCATTGTTGAATTATGCAACCCATACATTAATTCGAGTAAAAATCATTTTGTTACATAATTTATCAATTTTGAATGTGTCATTTACCTCATTAAAGTATGTTTATATAATATGTAAGGCTTAAATATAGGTACTATAGAAAAGGTTATATCGTACGCAAATTATCGAAGACTGATATATTCTTCAATAGACTCTGACCGAACAATGTAAATAAAAGTGGTACATTATACATAGAGTTATTTACTTCAAGGAGCCATTGGTGAGCACTGTTGATTTATGAAACTATGTTTGAATGATACAAATGAAATATACAATATTGTTGTAAATGATATACGCTCTTTTTGCAATGAAACCATCTAAGTTCAAATGTTATTAAAAGAAAAGTATTTCGAGTCATGAAAATCAGTGTAGTTCATCATGGATGCTAAATTAAAATATTGTGTTAGATATCCAAAGACTAACAAAATAACGAACATAGACTGTACAATTTACACATGTACGGAACAATGGAAGTAAGGTTACAGACAAAATGCCTATGATGAAATAGCGAGGGATTGGCATAATGGAGTGATTAAATAGTAACAGGAACTATAAATGAAATCCAGTCGAGACCAGCATTTAATAAATCACTTTGTTATGTAAGAATTATTATTTTCAGACTTCAAAGTCCAAACGTATTATGTCATAACAATAGTATCTCATAATGTCAATGAAAATAATGCAAACACAAATGTCACGTATGCTAGTCTAATGAAAACATTACTGAAAGACAAAATAATTGAATTTTCATTAAACAGTGCTTTTTGATATCACTAGGTAACAAATAAAAGAACTCATTTACCACAGCATTAAGTGTTTATTGCATAATCAACAAGTCAAACTACATTTCAACAATGCAGCGAGAAATTGTTTTGACAAAACCCGATCTTCCCCACCAGAGTATAACAATAAAAGAAGAACAACATTATATTTTAAACAAATGTAATTGCATTTCATGTATTTATTATAATTATTTATTTATGTTCGGGATGATGTTGGCCGAGTAATCAAAGGAGCTCGCCGTTGACAGACGTCTCACCTCTGTCCGCATGTCGGGCAATGTAAGCACGTGAGCAACGTTGCCAGTAGCATCCTGTGGGTCCCTATTTCTTCCCTGCAAATTTCCCGGGTTTTTACTCCATCAGATACACTGTAAGTCTTTTATAACTTATCTTGCCATACATAAAGGCATTAAACCTACACAACAAATAATTTTTTTGAATGTAGCGCTGGAACTAAATACTTTATCTTCTTCACTAATTTAAATATTCCTGTTTTCTTGACCATTTTCTGTATAAAGGCTACCCATCATAAGCATTATTGTTATAATTAGCAATATTATTATTATTGCTGCGCGTGAGATATCTCATTTCTATTATAATACGCAATTTCAAAGCAAAATCCCAAATTACGAAATCGTAAAAGGTGATAGGGGAGGAGTCAAGTTATCGTTTGTATCACGTACTCCTAACAAGAACCTGACGAGAACTAATCATCTTTACTTTAGGAATGGAAGGTTGTTTACTTCTCAATTCCCGTCTTTACCTTGACAACATATAATCATTTTAAGATAAAAATAAAACCTGTTTTCGTGGTTTTTACTATCAATTAATCAATGTCAGGATTTTGATTAACATCGCTTGTATAGTAAAACATAATTCAGGTCAACCGAATTTCTGAAAAAACGTAATAAACAAATTTTTACTATAGCTTGTATTGAAAAATAAGATAAGAATTTGAAACTGAAAAACAGTCAACTGAATTAAAACAAACAAATGAATATATATATATATATATATATATATATATATATATATATATATATATATATATATATATATATATATATATATATATATATATACATATATATATATATATATAATAAGTAATACGTAACAATAGCATATCAACATCACAAGGTATTGAAATCCAAATCTCATATTATTTTTTCGGCTCTTCACATACAATTCATGGAAACGTCTCCTACGAAAGGTAACCCATATAAATTAGACTATTGCATATTATTTATGATTGGTACATTTGTTTGTACATTTGTATCATATTCAATATATATATTTGCATATTTGTTTTTTTTTTTTAAAAATCATTATATGCTTTGGATAACTGTATTTTGGACTTGACCTTTGCCAAAATCAAATTCTTTTTCTTTTTTTTTACCTCACCTGAATCATTGAATTTGATTTGTTTTATAAACATGTTAACTCAAACATAATCCAGATCATTGGGAAATTTTGAACTTTATAGTGAAACCAACAAACTTGTACAATGTTATCAAATTTGGAGAACTTCGTTTTGAATCCTACTACGTTTAGGTTTGTTTCATTTGAAAACAATGCATTTCTTCAGAAGAATGAAGTACAAAATATTTTGGTCAAATTGGTCAAGTCTTCATTTGGCTCTAACATAAAAGTTATGAAATTGAAATGAAGATACAAGAAATATATTAAGTAAACAAAAGACTGCACATAGATAGGAAAGGCAAAAGCAGTTACAGAAAATTAAAAACCAAATTCAGAAGAAGAAAGAAAACAATTGGAGACGGATGCAGTTAGATAAATATGAAGAAATAAGACAAATACCATAGCATTTTCTGAAAGATGACATCAAGACAAACACAAGATAATGCAAATAAAGGTGCAAGGGGTAATGGAATAAATATACATGCAAGTGATGAGAAAAAGAGAAAAAAAGGAAGCGAATTTCAATTATGATAAAAAAAAATAGAGCTCGCAAGTGAAATGCACGACCACATTTTAGACAAAACTCAAATTTTGATATTATTAAAAAATTAGTTTAGTAATACCTCTTAACGAAATAAAAGCATTTCGTCCATAGTGACGTTCGGACTTAATCAAGGCATACTTCTTAATAATGCTCTTATTTCTAAGAGGTCACTATCAAGTGCGTGTATTGTAAGCAGTACATTTGTTGGATCAAACAAACCCAAGCTTTTTTTTAAGATATAAATTATGAACCATTTATATGGAACGTTCCATGTCAAACTATAATGATTATGCAACTCTAGCTTATTCGAATTTAAATTGTAATTGAACATAAGCTTCTCAAAGTAATTTGCATATTTATGAGACGTCTTCTTCAATGAAACTTATTTAACAGGAAGCAGAGTGCGCGTTTTATGTTCCTCTTTATTGTGTAAATTTGAAAGCAAACTTAGTCTCAAGAAAATTATAAGCGTTTCATTGTTGTTGTTGCTGTTGTAGGGTTTAACGCCATGTTTTAGCACACTTAATGCTATACATGGTGACCAGTAATAATGGTGGAGAAATAAGCTGGGAAAACCCCAAGAAAGATCCAGCGACCCACGAGAAGCTATTGGCATGCTTTCACACATACCCACGTTGGCCGAATCTGAGACTCGAACCCACGGAAACAGAGGTGCGATGGTAGTAATCTGTAACAGAAGAGTGCGTTAGACCAATTGGCCACTTGGTGCCACAATGAGTTTCGTCTCTGCCCATCCATGGAATATGTATTAAAATTATCTAGCTAGAGATAAGGTTGTGGTTAATCCTTTTGTAACTCACAAGCGTTGTTAAGATCAGAAAGCAGATTCTATTTAAATAGAAATCCCTGACATACATTCGAACTGTGTACGTACTAGAGCTATGGCAATGACGCCACTTGCGAGAGATGAAGATATTGTTCCTTTAGAGGACATATTTGTTTGTCGGGCTTTTAACGAGGTCAGGTTTGCACTTGGTGTATCTTTATTCTAATCAACACTCACTTGTCGTCGAACAGGAAAACAATCATGAGGTATCATGTTTGTTGCAGAGATGTTACATTGAAACAGAAGCGACATAAATGCCCGTGTTATTTTGTTCAACATTGTGTTCTTATGTAAATAGGAGACCACTCGATGTATTCACTGGTTATTAGTGGTCAGTGAACTATTAAATTGTTGTTCTTATGTCGTATAGACGGGAAATTCTTGTAGCCCATTATTCGTTTCTGACTGGTCATTTAGTGGTGAGAAAACGTACCACTTATCCCAATATGATCGCTAATTTTTGTTTCACGGAGCTTACAATTTATGTTTCTAAAAACTGGAAATCTAATCCCAATAGCCAGTGGTAGTAAACCAGATAGGACAATATTTAAAGCTCATATTTAACATATTATTGCACGTGACGAATCATAATAATTTCAAATATAAATTGTTAAAGGCTTGTGAAGTTGAAATAACAAATATACAATCTGCTTAGTAAATGATTTAAATTACGGTATGACAAAACTACAAAGGAAACGAGTTTTCAACCTGGTGAAAGAATTCTGGCTTTCTTGTCCTTACCGCAAAATCCATTTTAGGTAAAATATTGTGGTCCATACACAATTGAATAGAAAGTGTTTAAAATTATATCATTAATACTCACGGGATGAGAAAACCCAAACACACATGAGTTAAAATAGTTAGTTGATAAAGAGAGACCTATTTAATCATGCAGTAAATTTAGTTGAATATGTTCCATACAGTGAAGATTTAAAGCGATGGACTGAAATCAGGCAGTATTGACTTTAGTTGAACAAATTTTGGGAATTCAGATCTACTGAATAATCTGGACTACAAATGTTAACATTTACAACAAAAAACACATAACTTACTCGGTTATTATTTGAATAATGGCACATGTTTTCAGAAATTGCCCCGTGAGCAAATAAAATATACCATGATGTTGAAATTGTATATTCCTTACCCCGTTAAACAGCATCCCTACATGATGAACACCCTCAAAGAAGAAGACATGCAAACAGAAATTCAGTATTTTCAGGAGAATGATTTCATATAACCGAGTAAAACTGACTGGAATTCACCATGTAGTCTAGTATCTTAATCACATACTATTTTCCGCATGAGCACCGATTATATAAAGCTATAGGGTGTGACTAAAACAGATGTGTTTCCAATTACAATAACCAATGACTGCATTCTCAAAATTTGACATGCAAAATGGCACGATATTTGAACTTTTTGAAGAATTCTGACAAATTAGACTGACAGAATTGTCACATAACAGATCTATCATATTTATTCAAGATGGGCTATATCAGTATAAAGTAATGCTGTTTGAGATAAAAGGTTCTTTTTGTAATGTATTCTTATTCAGCGTTCAATGGAAGTGTTTACATCTGGCCTATATATGTGTGATGATTCATGGCATCATCAAATACAACAACACCTGGACATATACTATGGAGACAACAGATCCACAGCCTTATTACCTACGAAAGTAATTATGTCATCTATTTAAGTGAAATTGTACAATTTACCAGCTTAATATGCAGCATCGGATGGAAACATTGCACGGAGAATATGCACTTATGATGACACTCATGTAAGAATAAGAATATATATATATATATATATATATATATATATATATATATATATATATATATATATATATATGACTGGAGAAAGGAATCAAGGTCCAAAACTTCCATCAAATCGAATACGTTCGAATACAATCAGTTTTTGATTGTCTATTAGAAGAGAGAGAGAGAGAGAGAGAGAGAGAGAGAGAGAGAGAGAGAGAGAGAGAGAGAGAGAGAGAGAGAGAGAGAGAGAGAGAGAGAGAGAGAGAGAGAGAGAGAGAGAGAGAGAGAGAGAGAGAGAGAGAGAGAGAGAGAGAGAGAAAACAAGCCTTGGAGCAAGAACCAGAGGGTGAAGAGAAGGAAGACGCGCCGCGCAGAAAACGTAGCTGACTAAACTCTGTATATACTTAAACAAGGCAGGGAAAAATGGGGTACTTATGTATTGTCCTGTAAATCAAGTATTGATATGTAATGAAACGTGTTTGATAAACTGTATAGATTCTAATAGAGTATATCACTTCTCTGTAGTGTTTTACACAAGTGAGTGAATTGATACTTCCGTTGAAGATCATTACATTTTACAATAAAATGCACGTATAAACTATTTTACCTTTTAGTAGTCCCCCCTATATCATTTGATAATGGTTGCCAGATACTATAGAGAATTGAAAGCCCATCACATTTAGATTTCAACAGTCTGTGACACCACGTATCTAGCATGTCGTCTTTTTGTGGTCATCATGAAAGGGTACCCATTTATAATGTGCAAAACAAAATCTACTTTAAAGCCTTTATTCGCTCTATCAAAACGTTACTGAATAGCTTGATAGGTATATGGGCTGTCTTCCGCAGCTATATCACTGCACACAAGCTGCATAGATGAAACGTTGCGTCTGAAAAGATCGAATTAAAAATACTACACACAACTTACATAACTTGGGTTGCTAATTTTACATCACAACATTTACAACCACTGGGGAATCTATTTCTTATGTGGAATTAAAAGATATATTTCTGATGTAATTACATATTTTAAACGTTCAAGTTGCCATGTCATTATGATTTAGCTTTAAAGTCTTTTATATCACATACATACATAGATTCGTATTCTCAATATGTATAAACGCTGATGAATCGTTTCCAAACTATTTTCAGTTACACCATAGCCCTGTCGTGTTTGAGTCATGTCCAATTCAGTGTGGTGGTCATAATCAGGAACTAGACATAGCAAGTTTGGAAAATGGAGGGTGATCGATCTAAATAAAGTGTGTTGTGAGAGGCAGTACATCATATAACTTCTAACAGTAATGAATAGATAAACATTTGTGCGAAATCTGTACTATCATTTAATGTTGTATTCATACTATGTTAAAGATTGTATTTAGCGTAATAATTCTTAAGAACTTTTAAAGAGACTAAATGAGACTTATGATGTGGCTATTTCATTGCAACTACTGTATATAAAGCTTACATTTATCCGCCATCCAATCAGGCAAACCTACATGTGCTACTTGTTTTACAGTTAATCCTCCTCTAGTAGATTCATTTCATTATCTGGATTCAATGTTATGCGTTATGAAAATTTAAGCTGAGTATATGCTACAATGATAGGCATCTTTGTTTTGTAAATATCTTCATGTGCAATCAGGTACTTTAATTGATCCATATGCAACTAAACCAATTGTGTGTTCATTAGTACTTTCAAGGTTGGACTATTGTAACTCAATTTTGGCTGGTACATTTTGTTTTTCATTTGTTACGTGTTAATTGATTAACATTTTGCATTATCATGATAATAGTACAATATTCATTCTCATTTAATGTATGCATATATGAACAGTGTCTTGTTAGTAATTCAATTGACAATCAGGATAATTAATTTTTTATAACTGTATTTTAAGAAATATATAATGTTTTCAGAAGAAAAATAAAAACATTACCCACGAATACAAAGGAAGAAACTAAAGAAAAATCAGCAAGATGTATTAAATGTAATTCTTCCAGAACGTTTCATAGGTTTGTAGAGTTTTGTAGTCGTCCATCATGATAATTTGTTGATGAAGTGCATGTGTATGGAACATTGTTTATAATAGGAAATAATAGCGCTTCTTTATGATAAATGTGTTATTTCAATTTCAATTTGTGGTTGAAGTTCATTGTTTAATAAATGAAGCCTTCGCTTCTTTTCATGAACAGTATCAGAAGATTGGCATCTCTATTGTCAACTGCATTTTATTCCGTGTTTTTTTTAAAATTAATTATATTCAAGAACAATATATTTTGTGAATATTGGTATCAAGTGGCATTCATTTTCATGATATGTTTACATTATTCCAGATTGATCGCATTAATGGTATCTTGGTTATATCGTTTCCATTCATTATTTTGTGGCACGTAATTTCGTCCATCCTTGCGACATTATATTCTTCACTCTGTGAGTCACAACTTTATTATTATTGTTTATAGAGACAAACGAAATCGACTTCATCAGATTATAGAGTGACTAAGTATATCTTTGTTATATAATACATGTTTGAATTTTTTTGATGATAATATATGGCTGTATTTGGAGCGTGGATGATTTATGTATTCTAGTTTTGATGTATAACATTTTAGTGGACATTTTAATAGCTGTATGACCGCTTCTTTCGATGCTGGTCAATTGTAGGTGTAGGTTAACGTTAGATAACATTGGGGCTCATACCGATTGTTACATCCGAGGAGAAAGAGTTATGTAGGTTATTTACTTTGGTCTTGACAATATAGAAAAGTTTAGCTCTTTCAATTTAGACATATATGTGTAGGAGAGAGAGAGAGAGAGAGAGAGAGAGAGAGAGAGAGAGAGAGAGAGAGAGAGAGAGAGAGAGAGACAGAGAGAGAGAGAGAGATAAAGGAAAGGAATACCATGTCATCCCAGGCAGTATATTCGAATTTCTCATGAAACCTTAATTCTAAAATGGTAAGACAGAAGTTCCATTTATTTAATACACAGCTTTCCATGCGATCCCCTGCTGCATAAGGTATTCAATCACATTTACAGTTTTTTGAGCCACAACGTATAGTGTTAAAATATTGTCAACGTTAGGCCCGTACATTGTAAAGTTTCCGCTATCAATAAAAGCAATATTTTGTACCAGAAAACTGAAATTACTTTGGCTCGTTTTTATAATTTGTACTCGACCAGTATAATGTCTGGAAATATATGTAGTCCTTGTGTCGTACGTCATGACATTAGTGTAATATTGTTTGCTGGTGTAACTCGAGAAGTTGATTTCCAACGTTTTGTTTCCATCTGTTGAAGTTTTATTGAGGAACACCATTACAATATCTTTTTGAATATATATTTCCCACGTAAAGGCTTTAAATAAATATTAGTTATGTCTTATGATACAAATATTATATTATTTTCGACCCATCGATGGAGATCTAAATATTTTATGCCAACTGATATGTGAAGCATGAGCTAAGTGCGCAGACCATGCAACTGATTACTACTACTTCTAAGAATATGATGAAATGAAAAGGTGAATCAAGAATACACCTTGCAATTATGCTCCTTTGATGTTGTACCCGTATTGCATTTAAACGTTCATATGATTGTGTACCTTTAAAAATTTGAAAGGATTTTAATTTAAACATAACATTTAAAAATCCCAACACTATATGATATACTATATGACACCAATATCGTATATATTATAGGACAAAATTTTACATGTACGAATCGGTGATTAAAGCTGTGACATTTCATGACATGACAATCTTTTCTAATCAAACATAATAAGCAAATTTGGATTTATAACAAGCTAATAACAATTACTCATTGTTCTGGTTACACGATCTTACATCGACACGCACGCTCATTTTAGTAGAACAGACATATTACTTTTAAATTCATAGCAGGCATTATCTTAGTAATAGATGGAATGGACGAAATATAATGGTCAGGTCTGAAATCATCAATAGCTTAGAAACTCCACACAACTTGAAATCGATTAAAGTTCATTAATTAAATCAATAACCGATTCGACTCTACATATTACGGCAAATATTTACAGTAAATAACATATTGATCGGTACATCATAATATCTGTTTCAGGTATGAATTCATTCCATTTTGCCAACACCTAATTCAGCAGCCGTTGTGACGCCTTTATCTGACGATATTTTGAAAGTAAATGTATCTTTGTTAAATATTACAGCCTTGACATAACCATTTTTACTATTAATCCGAAACAGCACGATAAAAGGGTCTATCTTGGTTACTGTCTCCATTAATTTTAATCGATATCTGACTCTACAAATGTGTCAAACGGTCAAATTGTACTGAATAATTGGATAGAATATTCAGTTTTGTTATACTTTAGTTAATATTACCGTTTTGAAGGAAAATATGTTAAACAATTCAGTCTCTAAATCACTGTCTTATACATTTAAAAAACCGAGACAATTACTTAAACATCACATCATATAGTAACAATAAAAAAAATGTGTGGAAGGAGTGTGATTTAGAACGTTTCGGAAGGGAAGGAAACAAGGCAGATATAATGCCAGTTTAACGCAGCAAAATGCAACTTTAGTTAAGGTTGTGACAGAAGTTTTACATTTTGAAATATATCAGTCAGGTTAAATAGAGGATATGATTTAGTAACTTGAGTACTATATCAAATATTGAGCCAGAATAAAAGAAATCGCACAGAAGACTAGATCCTATGTGATTTATCAAATTCTAATATAATCTTACCTGTCTGTCATTCAGACTAAAAGTATTTCTAATAGGTACGAACGTCCGAATGAATGTTAAAAGCTTTCTTACACAATGGACACACACACACATATATGTATATATATATATCTATATATATGTGTGTGTGTGTGTGTGTGTGTGTGTGTTAGAGAGACAGAGAACCACTCAATGAAATATGCTAGTAAATTGTCCATGCGTTATCTACCATGAAAAGAAGAACAAGATATTTTTTCATACGATCTCATTACACCGTTATATTATAGAACGTGGTGGTAACAATAATAAATATATTGTGAAATGAGAACAAGATACCTTCAAATACTAAGTATGTTTATTATATTTGGGTTGAAAGGGTTTTGGCATGCGCAAGAAGGAAGACGTGAGGTTTTATGGACATAATCCTAGAAGGGACCTGTCCGCGGGGGAGTCTGGGGGCTGCGATGACTTCAAGTGATTTCTAATCAGGTACATGTAAATCGCTACACGTCGCTTATCTTGAATAACACTTATTCACCCCAGGTAACGCATGTACGACGAAACAAAAAAAATGGTGAGATTAGTTTGTATCCAAGAAACAAATTCAATTTTCGCCTAATTCTGTGACACACGAAATACATAATGAAACAGACAAAATGGAAGAGCACAGAAAAGTAAAAGTCTTAAAGATACGTAATATATTTGTTATTATTTATTAAAAATTATCTTATTCGTTCGCTTGACTCCCCTTTTTTATCTATTTCCATCCTATTTACTTGCAAAAGATCCTTATTCATTAATTTTAAATGCAGAGCTGATAGAAAATAATTTATAATAATCATCAATTTAAAATGTTTTCTTTCACTACATACCATTTTATATATCAAGGTGCGAAAAAAGTGAAATTTGCCCTAAATGATAAAGTGTCATAATCAACTGGTGCAAGACATGATGTTGTTATTGAGAAGAAGAAGAGAAAATAATAATATGTATGAAAGATTTAAGATTCCTGAGATTATTATCAAGTATTTCAAATGCAGCAATGTGTTATTGTAATACTTGTATTGTCTCCTTTTATTGAATACATTTGTTCACTGGACCTATTACTAATATTCATGTATATTCATTTATCAAAACAATCTGTAAATGATTTGACACACACACACGCACGCACACTCAATGATTAAGTAAGGATCCTGTTTGTATCAATATAGTAAAAACATGTTATTTAATTAAGGTTCTTCTCTTAAAAAACATACCGAAATTACGAAAATAATGTCAGCGCGTGCAGTGTCGAAGTCAAACACGCCAGTTTCGAGCATGTCACTGATGAACTAAATGGTAGTTCTCGTTTAAAACGTTTGAATGTTTATAAAGTCAAGAAGAAAATGATTTTTTTTTGGCCAATTTTAAATGCAAGCTAGAATAGAATACCATTACGCGCCTGTTTTCTGTTTACTCAAATGCAATAGTTCGTCTAACGTTTCGTGGTAAGAATCCTTTTATTGGTGACAGGTTAGATATCATTTGGGTGGAAATATAAAAGGATGAAGTTTGTCGGCCATCAATCGAAACGAATCTAGGTTTAGCATGGTAGAGTTAAATGCAATGTTTCACTAAATGTAATGATTACAGAACGCGAACTTGTTTAGTTTGCCTATTAAGAAGAATTAATTAAATTAATTAGAAGAAGACCCACCCACGCCATAAATAAACATAGAAAGAAAACTGGAAAGACTTGTTAAGTCAGATAATGCTTGTTTCACATCCTCCTCGAATAACGCTTCAGTTCTGATAGTGCCGAAAGACAGGTTCTTTCTCTAGTAGCATGTAAAGGAAACATTTGTACAATAGTCAAAAGTTATTAATTCTCAAACAATAATAACACAAATGATGATTACAACTGTTGTCTGACTCTAGTTGTACAGCTAGGATTTTGGGTATGAATTTGTGTCCATTAACTTTGGAATGGCGGAGTACCAATGAGTCATAAATATAAAGAATATCTCTATGTAAAAATAAATGTATAACATTCATCTTTGACTGGTTACATATAAAAAATATGACTGAGGTTGCACAGTACTTATTCTTTACAAAATAACAATTAAAGCTGATTTAGCCTCATACACGATATGAATTGCATCCTTATTTCTTTCTGGAAGTTATGGAAAATGCAAACATAAATAAGTTTACATCACTCTGCAAATGAAATTGCCTGATATCAGTTCAATAAGTCATACAGTGCCGTTCTCTTTTTCAGTGGTTGAATTTGGAAAGGGACCCATGTCGGTGTAGCCAAAGTGAGCAGATGCCTCCTAAATGTATGAACAATAGAGAAAACGTCTGCTATGATTGTGGTGAAGTGACTTTATAAGCACAAAAATATAAACACCATGGTTAAAAAAGCCTGCCACTTTTATTTTGGCTGCAAAACTGGAGATCAGGACAAGAGTTGGATTCAGTACATGCAACAAATCTCCGCAAGCAGTTGATCAGGAATTGGAAATGCCTTTTTTCAAGTGCCAATGATTTAGGTAGAGCCAAAATATCATATCAAGAATTATTACTTTTGCACGGTGTCTTCAATAGAGAAAGGTCCGTCAAAAACGACAAACTGGAGTGTGTATTGTCCAACCATTCCGTCATCTATAGGCCTAGTACCCCGTGGAGGTGGACTGCATGTTCATGATGCAACCGATGCATTCTCAGTTAAGTCGGGCGAGTAATATATACAGAGAAAATAAGACTATTAAAATGTTATTACTGACACTAACTGTATTTGTACTTTTACTGGACTTTCCAGAGAGAACAGGGTTTAACTATCCACCTTGGGCAACATTCACATGTATCATATTCAGCGGTTATTATGATAGGCAATGCCTGACTTGGATAAGTAATGTAAGAGCCGCAACTCGTGAAATTTCGTTGTATTGGAGGAAATTTAGAATAATTCCTTGACAACACAGTAAGTCCACACTTAAATCATCCAAAACAGGAACATATTTGGAACTGCTTTTTCAACAGAAGGAAATATTGTATTTTTGAAACATATTGCAGCATATACAAGTTTCAAATACAATATCCGCATGATCAGTATGGAGAATGTTTACTGAGTTGTAGATCACGACTCCTTTACACATGTTCATATGAAATCGAATGGGATGGCGACAAAGATCAAGATAAAACATCAATATACCTATTTATATGAAGCGGTATTTCGATTAGCTGAGTAAAAATAATAGTGCATTTTCATCGTATAACAAATTACTTGGTGAACAAATTTGCATAAGATCTTTTCAAAGTCAGTACGAAATTTAAACTTATCAATTAAATCCAACCTGGATGGACTGTTTTAGTGTATCCTTTCGAATGGCACTCACCTAGCAGTTTTCGCGGCATGATTTAGCGAATAAATGTGCAAACAGACGTTTTAAAAGCGCCTTTAAAACCAACAAAATAAGCCAAACATAATTATGAAAATATGTAAATATGTTACCTTATCGTATACTGACTATGTGCTGGAATATATATTTTTAGAAATGCATGGATGTTGATTTCATAACACAGTGTGAGAGTAGGCGATGATCGAAATACGATTAAATTTGTTTTATTGTTTATCAAAAGACAATTAAGCTGGAGGTATTAAGTATACTGCTAATTTGATGGAAAATTGGAAAACTAGATTTCATTGCTCAAATACACTGATGATCTTCATAAGTATAATTACTAAACGATATAGCCAACCAAAAGGCGATGATTGCTTTGGTTGATGTTTTGTACTCCATATGGAAAGCGTAATAATCTTTTGATCATCGTTTGGAAATGAAATGACATTTTTGTGAGGTTTTATTTTTTTGTGAAGAAATTTTATCAGTCCCTTCTCTGAAACGATCAATCACTCATTTGAACACAAGACATAAATATATTCTGCCACAAACGTGCTGCTTTTTGTCAAAATATCCACTTGAAAAATTGTAAAGCATGCAAATCTGTGTTGGAAAAACAAGTGTATGTACATAACTATTCATTCAAAAACGGGGTGGCTGTTGATGACACCTCATTCTTAAACAAACAAGAGCTACAGAGACTAAAACCGTATGATGGTCATTTTAGTTTCATGATGTTTAGGGGGAACAATGAACGCAGCTGCAAGGACTGGTTATTTAATCTTGTTTATTTCTTCAAATTATGGGCAATACAATGAATGTCTAAAGGGAGACAATCTTCATTTGTGAAAATCCGAAATATATTCCGCCTGACGTTCATCATTTGATCCCCGTTTACGGCATTACAATGATAGTTTGACATGTTTATATGTTTGGTTTCCATCTGGGCTAACTACTACCTTGATAAATCCATTGTATATATTCTAAAATATATGTTGTGGTATGAACTCAGAGTTCATTGTCGGTAGAAAAGTTGGTAATGTCGTCTCAAATGTCTTGATTGTTTTAGTAGATAGGGCTTAATTGTTCAAATTAATTGGACAGCTCAATAATAAGCGAGAATTATATGCCAACATCGTGTGGTATCCATGAATTCTAACCAGTAAGGATTATAAAGCATCGTTTTGAAATTCAGTCCAAATTGTCCTAGGTTGCTAGGGAATTGATTATCTTTGTGATATACGTTATTAACTCCAAAAAGAACGTGGACATCGGCTGATTTATTCGATTAACATAAAATAATGTATGTGTATGACAGCATGCATCAACGCAGATTGTTGGCGTCTATTGTTTTCGGTCAATTAGACTATTTAAATCATGCAAATTATCTAAAATGACATTTGTTAGTCTTGGGCTAGCTGACTAACGACACGTTCGAGCCATGCATTTACATCAGTTTGTTTGTCTGCATTTTGATGTTTTAAAAGTATTTTAATTCTTGAATTTAAAAACTGAAACTTATAATTGTTATAAAACTGACAAACTATCTGCTCTATTTTAAAGCTAATTTGCATTAACACTTGACTGTAGTCGTTCCAATTGGCAAATATTGATATATTGCCTAGAAACATGATCGACTTTTCAAATAGGATGATGTATTGCATTAGGTCAAAACAGTAAAGTACTAGTTTGTCGTTTACAAAGCTGTAAATTTCCCGTTTCCTCAATATTATTCCCATTGCTTTATAGTCAGGCTCTATTATTGTGTTATGGGTATGCTTCCAAGTAAACATTACACATATAAGCGTTGTTGGTGTGTTTCGCATGATAAAAGGCTTCCAGGTGAGAAATATATTGACAACAAAATGCAAGCAGATTGTACTTCACATTCAGAACAGCTTGCTAGAGTTTTTATATGCAATTAGATTTACTCGGAATTAAGTGAGTCGCTAATATCGTAACAAATATTTGTAATTGAATACTTAGCGTATAACCTTAATATGGAGTTCACTGGTAAGAAATATTGTTTATTAGTAGGTGACGGTAATGTTAATACTTAAAAGAAAAACCAATTAACTTGTATATGAGGTCAGGTCATTAACAAAACATGAAATATTCTGACAGTGTGAAATGTCGAATGTTGAATAAGCATTGAACCTTAAAGTTGAATGTATTGAGCATTAAGATTTTATCACATGTAGACCACGGGTCTTTGTGAAGGGTCACTTCGAACTAAGATCTTGATTTCGTCCATGCCATTTTTAAAGTTTCAAATGGGCACGGTTTTGAGAAAGAGACAGCTCAAAAAGGGAAAAAAATATATAACATATATATGCTAGATCAGAAATTCTGAGTGACGAAAGAAATAATTGTCTTAAGAATTGCTTTTTGGAAACCACTACGATTGGCAACGAGTGAAATTATGGCGTGCATGTTGGTAATAATGTGATTTGAAATGATAATCGTTTTCTCAATTCTTTAGTATGACATTTTCTGAGGGAGAAATGAAGAATATAAAAAGATCAGTGTTTTCCTCGTTAAACAAGAAAAGGTACACGTGTTTGTGTTTTGAGAAAAATACGGTTTGGTGCTGGATGCACAATGTCTAAAGTTAACAGCATTAAGGTACGCAATATTATTTTGACTTAATATTCTATTTTTAATTGTTTGTTGTATGCAAATTTGCTTGATATGTTCTATATTATACATCCTTTATTCAATTTCATGGAAATGTTTTGATGAGAGTTGTTCTGCAATTTATCTTCTAAATTTACAATAATTAAGTCATAAGCAGAATTGATTGCATTCGACTCAAATGCTTGTATGTGTAGGATTTCATAGGCTTATATAACAAACATATGAGATAATTCCCTTTGTTTGTTAGAACAATACTTTTTATGGTGAATTAACGATAATTATCTATTAAATTTGCTCGTGTAAGTAATCGTGTACGTTAAGGATATTTGAATGTTATGCAATTGTTATTGAAACTGTATTAGCATACGGTAATTTGTCGATAGAGATCTTATATGGTAATTATATGACCTGTCGTTTTTGTCCAGCAGGAGGTGAAGAAATCGGTCGTAGACATTGCGGTCTTTTCACCACTCGTTGTGATGATGAATAAATTCAAATTAGACACTGTTAGTAAATAGCTTTCTTGTCTAAGGGGGCTCGTATTGCATTATGTCTTCCCGATAATCTTGCCCGGTTCTCTGTTGATATTCCATCTTTTCACTCACACCGGGTCACATCATCGAGAACGGTCATTCGCTAGATAAAGTAGATCAATCCAATACCTACCCATATTACTAAGAGGAAGACGTTAATACATTGTATTACACAAGCTAGTATTAACGAAGCCACATGAAAGAGAACAACTAATATGAAGACTTACTTTCCTAGATGAGCAATTTCCTCAAAGACTGGTGCTTCGTCATCTGCATCAATACCCATGTAATCCGTCGATTTTTGCTGTAAAGGAGAATGAGAAGGACACCAATACAAATGGAGCATCACTGGATCCTGCGTTGTGTTATGTGTAATGAATATCTAAATGGCCTTCACCCACAATTGTTGCTCCATCAAAAAATGGACTATTATAAACTTTACATTATTAATATGAGGACTATAGTAAATCGTACTCAAAAGATACATATACACACATTCAGTTATGATTTTCAAAAATTGAATATAATTAGTGTTTTTCTTGTTCATCAGTATGAGATGATATTGTTAATGGAAAAGGGGAAAAAAGACCAGTCCATATCATGTTACTTATGTGTGTGTGTAAATGTGTACCAATATAATTATTTGTGTCAGTTTAAAATACTCTCCTCTTCATTACATGCTATTGTGTAATGTAAATAAATTCACTAGAGATGATGTTTTTCTCAGAAAACCGGTTGACCTAAATCCTGGCCTTGATTGAGGGGTAGTGACACCACGTAAACAACTTTCATGTTTTGTTAGAAGTTGGGATATTAAATTAAGAAGTAAACAACTGTTTTTTCTTAACATCACATGATAACTTCTCGTCATGTCATGTTAGTTGTACTTCATATATACAATCAAGTGACTTCTTCATTTCCTTTTTTCTCGATTTTGGAATGTTTTTATTCTTCAAAAGTGCTCATTAGAATACGATATAATCTTTGCTTTTGAGAACTTTGGTTACTTTTGGGAAGAAGTTAAATGTTGTTTATGATTAGAAGTATTAGACACAGACACTTAATCAATATTTGCTGCTGAGTTCCAACACCGGACAGTTAAATATTGTGTTTTTACACGGAACTGTATATAAGCACAAAACAGACTTCAGCGTACGTCATCGTGTTCCATCTTGGATTTTCCAACAAAACCAGAACTTGAATCTTTTCGAATATTTAATTACTATGACTTTTTAATTTAATTCGTGGATTATTCTTGGATTATCGTTGATTATTTTTCCATTTATTTCAATCTTTTGCCAGGAAAAAAAATTATTTGTTAAATTTTACAAAGCTTGTTGTTTTCATTTATTATATATTAATGTTTATTAGAGCCAAATCACGCCACAATGGACATTTGCAAATAAATCAGTATGCCAAAATGGTCGTTACATGTCTACAGATATAAATAATTACCTTTTCAATGCTTGTGTGAATTTTAAGAAATTATGCAGAGGTATTAAATTAAATAAAGCACGCAAAAGCATAAAAAGTGGATACCCTGCATGCACAACTTTCCACGATGATATGGATTAAACACTAAGTAAGTACATAAGTTTAAAACTAGACATCTTTAGGACAATCCCAACAATAAAACAAGTTTTCTGCAAAAAAGTAAGTTAGCATTGTTTTTGTGGAAAGAATCTTGCAAACAGAGGTATTAGCGAGGAATAAATAAGGTTTGGCAACTCTAAATGTGCTAATCTGCTGAAAAATAATTTTGAATGGAACATTCAATTCGTCATGATGCAAATGAATAGCAGGTTTCATAAAAACATCTGCAATTGACCAAGACATTTCATCCAGTATAATGGATAGACGGACAGATGCTGGACATAATATGTAACAAAACAAAAGGTGTTTAAGATCAATTTCACTCGAAACAAAATGTAATACAAGTTATTTTCAGTATCATTATATACAAAGTCTCATGAAGAGATATCAATTAGTTAAATATATACTAAGATTCACTAATATATATCAAACAGTGCATAATATATTAAGCTGATTAGATAGATGGATGCATTTATGATCAGAGGGTTTGTTATAACAATGGAAACACGTCTTCAAACGCTAACGAGGCAGGTCTATTTTACAGGTCATAAATGTATTTATGAACCAAAAGACCACTAAACGTCATGCAACTAATTTAACTATTTATGGAGATATTATGTAAAGAAAAGTGTCATTAACAACATAAAAATGGACCTAAAAATGTCCCCTCCACTCTTTGTTTGCAAAGTTGGGAATGGGTTGAAAAAAGCAGAATAAACTAAAATGCAGTGCAATATAGCAATGCTTACCTTGCGGATAATGATATCAATGTATCCCGCAATGAGAGCAGCTATCTGTTCTCCCTCATGTGTCTGTACTGAGTAATATGTATCTGCATGGTCACCAAAATCCTGCATTAAATATATCTTATATATGCTAGGATCCACTATAAGAATTGATGCCCTAATGACCCCAAATCAATCGTAGGCATTAACTGGACATATGTAGTTTTCTACCCTTTGATCTACTCTAATTTCTGCGTAGTGAATGTATCTATGATATTCCTGAGAAATGTCAACATGCCAAGTTCTTTTACAACAATATATTATTCTTTGGCTGAATTAACATACAGGATACGTAATTACAAAAATGTTTGTTGACACTTTTGTTTCTTTTAGCCATATATCATGGATACGAGTTAACGCAGTTTGGATATATCAATATTTCGAAATAAGTAGCTTGGCTGTATGTATGTATATATATATATATATATATATATATATATATATATATATATATATATATATATATATATATATATATATATATATACTTTCGGGATTAATATGTTCATTGGAATGTACATATTCTAAGAACTATTTCATGAAAGCCATTATATAAAAACCACATCCATATCCATTTTAAGAGCAAAGATTATAATATTTTATTGTAAGTGATGGACAGGATAATTGTTATTTTGGAGGTTGAGTCAGCAACATTTTAATAATGGATCAATGAAAACGGTTCTTGTTTAAGTCAAGGTCAATGCAATAATTTCTTAAGAAGAAGTAGCAAAAACATGGTTTTTAAAATCAGCAATACGACTGCCATATTGAACATGAAATTGGCACGTTGATATAAACATCAACTTGAGCTTTGAAAACGATTGATACAATGACAGCTGTGACTGCTTGTATTTACTAGGGAATACATGATTAAGTTGGACCAAATAGGCCTTGAAATTGTTGTAAATAAATGTGGTAATCCTCATCATACTGTAGAAACAGTCGGAGAACCAGACTTGTGAATTGTAACATCCTTTGTGATCTATGAAACATGGAGCTAAGAATAAAATGTCTCTATTGGTTGCATTTACTGTATGCGAAAGTAAAATAAAGCTTGACTGTTGCTGGATATTTTATCCTTCTCTATGACAAATCATTATTTACAGCAGTAATATGAGGTGCGTTTGGCACCTTTAGCATGCAAACTGTCTTGGTATCTTTTATTCCAAATTCCATTCATAGCACATACCGTAAACATCCCAATGTCTCATCAGTATAAATGGGAAGAAAATATCTAAATGATGGACATTTATACAGGTATTAAATACAGTATAGGGTATGCAGTCAAGACCTCGTCCATGTACGTTCTGTATTACGCATAACATGCTTCCTTGTCAAAAAGCTAAGTATCGCTTAATAGCCTTTGTAGCATCATTAACATTCAGTCAATATATGGATATCGGTCATGATATATTACTATGTTATAACGTGATTCTAGATATAAAGTACTATTCTCATGGACCCCATGACCCAAATCATATATGCATATAAATAGATGGTTTGTAAGAAAACGATGTAAAGCTTAGTGTTGTAACTATATTTTTGTTTCTAAATACAAGTATTACACAAATTGTGATAGTTTCCGCTATACCATGGTTCGAACAAAAAACTCTTTGAAAATATATTGCGATTTGGTACATAGCATATTTCTCACTATATTGGCTGTGGATTCCGGCTACCGTCTCATAATGAATGACAACTTAACAACTTTATCAACAAATGCAAAACCTTAAAATAACCTTAATGACATATGTGTATGACTGTGACCCTTGACTCTACGATCCAAATGCGATGATAATCTATAACAGAATATATTAAAATATAACTAATTGCAAACATTTATCTAAACCAATGATACACTGTCAGAAATAATCAATAATGTGTCTCACTTGCCACTAATATGGGCTAGACAAAGCATCTCCGAATGCATTTGATGCAATAATTCAAGAACAAAAATATCAAAGATTGCAACTTACGAAAATAAAACTGTTAGGAGCTGCCGCCCATCGTTTGACCTGTGTGATGCACCAAGTCGTTAAAATTTAAAATGCAAACTAAACTGATAGGTGTATGTATAAATCCGATGTCCCTGCCAATGTCCACGTCAGGTCTGTAAATTTAAACAGGCCTAGGTCATTCGTAATGTTTAAGTTCATAACAAATTTGTTTTTAACCAATCAATTTCTTAAACAATTTTTGAACAGAAACACAGTTGGATGTGATTCATGTGACATAAAAACGTGAATTTTATTAGAGAGTTGATGATGCTTTTGCTTGAAACTAGATGTTGTTGATGAAGTATGTATAATATTGAAACGAAACGAACTGATCCGGAAGAACATCTTGTCAAAAACATAGCTGTTTATATTTTGGCATAATCCCATGACATCTTAATCAGAGATGACTATCGACTAAAACACGCACTTAAAATACCTATAATAATCGAAATTCACATAAATATATTGCGACTTATCTGTTTTTTCAAACAAACACGTTAACCTTATAATAATCAAATGCACAGAGTTTCTACAAAGCGATTTTAAGATTTGTATACAATAGCTTTCAATGATTTTAGTGTTCTAGTACACAAACACATACACACACACACACACACACACACATATATATATATATATATATATATATATATATATATATGCAACTTAATCTAATAAGGGACTGTAAATGTGGCGCCATCATTGTTACATGATTTCATGATTTAGTATTGTAAATTAGCCCTGCAGTTTGTATATTTCTATGTATTTAACAAGGTCTAATTCCAAATTTGCCAATGGTGAGATGTGGAAAAGTCATGTCAGAGGTCACTATTGATGAAGACACTGAAGATAATGTAATAATTAGAGATATATCATCAAACATATTTAGTATTTTGAACTTCTGGAAAGATGGCCCCTTTCGTTTAACCGGCTTGACGCAACTCTTCTATTTTTATGCTATTTTTCATTATATATGTGCTTGTTGTCTATTTTCGTCTACAGTATTGTGTTACATCATGAATTGGTTGCAATGTTCGTATGTGTTTCTTCATCTCCTTGTTTTGGAAACGAGAACAAGACGTTCTTTGTTTTTGAATAAACTTCCTTCACCAGATCGACAGTCAACGCACTTACGCTATGATGGACCCTAACAAATTGTTTTAAATGAACACATCTTGTCTCAAGATAAAAAGGAAGCGAAAAATGAAATGTTGTTTCAAATGCTGGCCGGCGTAGAACAAGACGAAGAATTCTAGTTATCTTCCTTTCGCCTTGTCCACATAAACACTTTAAAAATTCGGCCGTTAAGTTTGATAATCTGGTGAAAATACATCTTAAATCGTCAACCGGTGTGTCAACTGTCCCAAGGATACTTTTGCGTAATGCACTATGCAACGTCCAGTCAGCAGGACTACCAAAAAAAGCGCACAGAAATAGTTAATTTTATCAACGATCAGAATATCGACGTCTTCTACTTGAAAAAAAAAAAAACATGCCTTAAAACATCAGGCGATTAGCAAAAGTGCGCAGATTCAGCTTCCATTGCTTACTACATCAAGTCGTTTCCCTGCCACTGTCGCGGAGGTAGAATTGCTGTCATTACAAATAATTCCATGATACAATGTCTTAAGTACAACACAACCTTAAATTTCTGCCACATCGTTTGAACTAGTCCAAACAACACTACTACTGGAACAAAGGTCGGTTCATTTTTATATCTATATACCGCTCTCATCCTAGTAAAAGAAAAAACAAGCTGACTGAATCTCTCTTTTTGGAGCAGTTTCTGAATAGTTTGGAGTACGGACATTTGATAGGTGGCAACCTAATTATTCTTGGAGATTTCAACTTTCACTTTCACTGTTATGGAAACCCATACACTCCAAAACTCCTACATTCCATTCATGATTTCAACCTTAAACAGTCAGTTATGCGACCCAATAATAAACATGGTCACATTTTAGACTGGAATCTTCATATAGCTGATGATAATATTCTGCAATCCACCCTTGCGTCCCACGAACTTGCATCAGATCACCTCTGCATCATTATATGCCATCTCGAAGTATCAGTCCGAAACACTCCACCTGTATTGACTACTAAGAGAAACCTTCGTATGATAAATAGAACCAAACTAATGTATGACATCCAAGACAACCTAACACCTTCCTTACCTCATGCAACAACTCGTTAATGCCTGCTTTCATTGCTTAAAAAATACGCCCTAGACACCAAGTCCAGCCTATCAATTAAAACGTGTTCTCTGTGGTATATCAGTGCTAGGGACTAGCTTTGCGATGCTAAAAGACATTGCAGTAAAGCAGAGAGGTTTTGACGTTTCAAAAAGACTCACTATTCATAAACAAATCTATGAAGCCGCCAAGATAAACGTCAAAACCATAGTCCATCTAGTCAACTTATCCGACTACGGTAGTAGGATCTGGGTGAGTTCCAGCTGCAAAGAGCTCTTCGAGATAACTAACAGACTAATGTCAAGGAATAACTGTAATGTACACCATTTCCAACTATCTTCTCTCCAATAGATCTTCCGGACCTATTTGCAAATGTCCTCGGTGACAAGGTAGAAACCAGTAGAGCACGCTTGACAACACAATTTGAATTGACTCATTGTCACTATACATTTACGATATAGAATTCAGCGACAACCTTTAGGAACATTTGAACCTGTCTATATGCATTTAGTATGGACAATTATGATGATAAGTGCACTAAAGTCATGTAAACTTGATCCGATTCCATCATCACAACTGCTTGAGTGCTTAGACCCAATATTGCATTCACAAACTGATGTTATTACTATATTTCTCTAGTCTGGGGAATTCCCATCATGTTTAAACACAGCCATCGTACTTACGATGCTGAAGGAATTAACACTTGACCATAACGATGTAAAAAAAAATTGCCACACAGTTTCTAATCTCCCGTTCATATAAAAAATATCTTAGAGAAAGTTGTTCTCACCCAACGTTTATCTCATTTCAATCAAAGAGTCGTTTTCAGCAATGTTCAGCCTGCATATCAAAATTGCCACGTTATTGAAACTACTCTTCTGAACGTATTTAATGGCATTCTCTCTGCTTTGGATAATGGAGCGATTACAATATTCGCCCTCCTTGATTTGTGTGCCACATTTAACACAAATGGCCATGATATATAACTTCACCGTCTCTAGCATTTATTTTCCATTTATAATTGTCTTAGATTTGTTCAACTTTGTCCTACTTTGTCAACAGGACACACCACATTGTATCTGCGAACGAAATAACCTCCAGCCCACTTTGATCATGGTTGTGGTCTTCCACAGTGGTCTGTTCTTGTACCTGTTCCTGGCATTATTTACACTCAAACCATTCTGATCACAAGACAAAGACTTTTTATTCACATCCTTTACCTCAACCAATACATATCAGCAACACCAACATTAAATGCACACGTCAGTATGAAGCCTACGTGTTACTCTAGACAGTACTCTCACAATGCACCAACATGTCATGAACATATGCAAGGCTGCATATCTTGAGCTTAGATTGATCAGCTAACTTTCTCAATACGCATTAGTTCCATTCGCAAATATCTTTCAGTTGACGCAACTAAACCACTTTTGTGTTCGTTAGTACTTTGAAGACTGGTCTATTGTAACTCACTTCTGTCTGAATCGTCTCAATATCTAATCAAGAAACTTTAAAAGTCCAACAGACAGCTGCACGGATTTTCTTTAGAGTACCGCGATCGGAGCACACCTTTCCACTGCTCTGTAACCTATACTGGCTATCCATTCGATACAGAATATAGGTTTCACTGACGGACTCCAGTCCAGCATACATATCAGCCTCACCCATGTGTACACACCAGCAAGATACTTACCATCCTCTTATGACAATCGTATACTCATTTTTCCCACCATGAAAACTTCATCTTATGGTCAACGTTCTTTTGCATACCACGACCCATCAATGTGGAACGAATCGCCCATTGAAATTAGACACACAGACATAGTGATCCCTTTCAATTGTGCCCTAACAACGCACCTTTCTCGATTGCAAGAACAAACTTAAAGACCTAATAATGTTTCCTACATTAACAATATGTTCAGTATTGTGTATGTTATCCAATTTCATGGTTTTGCTTTTTGTTTCTATGTAGTCATATTATTATTGATGTTGTAAAGCGCTTAGAGCGTCTAAATATTAGGCGCTATGAACAAAATATTCATTATTATTATTATTATTATTATTATTATTATTATTATTATTATTATTATTATTATTATCTGAAAGGAATCTTGTAAAGATAATAAAGTTTCTTTTAAACGTTTTAGTCGAGTTAGCATGTTACACCCAAAACTGTGTCATGATGACAATATGTCACAACTGGGAACTGAAAATGGGGCCACGGGCTCTACTTGAACAGTGCGAGTTCTCTAGTGCTTGCATTGACTATATACATTTGTTTAGACAAGGACCAACTTATCCATATACCAATTTTTATTTTTTCCTGCCTTTGATCAATAATTGAAAAATGACAAAATGAAAACATTATCTTTTTCGTCCAACCTTTTGATAATTTGCGAGAAGCATATAAACCAATTAACGACGCGTTTTCTAGATTGAAAGGACTCCAAACCAAAACACTTGTATCATGCTACTGATACATACCTCTTTTGGTTTCTTCATGCAATCGCTACACTTTACTTATTTATACCTAAAAGCCGTGGGACTAGTTTATTCTTTCCTTTCATCGTTTCCTTCAGAAAGAAAACAACACGTAGAGTCAACTGTCATTAACAGATCCATTTCTTGTGTTCCTGTAAACAACCAAACATATTCATAAAAGGTACAAACACAACAACACGACTTCACAAACTGATACCATTCGGGAACCATAACGTTTTACAGTGTAATGTAAACAGTTATTCAACTGTACCCATGACGGATCTTAACCTTTTGAAACTCAGACTATAATACTTGGTTTATTAAAGAAGTAGAATATTCGGAAAAATCATGTTAACAAGGTGAATAATGCAACATTATCATCGTGATATATCTTCATGTTCCTAAAGATATTATGATTCGCTTGGAACGATGGTTATATAAGTAATAGCACGTAATTCACAATGTTAAAATCAGTCGTCCTGCAAATGTTTGATGTACTTACCACAAAGATGATCTTTTTCTCTATGTTTTTAATCCTGCAATATTCGTTGGGAAGAAACGTTTTAAGTCTGAAAAATACAGAACGTCTAACATGATATTCCAAACGTAGATCGGTAAAGCTGAAATGTGATTAGCATTTATCTTTCTGTCATTATCTACATTCACAAATAATGCAATGCAGCTGTCAATAACTAGGATGTAAGTTACCAGAGATGCAAAGTCGGCTCGTTTCAGGTTAATATTAAGGTTTTAAGTCTTTGACCCAGCCGTTTGTATTCTGATATTGGCAAAATCTGTAGAATGTTCAAAATAATAGCACAGAGCTAAAACGGAGAGTTTAATATAACTGTAATCTCCCTTCAATCTATTTGTGTGGTTAATGATTTGGAAAGATCACATTGGGGCAAACTAAATGAGATTGTCTTGCCTATAGTTTAATTTATATATTCTTAAGTCTGTCTGCTCTTGTGACTCTAGTACATCTGAAGAGATCTGGAAATACTGGGAGTTTATAAAAATCAGAATTCTAATTTTGCGAACAAATACAACACACGTAAAATCTGTATATTTTCCCATATAACAGCCGCTATGAGATCTCATACCTGGAATTAGAATACCACTACCCTGTGAAATGATTAGGTTGGATCTACATATATTTACCATGCATTCTGCACAACATTGTACCAGTGCTTCAGAGTTGCATAGAGTTTTGTGTAGGCTATGTTTCGGTCAGAGTGACCTTGACGTTTGAACATTGCATGTCATTTTTCGAGTTGGCCTTGGCCTTGGATATTTTAAGTTGAAAATCGAAGAAAGTCTTCAACAAAGTATGGCTGATTTATATTTCAAAAAGCCTTTTTTTAAAATGAATCATTTTATCATTAAGCTTGACCGTTGACCTTTACACTAAAAAAATCAACAGCGCTGATCTTACTCTACGTGCACGCCAGTCTCTAAATTTGGTAACCACATACGAATAAGAACTCAAGTAAATCAATGCAAACATTAAACTTCTTTTAGTCTGAATGACATGGAATATTGATGTTTTAATTATACAAATTTCGAGTTCTTTGTTACCACAATTCCATCGACGACAAAACATGAGACCTGTAGATGATAAAGATGTCAAACCATTATCAGGAAATCTTTTAGTCATAATTACCTTTGCCTTTGACCTTTTTGGTTGATTGGGTTAATACATACTTTAAGGTGCCAGAAACCTTTCAATTACATGATCAAATATTTATGTTATGACTGCTTATAATGGGAGAAAAGATTATGCGATAAATAAGTAAAGCGATACTTTTTACATCTTTAAACCCTTTTAAATTCAAGTGGTGAAGAATCGCTACTAAACAATATTTCCCCATAACAAGTTACTTTAATTTTCATCAGCAAAGCATAACTAGTATTCATTTGATCTTTCATTATTTGAGATTTCTTTTAAGACTACGGGAAATACACGTTCACTCAGTTATGTCTTTGTTTGTTTGTTTGTTTACTTGAATTTTAACGGCGCACCAGCACTTTTAGGCTATTTAGAGTCATACAATAGGTTAGATGTTCAAAAACAAGAAAGGTTTAACATCGACCAGCGATATATATATAAAACATAATAGTTAAATATTAAATGGTAAGATGTTGGTAACAGGAAAATATGAAGCTTCCCAATCAACGGGAGATGTAAATGGTGTATGTTGATGATAAGATGTTGTAAATAAAAGGTGATATTTGCATTAGATAAAAAATATTCTACGTGATGGCATACAAGTTATAGTTTAAAATAGAGATTTACTTTCTTTAGGAAATCTAAAATACAAGTGATTTGTATTGTATCAAAAAGTTCCTTCATGTCATGTACATTATAGTATTTAACGCGCGTAGGTTGCATGTCGGAACACTCGGTCATAAAGTGTTTAACAGTGAATGGCTCATTGCAAGAAACGCAGTCTGGTGGATCTTCACCTTTCAGTATGTGGGAGTGGGTAATGTATGTATGACCGATTCTGATTCTTGCAATGACAACCTCCTCCCTACGGATAGTTCTGTAGGAAGGAGTCCATTCTCCCAGGGTTGGTTTGATGGCATGCAGTTTGTTATTGAATGCATCATCCCATGACGCCTGCCACTTCTGACGTAGGTACCTTTTGATACAAAGTTTAAAATCAGTAAAAGGTAATTTAAAATCCGATGGTTCTTGGGATAGAGCCATCTTAGCAGCCCGGTCTGCTTCTTCATTACCTCTAATACCAATATGGCTAGGTAGCCAACAGTATACTATGTTGTAGGACTTAATAAGCTCAGAGTTTTTCCCGAGAATATCGACTAGTAATGGATTATCCAGTTTTCTATGGTGTAGCGACTGAAGTACTGACAGAGAGTCACAGAAAATAATGCTATTTAAAATGCGCTTTTGTTCAATAAATTTCCGAGCAAGGTCTATTGCTCTGATTTCCGCTGAAAATATGGACGCATCGTTTGGCAAGCGCACTTTGGTTATGTGCTTGCCACTAACGAAGGCTACAGCAGCCTTGTCATCAACTTTTGATCCATCAGTAAAAAATTTTGTGTAGTTTTTAAAATCGTTGAGGATTTCATGATAAGAGTTCTGGAAAACGGCAGGATTCGTCTCAGATTTTCTCCCATCGTGCAACGTAAAAATCACTTTGGGTTGCTTAAGGAGCCAAGGTGGTGTTTCCGAGACAAACGTGTTCTGAACTGTAGGGAGATTAATTTTGATAGTGTCAAAACTGGATGATATTCTGATGCCAAATGAAGGTATGGCATTTGGTTTGTTTTCGTACAAAGTTTTGTATTTTGGTTGAAAAACAGCCGAAAAAGCAGGGTCCAGAGGGTTTGATCTTAACCTAAGAGCGTACTGTATAGAAAGCATTTCTCTGCGGTGCGATAAGGGTGGTTCATTCGCTTCCTCGAGAAGGCTTTCGCATGGAGATGTCTTGAATGCTCCTAGAGCAAGTCTTATTCCCTGATGATGAATTGGGTCAAGCATTTTCAAATTTTCAAATAAGACTTCCTAGCTTAACCATAAACAATGCATCCATAGTCTAGTATAGAACGGATAAATGTTCTATACAAATTGAGGAGGATATTTTTATCAGCACCCCAGTCAGTGTGTGCAATTACTTTTAGTAAATTTAAAGCTTTTAAGCATTTAGCTTTTAAACTCTTGATATGTGGTATAAAAGTCAGTGTTCTGTCGAAGATAATACCCAAAAACTTTGTTTCCTCAACAACTGGAATAAGTGTTCCGTCCAGCGTGAGTTTAGGGTCATCATGATGTCTTCGCAACTGACAGAAATGCATGCATACTGTTTTCGATTTAGAAACTTTAAAACCATTATTACTGGCCCAATGGTGGATCATATTGATATTTTGTTGAAGTTGCCTTTCAATTTTATGCATGTGCTTTGATCGATAACAAATTAAAAAATCGTCTACATATAAAGAGCAGTCCACACCGGGAGTTAAGCACTTAGTGATGCTATTGATATTGATATTAAATAGCGTCACAGATAAAATACTGCCCTGGGGAACACCCATCTCTTGCTGGTGCATATCGGAGAGGGTAGAGCCCACGCGTACTTTGAATTCTCTGTCGGAGAGAAAACTGGATATGAAAGCGGGCAGACGGCCTTTTAGACCTAGATCGTGCAGGTCATTTAGTATCCCGTACTTCCATGTTGTATCATAGGCCTTTTCTAAATCAAAGAAGACTGCTAGTATCCCGTACTTCCATGTTGTATCATAGGCCTTTTCTAAATCAAAGAAGGCTGCTACTAAATGTTTCTTCTTGATCAATGCATCGCGAATAAATGTTTCCAGTCTAACCAGATGATCGTTAGTACTACGACCAGAACGGAAGCCACTTTGGAAAGGAGAAATTAAATTATTACTTTCCAAGTAACATACAAGCCGAGAATTAATCATTCGTTCCATTGTTTTGCATATGCAGCTTGTCAATGCAATATGCCGATAGCTGTTAGGATCTTCGTTATCTTTGTCTGGTTTGAGAATCGGTATCACTGTTGCTTCTTTCCATCTCTTAGGTACATTACCAGCAATCCATAAATCATTAAAGATTTTAAGAAGTAATGTGAGAGAAGATTCTGGGAGGTGTTTCAAGAACTGGTAATGTACTTCGTCAGGCCCAGCGGATGTATGATGGGCCTTGTCTAATGCCTCCCTAAGCTCCAATAAAGAAAACAGCTGGTTATAATTTTCAGTGTTGTTCGATGTAAATTTTAAACGTGACTTTTCTTTTTGAGATTTTAATCTTCTAAAGGCATCTGAATAATTAGATGATGATGAGTTTTTCGAAAAACTATCGGCAAGAATATTTGCTATGTCACGTTTCGAACTGAAATTGCTATTGTTTATTTTTAGATGTCGAATATAATTGTGTTTCCTCTTTCCATTTATTTTCGAATAGTATTCCAAACTTGTTTCGTTGAGGAACGAGAGTTTAAAGAAGAAATATATTTCTACCATGATGCACGTTTAAATTCTTTGATTGTGCGTCGAGTTTTAGTCCGGGCAATACGATATTTATTTAAATTTTCGGGCGTTTGACGATTGCTGAATGTTTTTAATGCTTCTCGGCGTTGTCTAATGGCTTCTTTGCATTCCTTGGTTACCTAAGGTTTTTGCGATCTCTTACTGTTCGTTGAGGACTAAGGAATATATTTATCTGCAATTGAAATTAAAGCAGAGGTAAAATGCTGTATAGGATTAACAGCGTTTAATACTGTATCATTATTTAGTCTAGTTTTACATAGTGTTTCAAACATAGCCCAGTCGGCTTTCCTTATATTCCATTGTGGAATTGCGTCATCAATTTTGGAGTTATTTTCAAGAGTGATTGGAAAGTGATCACTGCTGTGAAGGTCATCAGCGACCTTCCATTCATAGTCCAAATATGGGTGTACATATGTTGGTGAGTTGGTGTTATATAGACACAGATCGTGTCTAGAAATGAAATCTTCTATTTTATGGCCTCTGTAGTTTATGTGATTTGATCCCCATAAAATGTTATGGGCATTAAAATCCCCGAGTAAAACGAAGTGCGCGGGAAGTTGTTCAACAAGATTGTCTAATTCCTTTTGTACTAGGTTGGTGTTTGGTGGTAAGTAAATGGAACAAAAAGTAATCACTCCATGTAGAGTGACACTTACAGCAATGGCTTGTAAATTTGTATTTAAAGGAACGACTCTGTGAGGGGCTCTATTGTTCACAGCAATAGAGACTCCTCCTGAGGCCCTGTCTGCGTTTTGAAAGTACGCATTAAACAGGGAAAAGTTTTTAAAAGTAATTTTATCTGTCTCTTTCAGGAATGTTTCCTGTAAACATAGTACAGCAGGATAGTGTTCATTTAAAAGCAGAAGAATATCATTGTAGTTTGTTTTAAGTCCTCGACAATTCCATTGTATGATGGTGTTCTTCATTCTAATGTTATGCTGGAGATTCTGGAACTAGGTTAGACTATTCGCGAAGGAAGTATGTGTTGTTATTTGTCTGGAGGAAGTACGGGAGTATATTTAGTTTTATTAGGTTTGGAGCTACTTTGAGTACACGGAGCAGTTTCTTCTGCATCCATGCTCTCTAAGTCTCCAAACCTGTTGTACAGTTTAATGGGGTCATCTGACCCATTTTGCTGTTTATTTGTTTGTGCTTTGTGTTTCTGTCTTGGTGATTTTGATGGTGGATTGTTATTAGTTGTTGTCTGAGTTGATGTTGTGCTTTTCTGTGGCTTATAATTAGGGATGTTGACACTTGTGGTTGAATCGGGCTGATCCGTCTGTGTTTGGGCGTCCTTCGTGCTTTTTGGATTGTGCTTTACGACTGTGGAGAAGGATGGGCCAGGAAGGGATGTTTTTGCCTGGACACGTTTTCTGGCCTCTGGGTAGGGAATGTTCGAAGTAAACTTTACCCTCTGAATTTCCTTCTCCTGTTTCCATGTATCGCAATCTTTGGAACTGGCGTGATGTTCCTTGCCACAGTTGACAAAATGCGGAGCTGCTCTACAATCAGCTTCCTGATGAGAGTGTTCTCCGCATCGGTCACATACCTTTGCTCTGGAACATCGATCCTCGTGATGGCCGTATTTTTGACATTTATAGCATCGAAGGGGGTTTTGAATGTAGATCTCGACCTTTACTTGTAAAAACCCAACCTTGACCACTTTGGGCACTGTCGGTTTATTAAAGGTGAGTATAACTGTATTGGTGTCCTGCAGGGTGTTATTACGTTTAATACGTATTCTTCGCACTGCAGTGACACCTTCATGTTTCATCCCTTCGATGATATCTGCGTCGGTGACTCCAGCCAAGTCACGACATCGTATTACGCCTTTGGACGAATTCAGTGTAGTGTGGGCGAATGAGGTCACTGGAATATCAAAGAATGTTTTCATTTTCATGATATTGTCTGTTTGCCCCTCTCGCTCACACTCTACAAGAAGACAACCAAATTTTAGTTTTTTCACACTTTTTGGTGTGCCAATCGATCCCGTAATGGTTTTCTCGATAAGAAATGGAGATAAACCTGAAAGCGGTTTAGCATCATCTTTTGATTGAATAACCATGAAGCGTGGAAATGATTCCACGCCACGTGGTTCTTCATCAGAGTCAGACAGTGGTTTAGTACGTTTATTGGATTTTTTTTCCATGATGGCTAGATTTTAAAATTCAGCACCCGTGCTCCCCACCCACACAAGGAGCCCAACAAGGGGACACTTTTAAAGTGCCAAGGATACACAGATGCCATACTCAGTTGATAAAATTACCTTTGGATGACCCTGAAGTCGCCAATTTCTAGGGTCAGTAAAATTACCCCCCGATTGACCCGTTGAGCCACCGCCATCTAGGAAGTCTTCTAAGATTTGGAAAAGGGAAAGATATAGGAATAGAATATAGGGGCAACGGTGGTATCAAAAGTGATACAAGGAGAAAGTAAAAGGAGGTGAGAGAGTTAATAAAGACTTCCTAGGGCTCGGCGTGACCAGCCGATTTGTCGAGACCGGGCCCATCTCGACCACCCGTCTAAGAGAAGTAGAGGCCAAAGTAGTGTGTTGCAACTACCAGGATCCTTTCCTCCCCCGACACGGGACGCAGCCCACGGCAAACAGGTTGCCTCTACTTAGTCGCCTTTTACGACACGTGGCGAGGCACGTCGGGCCAATTCTACAACCCCGAACCCGTAGGGGGAGTTATGTCTTTAAACAAGAAAATATATTCACAAGACCTGCTCTGCTTCTGCATATTGTACGAATAAAAAGGTGGCTTATACATACATACATACATACATACATACATACATACATACATACATACATACATACATACATACATACATACATACATACATACATACATGTATGTATACATTAGCCGAGTATCTAAAAGAAAAGGATCTAGCAAACAGTCACAGCGATCAGAACCAGAACCAGAACAGGTGATGCAGAACTCCGAACGCATTTCAGTATCATCTCTTTTAAATTATAAAAATGACAGTTCCGTAACAATAGAGAATTTATACAAGATAATAGATCTAGAACATTTTATACAAAGTAGTATTCAACAAATGAAAGATGACATCAGAAATGAATTGAAAACTGAGCTTGACAAGATACATAAAGAACTGCTCACTAGAGATGTTGACTCTACTAGACTACAATCGGAATTAAAAAGATGCAAAGAGGAAGTAAAGAAGTTATTTAAAGACAATCTGGCCTTGAGAATATCACTCAGGGAGAAGAATAACCAGTTGGAAAGTATGAAAGGTCATCAACTGTTTTTACATCAACTGCTCGAAGATAGAGTATGTGATAAGGATAAAGAAAATGTAAGCACGAAATGTGATGCACAGACTCAAATAACACTAGCTGATATAGTGCGTATGGTCAAACCTTCAAATGAAACACAAACAGCAAATATGGTGAATGTGAGAACTGCTCTAAATCTTGATCTATAAAACGACGGAAGTATTTATCGGACCAAACGGAATATACGGAGAAGAACAAAGGCGGTCGCTTGAAATCCACTGATTCAAGGGAAGGAGTGGTTCTGACTCCGTCCCAGTACGTCAACTGAAGAAATGACAGTAATTGAAGATAATGGAGAACGTGGTTATCACCATGATCAGAAATACTCAGCACGGGAAAATGCAAGAAACATCGACAGGGAAAGAAGATCACCATTCAAAAAAAATTCAGCCACCTCATCAAAAGACTTGGATAAAGGAAGCAAAACAATTGATGTCATCACAACTAACAGAAACTGCAGACCTCAAAAAAGAGTGAGGAACTCTTATTAACGTCGAGTTCTAATGTCCAGAATACCGGTTGACAGAACGAGAGAGGAGATGAGAACTTGTATAAAAAAGCACGCCAGAAACAAAGGAATATAAATAATTGACTCTCAGATCTTAAAGCACTGGCGTGTAAGAGGAGGAAAGGACACTTTTACTGCTTTAGTCACGGTAGATGACTTAGACTTTGAGTAGGTTTTAGAGAAAGGTTTTTGGCCAGATTTTGTATGGGCAAGAGAATGGTATGAGGATTACGGTGATAAGGACGAAAAGAGGTTCAGGTGGAACTATATAAAGGGGCAGTAAGTCGCATATATATGCATAAATTATGGTCAACTACTTTATAGTCATTGTACTACTTGTGTTTAAAATCTATTTTTAAGTCAACAAATGTCTAGTCATACATTTTGTCTGATGACATGGAACGTAAAAGGAGCCATGTATGATGCACCATACTTGTACTCTTTACTAAATGAGGTAGATAGTGCAGTGCTTACTGAGCACTGGCTTCTTCCGGAGCAACTCAACTTCCTAGACAATTTACATCCACAGTTTAAATCGTTCTCACGCTCTGACAATAGGCTGAAAGTGAATTTCGAAGAAAGGATAAGACATACAGGGTTTGGGGGAATAGCAATCCTATATAGGAAGTCACTCTGTGTTAATCCTTTGTTGAGCATCGGCAGTGATAGAGTCTTAGGGATAGAAGTGATATGTAATGATAAATTGAAATATTTTGTATTTTGGGCACTTTTGCCATCAACTAATTTTCCTATTGCAAGTTACTATGAAACAATGGAAGAATTAACGGACCAGTTTGATATGTTCTGTAAAGAAGGCATTCCCCTACTCGCGGGTGACTTCAATAGCCAGTTAAGTTCACTGCTTAGCTTCAAAACGAACTGTCTAACAAACAAACGCTAGAGGCGCTATTCTAGAAAAGTTTCTGACTGATAGGCACTTAATATCCGTTAATAGTCAATTTATTTGTGAAGGACCTGACTTTACATTTTACTCAATCGATGGTAAATCCAAATCGTTGATAGACCATATACTATTGCAGAAAACCAAATTCGATTTAGTGGTTAAGGCCGAAATAATTGATGACCATCCTTTGAACATTTCAGATCATCATCCTGTAAAAATAGAGTTGGTCATTCCTCTTGCATATAATATAATCATGGCTGACAAGCATATAATTCCATCCATAAATTGGAAGACAGCATCGGCAGAACAAATAAATAGGTATAAGGAAGCAACACGAAATTAATTTTTAGCGCAACTGCATAAGGCAGAACTAGTGACAAATGTCGATATTGAAATTATTATTCAAGACACGGTAAAGATTTTACATGACGCAGCTTCTAGGTTTTTGCCCATAAAAAGGTTTTGCCCATACGCTAACCCCTATTGGAAACTACTAAACGTAAACACTTTTCATACAGAAATGAGGCTAAAACGTAGGGTATGGATCTCTGATGGTTATCCAAGAGGATGGGAATTTCAGTCATACGCGAACTATAAGAAAGCGAAGAAATGTTTTGGAAAAGAGTTACTGAGAGCAAAAGAAACAGTTCAGTGAGCTTGAAAAGGCTGCAGAGCTCGATATTTCTACTTTCTATAAGTTTATACGGAATAAAAGACATAAATGTGATTACATATACGAAATTGAATCTAACGGAAAATTGTACGTGACCACGACTCTATAAGAGACTTATGGGCAAATCATTTTTCTAATTTGTCACTACCTGACAATACCTATTTGTACGATAAGAATCATTACCAGATGGTCTTAGGTGACGTTAAAAAAACAGAGTATAGAAACCCATTCACACTTTGATGAAGTTCTTGACAAAATTCCTACTAGAGAAGAAATCAGTAATGCAATTAGTTCTCTCAGTAAAAATAAGGCATGTGGTCACGACGGTATTGTTGCCGAGCATTTACTGTTTGCGGACAATCAAAACAGTGTACAGTTACTTGAAACTGCCTTCAAAAAAGTGTACGAGGCCGAGGAGTACCCATGCCATTTTAAACAAGGTTTAGTAATACCAATATTAAAGGAGGGGGAAAAAGCAAATTAGATATGAATAACTACCGTGATATAACTATAGTTCCAGTGCTTCAGAAAATCCTAGAGCAAATTATATATAATAGACTGCTTATATTTTCTAAGCACATTAATTTTCCAAATCCAATGCAACAAGGTTTTAGGAATAATTGTGGCAGTATCACTGCAGCGTTTTGTATCAAAGAATCTATATGCTACTATATGAATAAAAATACTCCTGTCTATGCAACATTTCTTGATAATGCTAAGGCATTCAATACAGTCTGGCACAATGGATTAATTTACAAGCTGTACAAACTTGGCATTAAAGGGAAGACGTGGTGCATCATGAAAGACTCGTTTAAGGGAGTAACTAGTTCTGTTTTATTTGCGGGCGAATTGTCCAAATATTTCAATATTAAGCAGGGTGTAGGGCAGGGTCGTATCTTGTCCGCTTGGTTCTTTCTCGTTATGATAGACGATTTGATCACTGATTTAGATCACACTTTGCGAGGCCTAAATCTTGTCGATCTCCACCTGCCGTGTGTCTTATTAGCGGATGACACAACTGTAATGGCTAATTCGCATCATTCGATGCAGCATCTGCTCGATACAATCTCTAATTATGCGAAAAGGTGGAGATTGAAATATAACGCAGATAAAAGTTGCAGCATCCTCTTTACAAACAAAAGAAGAAATGATATCCCTTCTTTTCTATTAGACAAATCGCCAATTTCAGTAGTCAAAAGTAAGAAATATGCCGGCATACCTCTAAAGTACAACTTTAAACCTAACGATGCGATAAAAGAAGCATGCGATAAAGGTAAACACTTATTAAACTCTTTTTATTTTATTGGTATCAGAGACGGAGGAATGAACCCTCTAACAAGTATGAAAATCTGGAAAAAAATCATTCTACCTTCAGTCCTATATGGATGTGAATTATGGTCGAATATGACAAACACCAATATAGAAGAACTTGAGCTATGTCAGAGATATGCAGCGCGACGTATGCAAGCTTTCGATAAATATTCGCCCATAGAGGCAACGCGTAGTACCTTAGGACTCTGGTCAAAGGAAGCATACATAGATAAGATGAAACTGTACTTTTTCAACCGGCTGTGTAGGGGCGATTGGACTCTTATCTGGAAAAAGATTTTCATTTTGCGTTTATGTCAGTACTTAACCAACCCAATTAGACAGACGGGATTAATAGCAGATATTGACAAAATATTCAAGAAATATGGTATGGGAAGTGTTCTCTTAGACTATGCAGTAAGAGTACAAACCGAAGGTAAACTTGTTTGGAATCGGAATATTATTGATAATATTCAAAACATCGAAGAATCTACCTGGAATACAGATATTTGAACTAAGGAGCGATTTAATTCACTTCAGAAACATTCATTTGTACTTAAAACCAAGCAGTATATGGTTTCTTGGACGTAAATTTCCATCTATGTTATGGCCTCTCTCTGAAATAGTGAAACTATATATCATGCCTGTTGGAAAAGTTATGATATGTAAACTCTGTGGGAAAGAGACTGACGACAGAGCGAAACATCTTATCTTAGGTTGTGAAAAGCTCCTTGAAGAACGAAACGTCTTCTTTGAGAGGGTGATTGACACTTTAGAGGTGAGAGACGGGGTTAATTTATTTAATCAAGAAGATGATAAACTATTGGAGACACTTCTTGGAAGCAGAGTAGATTGCTCGTCGTCTATCGACGATGATGTATGGGATAAACTCATTTTGGTAACGGCAAAAAGCATAACCTCATTTTACAATAAAATGCATGCCCTACTCTCAACCAACATGTCATAACATAACAGCAATAATAAGTAGTTAACCTAGATAAATAGATAAATTAATTTTAAAAAAACAAACAAAAACAAATATTCTGCTGTTGTCAAATTCCACAATTTTTATGTATTACAGATCACGGAGATATAATGCTCTCTTGCTCATATAATATACGAGTGTCACCTTTTGCTATTTTTATTTCTTTGAGAAGGATTTCATGCTGTTCCTCATATATATGTATAAATGTGTGTATATGTGTGTAAATATGTATGTGTAAATATGTGTTTGGGTGTGTAAATATATATGTATGTGTATGTGTGTACATTTATATGTATGTGTGTGTGTGTGTGTGTATATATGTATGTATGCATAAACATATATGTCATGTAGAAAGAACTACATTGATAATCACACTGGTCTGCGTTTCGAATTTGTTTCATGTATAATCTTTTGTGTTGTATTTCATGATTTTGTATTATCCTGAATTTGATTAATCTGATGTAATCTCTATTGAAGAGGAAATAAAGTCAGTCAGTCAGTCAGTCAGTCAGTCATACATACATACATACATACATACATACATACATACATACACACACACACACACACACATACATACATACATACATACATACATACATACATACATACATACATACATACATACATACATACATACATACCTACCTACCTACATACATACATACATACATACATACATACATACATACATACATACATACACACACACACACACATATATGTGTATATATATATATATATATATATATATATGTATATATATATATATATGTATATATATATATATATATATATATATATATATATATATATATATATATATATATATACATATATATATATATATATATATATATATATATATATATATATATATAAACGAGTACCTGTGTCCATGGCAATTGTTTTGGCATCCACAGAATGTACAATCTGTAGAATTCAATTGTGGATAATTTCTGACACCTACACAGTGCCTTTTTTCGAAGACAATTTATATGTTCTAGACTTGACGTTAGCAATTTATTGACTTCCAAATATAGCGAAAAGTTCAATGTTGTAATAGTAATAATACAATTGATTTAGTGCAAAACAGGATGCCTAGTGACCGAAAGACCTATAACGGATCAAATGGGAATGGTTTAAACGATAAATACTACTAGGGTAGTATGTTTGGAATATCTTGTCAAGCATGTGAATGATAAGACCATGTCCGTATGTAAACCTTGTGGTAGAAATATAACCAATATCAAACGTGTGTCTAAATAATAATTCATATCATAGGCTATGCTTCGTTAATAAGCTGCAGGGTTACTTTGTCATATATGAAATATTGAAATCATGGGTGCTGGAAGCACTGATAGTTGGAGATGTCCAGATGAAAGGACACAATTCCAGTGATATTGCTATTCATTGTCCTTTTAACATACAATACTATATGGCATGGTACAGATGTTCCCGATGGTAGAATAGATTTATCCAATCTAGCGTTATGGATGCTATAATGACTCCATAACTCGATATAGAAACGCGTTTGTTGTCTGTTATGGATAGCGGAGGAAAATCATTGTTGTCATGGTTGGATGTTATAGCTGCTACTCAAACAGGTACTAATACTGGAACGTTTACTTGGCAGTTCGCGTTAACGTAAAATATCTCCGCGCCAAGAAATATTTGTTGTAGCGCTACAAGGTAAAAACATAACCTCATTTTATGGGGATAATAAACAACAGCGGAGTCATATGACATTTGATAAATTAAACATTAGCTAGGTATCATTGCGAATAAGCAATCAACAGGAGCCCGCTGCGAATCTTCTTCTCGATTATCTTAATAACCAAATAGCTCGCGTGTATCATTGTGTGTGGCCCTATATGGGACTCGATCAAAATATTGATACTGGACTACAAATATCACAGTTGGATTTCCAAAAATCGTATCCGATCAAATATTTTTCATTACAACATCTTAACACTCCGTCGTCGATATAAAATTAAAATCTCGTATAGGAAATATTCCTCCTGGTGATGGACCATATAGAGTAATCGCTGTAATTCTTAGTGATAAGACAATGACACTCGAAGGTGGTAATGGAAAAATGAGAGTAATTGATGCATCGGTGGAAAACTTGTACAAATTAGATGAGCTGTTACCTAAAAAAAAATGTCGTATAGTCATGTTAATGTTACCTTGACACCTGGTCAGATAAAAAACTACAATCGAAAAACTCTGCTACGTGTGGAGCAAAAGTAACTTTGAAACATGAACAGATGAAAGGAGGACCAAAAAGTTTTCGTTGACGAAAAGTCAGCTTATTCATTTTAATAAAGTTAAACGCGAAACCAGGAGCACAGCTAGAATTTTCGTCCTCCGCGATTTCAAATATGATCAAATCCGGTGGAATATTCCCCTTTCTCGCCTCGATTCCAGATTTAGTTGACGCCGCGGCTCCCAATGTCGCTAAAGCTGCTGCGCTAGGAGCTGTTGGAGCCCTTGGTGCTGCGGGTGCATATCAAATTATTGAGTCGATGACACCAAAAGAGAGCTACCATCATTGGAAGAAAGGAACGACCGGAGGAATACTCCCATTGTTGATGGCCCCGATAATTGCAAAAGCATTACTTCGTAGGAAAACCGGAAAAGGATACAAAAAAAAGGAAAAAGATTCCGATTACCGAGCAGCCGATTCACCAGATACACAATCAGACAATAGCATCCATGTCAAATTTTGATTTGATTGACGCGGTAAAAAACTCCCCGATAACAAATTTCAGAGGTGTTTTTGTGAGAGATCAATTACCTAAACAACTTTAAATACCAGAAACGGGTATAATTAATCTCGATGATAACACCGGACCTGGTACACATTGGGTAGCTTATCTAATACACCCTAAATCAATTATTTATTTTGATTCGTATGGATTATCCCCGCCAAATGAATTTCTCAAATACGTAACAAAATTAAAACTACCTGTTTGGTATTTGAACGTTACCCACGCAGACATTAACCGATCCTCCGATATGTGGCCGAGAGGCCATTAACGTGTTAACGGCGATATCAAAGTCTCCTCAACTACCTCATAAAACCGTGCACAAATACACCAGCTTTATAAAGAGAGATCATATAACATAACATGGTAGATTTTTGGGGAAGATCATTACCGTGTCCACCAAAAACAGGATGAGTTTCAATCGAACGAGTAAAGAAACTTATATCAAGAGCGATCACAGACAGATTAACAGCACTAGGTAAAAATTTTATATCATCGGTGGAATCGTTAAAAACGCTCAGTGATGAATATTTAACACCCACATAAATAAATTTGCGGGGGTACAAAAATCAGTTACAGATATTCAACTGCCTATTTTCAATTTCTTCGGAATTCCACCGGTGACCACGCCGAACCTCGCACAGATAATAACACCATTGATAAACTAGCAACGCTGCAATAGGGCGGATGAAGACAACGTACAACAATTTCTAAATTTTCGTAAAAATATCATGAATACATTTTTTGGTGGTCCAATATATAACATCGATGTAAAACTCCCGGATATTAAAACTTCCATCGATGAGATCAAGAAAACGCACGAGACCATCAAACACGATTTTCCGAAGATGATAACGACGCTTGAAAAAAAAATTCCTCACGAAAAAGAAAATATTGTAAACGTGGTATACACGATTCAGCATGGATCATTTACTTGGACACCGGAGAATAACACCGCAACCGTCAAGGGGATTTATAGATTAACAGTGGTTTCTCCGATTCAATTTAATATTGTATCGGGATCAGCGTCGACGGGTGTCAACAATATAATATCGACGATGATAGATACAAATTCAACTGAACGGTTTATAATAACACAAAACCCTGATGAAAATCAACCATTTCTTCTTCGAATGTCAATAACATGATACGTAGAACTTGTAGCCGATTTCAGTAAACAACTGAATTGAAATCGTTTTTTTTTAATAATGAAAACAACTCAACAATATCGATACAACCAGGTGTTACAACTACAAGCTAAGCTCAGGTTACTCAACGAGAAAATTCAAACAAAAATAAAAAGTATAGACGAAGAATTACGGTGGTTGATGTAACCGTTTATTCGGTTTCAGGTGTAGTCACCGGAGCATGGATAATACTCTCTTCTGTGATAATTAATGATCGCTCTGGTAGCTATTCCAATCTGTGTGGCTGCAGCGACAACCATAGCGGGAACAATTTCCATAATAACAAAAAGATATCATCGTGTAGTCAACGTAAACTCCAAGAATACATCATTAAGTTTCATACGGTATCAACTCGCAATTATCCGCGATGATATCATCATCACTCGACAACACCAACAATATCCGATAGCGAGTTCTCTGCGATGGTCCATATTTAAGACTCCGCGATGTCAAAATTAGAAATAAGCGTAGAAGATAATGGCACAATAAATGCTTCAAGGAATAGTGGGGAACACAACTCCGATAAAAACGATGTTAATATCAATGTTGTCAAATAAATCAAAGTTCACGGTTGACTTTCCAACTCCAAACCAAGCAAAAGAAATCGGGTTAACTCATCTTCGAATATATAATAGCTGGTCTAATGTCATATCGGATCATTTTGGAGATAAACAACCCAATAACAGTTTTGTGTTTTCGTATAGAAATAAACCCGATGGAACTCCTGATTGTCAAAAAATATATATTCCAAAGGGAGGTTATGAAATCGTTGATATCAACAATGAAATTCGAAATAGAATAGCATTAATTCAAAAAAAGTAGACAAGGATGATGTTTTGATATCTACGTAGACAGATTTGATAATGAAGTTTTTTACTGACGGATCATCAGATAAAACAACTTCAGCATGATCCCATAGCAATGATTAGTTATAATCGCGATCAGATAATGAATTATGTTCACTCGTGTATAACCGTGGATCGTCGTAAAGGAATACTGAACACGGAAAATTGAATAGAAAAAAACATTCAGCGATGACAAATCTTCGATTAATAAAATCTTCGATTTTTACACACAAGTGTGTGATTCCCGATTATAATTTCCGATTATAATTTTTGTATTTTCATGAACATCGTTTACGATCTCTGATCATTATTTTCGAGTATAATTTTCGTTGGAAAAAAATTTCAAAGAATTTCACTCGGTGAAAATCCTTCAGGATGAAAATCGATTACGTGGAAATCCTTAGGTGAAATCGTTTCCACATATATTTATTTTCGAATTCTTTCGCGGTGTATTCTATCAGCGACTCTTTGTTCAAAAGCTCACCGACGACTTTTAAAATATTTCTTAACATCGCTGATGCCGCAACAAATGTTTCCATAGATGATACGATTTTGCTCCCGGAGGGGTATCTTTGCTATGCGATATTGTGACTTATACGTGGGAAAATTTAACCGTCGCGCTGAAGTTATTTTTGAGTATTCTACGTCGGCGTAATCACTGGTAAATATTTTAATGTTATGAAGATTTCCTACATGATCGAGTTCGTTTTTCAATTCGGCGATGGCTTCATTGTTCATGGTGTTATATATAATTATGTTTTTCTCAAAATTCCTTGCAATCATTTCATTTTAGGAAGAAAATATTTTATACGATTTTCATAAATAAATTTTTCACCTTTATAAAATCGATTCGTTTTACTACCGTAAACCACATATTTCCATGATGCATTGTTGAACTCGAATTCGTCATCAGCGGGAAATAATCGTAAATTTCTCCGTCGTCGAAATCCTTCGGAATTTTAACATCGTCGTAAAGCCAAGCTGGCCAATTTTCAACGTCGTAACTTCCGTTTTGTAATTTTCTTCGATTTCGTATTCGGTGATCGTCGATATGGTTTCGTTGTTCACACACACACACACACACACACACACACACATACACACACACAGACACATATATATATATATATATATATATATATATATATATATATATACGAAAATATTTTTAAAACTAAATTGCAATTTTCGATATATTAAAAAATCACGCAAAGGTAAATGAAATACTGTTATCTAATCATTTTGAGTATACCGTCAAATATATACCAGACGGAGTATATAACACGTCTAACATCGAAGTATTTAGCCGCGGAATACAACGACGGAAAATCAATAACAGAACTGTCCAAGAACACAGTTAAAGGACTTCGTTGTTGAGATTCAATCTATGGAGCCGAATTTAAACAATTTTCACTTTGAGTTACAACACGTACATTTTCTATACGATTGTCAAAGGGGATCTCGATTAATATGATCAACAACAAAACCGTTACCGACCCCTTCGATGAAACAATCAATAATGAATCGATGTTTGTATGTTTTTTGATGCTCGTAGTACCATTTAAAAGCTGTATAATTTTTTAATCCGAAGCGTACTCATAAACTCGTCTTTCCTCGTAATCCAATACCACAATTGATACACGGTTGTGGACCCGAGCTTCCTCGACGGATGTATCGCATGTGATCCCCACAGAACTCCCTTCGACATAATTTACCGCATCTGGTAGTTGATCCAATAGGCAACCAATTACAATTGCACATATATAGATAAATAGTTCTTAGTTAAATATTGTTTATCTTAATAACAAAATTATAAAAATGCTTATGATTCTTAGATTGAGATAAATACTCAACGAAAGAAGCGTACTAACCTAGACGATAAGAAAAAATTTCCTACGAAGTTATTAGCGATTCAAACTAGTATTCGACCTTCGAAATACGAAATTAAAAACGAAGGTGCCAATTATGTATTTTCGACGTTTTTAACCCCTAATTTTGAATACAGAATGACTGATTCTCGTGACGAGGATAAATTTTAAAATACCAGATATGTAATTCAAGTAAAATATAACAAAATTTACGATGAAATAATCCCCGGGTATATAATCATCGTGAACGCGTATTAACCTCGACGGGAAAACCAGTCATGTTGACCGAGGAAACTAAACCGGGGACATTAGGTGGAATCGATAACAAATATTACAATCGTGCGTATCCTGTAACGGCGTTACCTTATGGGCTTTAACTGATAAATGACACAGATTTTAAAAAATTCTCCCGATGAAACTTTCAATAATTTTAAACTGTGTTGCGGAGCGAATCATATAACATTTTCAAAAATCTCATCGAGGTAACGGTTTAACCGAATTAAGAAAATCAAAAATATTAACGTGGGCTGAATCAGGAGTATCGGTAAGCGATGTTATTGAATTGGAGCGCATATTAAGATTTCCGATTACAGTGAAACCATGTATCGAAGATATTTTACTCGAAGCAAAATATAAAAAGAACGGTGCTCCTATTGAAATCATCGATCATAATGGTCATGCATGGAATATGTCCATGACAATATTTCCGATGTCACGAACGGTAGAATACTATCACGGAGATATATTTGAAGCTATCTACGAGATGACGTTATTTAAGGATGAATGGCAAACAAATGATCAGTATGTTAGAACCAACGGAGATTTGTATCGGACTGAAGCTCTTCAAACACAGATGAATAATCTTGCGTTGAGATACACAGACAATCCCGATGAAATCACCAGAAATTGTTTTACGGTACCTGCTGTCGCAGCTCACTTTGCTAGAACGAACAATTCTTGGAAACCACTCCTCGCTGATCTGTTAGAATATGTTATAGCTAGCTGCGTAGAATACGGAATACGATTCACAAAATATGATATGCGTGGCTATTGTAGCGTGTTACCCAGCAAGTTTTCTCGGAATGGGAGAATGTCATGAATTTTTTAATCGATGTGGTCATCCTAGACACGAAATGACGGGAGTAGAGATACATGGACCATTACCAGACTTTGATTTAACGGGATTTGTTATGGTAACATCGTTTAATCTCGCGGATGATGTTAACCCGGTAATTTATCTCTGGGTGGGAAAACATCTCTATGTGCAGAAATGGGGTCCGATAGCGCTAGTAAAGTTCTTGTTAGATAAAGGAATGTTGACCTCGTTGACTGCATCCGAGGCGATAATTTCATATCGGAAACAAACCGATGTTTGGTTACTAACTCCTGAAGAACACGATTATCCGAGAATAAAATATGTCTAGAGGATCAAGCAAAAGATCTTGGAAGGATAATAATTGGGCAGTTTACTCAGGGCGGAGCAGAAAATTATAAAGAAAAACTTCTAGATTGATAATTGACGATGCTGAATTGATTTTATCATCGCGGATACAGTCGCAAACGGAACATACATAGGTAGATAAATAGCATATTTATCTAACAAGGAAAACCTCATAACCATAGTTGAATTCTACGAGAAAGAATCATCAAAATTGGGCCATTTGCGATCTTCGTTGCTTTTTTATGTTTGATTGAATGTGTTATCTATGGTAAACAGATTTTCTGATATTGCGGTTAGAGTTGCCACAGACTCATTTTATTTTAATGTTAAACATCTGAAACGCGTCGAGGAGTATATACACGCTGGGTTTTTTGGGAAACTTGGAGAATAAAAAAAAGAAAAGATATACAATTACAACAAAGAAATCGATGAGCTCATCGAAGATAATTATCACGGAGACACTAATGCGGAAATATCATCGTTGCTTCCTTGTGTGTACGATCCGATAACAAGAAATCAAACAGTTTATTTGAACGGTCCAGGAGCTTGATGAAAGACAACACAAGTGATAGTGTTTTTGGGAAGAATTCTGACATGATTGTGCTTACTCCAACTCATCGTCTTGCCCGTGAGATGAAATCCCGAGGAGTTAACGCGTGCACGTATCATAGCTTCTTTAGATACAACGGAACCGAATGGACTCCCGATCGCATGGGGACAAATATACATTCAACGGATAACTATCTGGGTTGAAATCGGTACAGTATCATTACAATTACTTAAAACATTCCTTGATTGGTTGTTAAAGTCAAACACCGATTTGATCATGTGCGGCGATCATAGTCAACCACCGCCATTTGTCGGAGAATCTACTCGTGAATGGTTAAAAAATAGCGTGGACTAATACGAATAAATTTGCACGGATTACCGTTCACTCGACGAAGAATTAACCACGTTGAAATTCGCTATAAGGCTACAACCGGATCATACACTAATCAAAATAACACGTAAAGTGATCCATGATCTATGATCTAATAACGTATAATAATTCTGGGATACGTGGAAACCCACCGATGTTGTTGTCGCTAGCAGAAAAAATAAGAGATAAACTTCAGGTAGAATTATTTAACACCCACAAAGAAAATTCCCGATGGAACCGGTTCCGTTGTGTTACCGAGCAAAAGATACAGGACGACAAAACATCCTCGTTGATATCCCAGTTAAAACTGAGCAACAGAAACTAGTGTTGAATGATATTGTATACGTTGATATCTCCGTGGTTGAAAACACACTACGCGCTAATAAATCTCCGTGGGTGTTAGGATACGCGATGTCGATACACTCATCACAAGGATTAACCATCACCAATACAACTATGTGGATCGCAGATGACTTCTTCGAGTGGTCAAATTTAATTTATCTCGCTGTGTCACTAGTACAAAGAATAAATCAACTTCGGAGAATTGCTATTATTTGAGATTAGTCGGTGGTAATTGAGTGTCATCCGATATAACTTGTAACTTTTCACGGGTAAAACTCCGTTGTGGTGGAGTTGGATCTAGTTTGTAACGTGCTGGTCTGCTTTAAGATGTTATCGTGGAAAATATTTCATGCGCGGTGATACTCCATATCGGGTCAGTTTATCTTCTTGTTCCACCTTCAAGCTCACCGGGTTCGCATAAATATCTCACTGTGATATTGCTAGGTAGGATCTCTGATTGAAAATCGTTGATTGATGTTTTTATATATTGTTTTTGTTATCGCGATGACCGGTTTAATATTTATGTTTATGGTTATTTCATTTTTTAGCGATGCAACCACATATGGTAATCGTTTGACCCATTCGCGAGATAATTTATCATCGATGAATTATTTAACGTACTGATAATGAAGCAACTTATCAGCGTGTGTTCTGTTAAACCGCTCAACAATTGTCTGATCGCGATGAATTGCAGTGTGTCCTCGTCGTATCATGGTGTTGTGTTGTTTCATTGTTGATGATACTTCACCCTGAAATTCCTTACCAGGATAAACCTGAAGGAGATTTGGCCATCGTAGAGGACCTCGATGATAAATTTTTTTGAACGCGGAGGTAACCTCGGATGACGATTTTGTTGATAGCGGTTTAGCTTCTTTGTATCTACTCGCGACGTCAACTATCGTTAACGCGTATTTGTAAACACGTTTTTAAATTGTATCAAGCGGAAGAAATAATATATCGGCCTGATGAACTTCATTTGGGGTATTAACATCAAATGACTCGTATTGAATCTTTGCTGGCGCGGTAGATAAATTTGCCATATAGCCTGTCTGGATAACCAATCCGCAGCTGTTGCACTAGTAACTTTAGCCGCGCTTGCGAGTTTATCGATGGCTGATTTACCTGTGTAGTATTAGGTTAGAAAATAATAAATTGATTCCATATTAAATATCTAACTCCGCGACTAATTTACCCTTCATAGCGGCTATTATTATCCATGATGCTATTTTTTTCCTCTGAAGGATTTATCTGGAATTGAATTTAGCGCGTGGATTAATTTTATATCCGCGAGATGACGTTGTTCGAGATCTTTACTACGATATGCGATATCATGAATACGACAGGCTTCATCGGTGGCGTTTATAGGGTATTCACCCGGACGAGGATTATCTTGGTCATCAAGTTCGATATCTAATCGTGTTCCGGGACCACAATAACTATATCCTGGAAGGTGTTTGTCTCCTGGATACTTCTCCCATGGAACCACTGGAGTTTTGTTAACGCGGCCGCGATATCATCCCCGCTTTTTTAAAAATAAATCTAATTTTTTTATACCACAACGCGCTCACTTGCCAGTGATAGCTTTTCTATTATTAGCTGTCGTGGTAGGAATCGGATTAAATGTCGGTGTACTACTTTTACATTTTACACAATACAACTTCATAATACTAGTAAGTTATATTTAATGGAATTTACCTTTTTTTGCGTTAAAACGGCGAGCACTTGTCAAATATTAACCGATGTTACCAAACTACGTCAGGATGATAATTATTAGACCATCGGATAGCGGTAAAACACAGCTGCTACTTAACTTGATTTTGAAATGGTTGAAATGAGACAAATTATATTCGGTGCACCGAGCGTGGATGATCAACATTGCTATTAGGTGCTAAAGGATTATAACGAGAGAGCCTCGGAGATCACAGGAGAAGATATCATTGAGTTTATTAGAGATATTGATGAAGCACGTTCCGTGGAAGACATTAACAGAGATATTAACAACTTGGTTGTGTACGACGATGTAATGCTAGATAAACAAAAATATCCCGCCAGAAATTTTTTCTCGCGGAAGACATACAAACACGGATGTGATTTACGTCACCAAAAAGTAAACACAAGTACCCAAAGTGATCAGAGAAAATTGCAACATGTTAGTGGTGTTTAACGGAGTTGACACTCATACACTTAGACATCTCTGGCAAACTTGGTGTAGTGATATGGATTTTAAAAATTAAAAAAATTCTTTAGTGGCGCTCAGGCAACCCCCACACGGATTTGTAAGGATAAATTATCCGACCCTGTAAAACGATATCGGATAGAATTGGATAAATTATATGGTTAGCGGCCTCTCCGGCCAATCTAGAATACTATGATTATCCGATGTTTGCAATATATTATCACTTATAACATTAATTTGGAAAATCTGCCGGTTTCATCGACGGATTTGGACCGGATAAAAACTAACATTGATCATGTTACTTTGACAAAATAAAGGTTTATTGCTAAATTACAAGAAACCTTTATTGTGTCAAAATAAAGTCTGCACAACCTTTTGTAGGGTCTCTTAAAAACGTTAGAATCCCTAAAAATTTATAACCGTTATTTTGGCAAAATAATGGCTGCACAACTGTGTGTAGGATTTACCCCTTCCCCTTGAAATACTGTTATTTTGACAAAATAACATACATATTGTTAAATTACAAGAAACCTTTATTTTGACAAAATAAAGGCTGCACAACCTTTTGTAGGATTCGCCCCCCCCCCATGCTGCTGTAGTTTGCTTTGTATTGGCAGCAGTCTTCCACAATTCCACGATAATGTCATCATACCTCCTTTTGCTGCATGTTGTGGTGTTGTCACATGTTTATTGCTTGTTGATTTGCTGTTGATGTTTTATTGAATTTTGCCAGAGTGGAGGTTGTAATTTGCTGTCGTTTGTGATGTGGAGTCTTTGAGCTAATTGCTGAATCCGGTGGGTGTGTTTGGGTCTGTGCGTCTTTAGTTCTGTTCTGATGAGTCTTCGCAACAGTTGAAAAGATTGAGCAATATCAGGAGTTTATAAGTTGAACATTTGTTTATGATATTGGATATATATTTCACCCTTTGAATTTACTTCTCCTGTTCAAAGACGTATAGCTCTTGGTACTCGTTTCGGCAGTTATTGCAATGGTGGTTGGAATCGTACTGGGGTCTCCGATTAGAAACGCCCATATTGAGTATTTGTTACATCTGTTTTTGTGGTGGACATGCTTCTGCCACGTTCAACATCAAACATGTATATCTCGACCAGAACTTATAATAATATAAACTTAACTACCTTAGCTGTTGTTGGTGTGTCGAAGGTGAGTGTAATGGTGTTATTATCCTGCAAAATACTGTTTTTTTTGTAACAGCGTATACGATGGCAGAGACATCTTGTTCAGTCTTCACATTAATGATGTTTTCATCACTGAATCCAGTCAAGTTAAGACAGCGAATCACTTCGTTTGTAAAATTCACTGAAATGTGAGAAAACCAGGCTACTGGAATATGAACTAAATTCTTATGGTTCAGTATAGTTTTTAATTGTCGTGCACATTCCATAAGCAGCAATTAGAGGATAGGTTTGTACGATTTGATATGCCAATTAACCCAATTGTCGTATTTATGTACTACAAATGGGAAAATATGGCAAGCGGTCTTGAAACATATTTAGATTGTATGATACGAAAGCGTGGGAATCACTCCGCGCAACATGGTTCTCAATACCAATCAGACCAATATTTTGGTTCTCTTCAGTTGACTTTTTTATTTTCCATTGTGATTAGCTTTGTATTCCTCTTTCGTGCTCACCCAACATCTCGAAGCCTAAGAATTTGAAACTGTTGAAGTGTCAGGAATACGTTTAATACATTATTAAAGTAAATATAGCTCCCAAATGTTCCGTTGAGCCGTCACATTCTATGAAGTCTTACAACGGACAACAGACGAAAGGAAATGTAGTAGAGTACAGGGCTCGTGGTGATATCTAGATAGATGCGAGGAAAAAGAGAAAGTGAAAATACAAATTAATAGACCATCCTAATGCTGGATGGGACCATCGGAGAGCCATTTTGCGCAGCTACCATTATCCTTTTCTCCTTCTAGAGCAAACAGTTTGTCGTCACTCAGTTTGTCGTTACTCTGTCGACTCTTAGTACATGCAGTGAGAATACATTGGGCCTATTCTACATCTCCGCAACCACAAAAAACTGTTTGATTTAATATGAAACATCTCATGAGATTAATTCCTGTGTAAATACATATGTTCTATATCAAATATAAACTAAATTTGTAATTGTTTGCAACATTGTGATTTTAACATCATCTGCTGACAAATTATTAATAATAAGGTGCCTTTTAATAAATTACGGTTGCTACTGACGACTGTATTGCCAAGGACACAATTACTACAAATTGCTCTAAAACGACTTAACAAGGATATTGCGTTTGAAACCAAACGTCGGCTGATTGCCATTGGAGGCTATTCTTCTTCTGAATGATCACATGGAATGTTTGAATTCCACCTCCAACAAGGTCTCATTAATACAAAAAAACATTTTATGTAGAGCTATGCAGGTCACATTTCTGTTCCGTCAGATGATACTAATTACAAGCAACAACAATGTAACGATAAAAAGTCCAAAACGTTGTCGGTGAGACTAATTCTATAAAAAGGTAGATCGGGGTAAAGGAGACCATGCACATAATCTATTAAATCAGAATATATGAATGGTTCTTGATTTATTCCAGTGATACGTAAGATATCTATGATACAATATAAATAACTAAACTATATTAGGTTATGTTCAATAATGCATTATTTATACTCTTTACATACAACATTCAACGTTAATATTTAAGGTGAATTGTTACGAGTCACAACTCTAGCCAAAACGGAAAGAACAAACCAATACAATTGCATTTATATTTTGGTGACAAAGATTATAATATGTGTAATTGATCTTACCTGATGGCAGTTTCAAACAATATCCATACGAAGATATGAAGTTGATTGTCAAAGGCCATAACTAGGCGTCTGAGTGGTCTAAAGCACAGGTCTTTACAGATCACCGACAACTCAATGTGAGTTTTTAGTCCTGGATAGGAAAACATGGGTATGTAAGAAAGCTTGCTATCTTCTTCATGTGCGTAAATGGTTGTTCTCGACATTGTCTGCTGTTCTTCCGTGACCAAATAATAGGTCGCTATATATGTCTTGTCACGTGCTGAAAGTGAAGTTAAAAACAAGCAACTACCAAAACGTGTATCTAAAATAGGGCTGACAAGACACACTATAAAAAGGCACATCTACTTCAGTTTGATACCATTCAAACAAATCTACACCAAATACATGGAATGGTGTCTTCAATTATGATGGACAGAAGTTTAGAAGTTGCCAAGGGCCATAACTCTGTCTTAAAAAGAGGCTACATGACACACTCTACATGTAGCACATCTTGGTCACGGAGCCGATGTTGTGTCTTTGAGCCAAATTGGACCAAGATAATTCTGGGCATTGCCAGTTGCAACCAGCATTGGCAAAGAGAAATGTAATTCTCAAAGGCAATGGTCTAACCAAAATGGAGTTAATGAGACGGTAGAAGCTACATTCCATGTAAAGATATAAAGCTGTTAAGGGCGTATTAATAAGAGAGTTGACAATACATAAGACACTAATAACACAAATTAGTCATTGGTCAGAATCTGCTGAATGATGCTAGAGCTATGCCAGTTACAGGGCAGCATAGGAAGTAGATATGAGGTAAATTGACAAGGCTAGACAATTTGTAATAACTTAAGTTATACATAAACGTAATTGATAAGTATTGCATTCCGTTTGCACATATTCATGATCACCCAGCTAAAATCATGCTGACAGCCAAGAGCAAAAGCAGCTGCTCATGCACTCTTGGTTTTAGGATGCTGTTGAAGGATCATTTAATTTTAAAATGATTGTTTCAAGCTTTCTCTATTTTTTTATCTAGATTTTAATATTCTGTCATATCACCATTATCGGTATAATATTATAAGTTTTTTTGTTGGAGTATACTTTAGATTTTCCTTCAACAGTCATTTATTTAACATTTGTACTATTGTTTAAGCTGTGAACTCACATGGATTAGATTATCTAATAATCGTATCATTACATGTAGCAAACAAATCGTCAGAATGAAGCTTAAGTAACATTTAAATGAGATAAGAGTAAGTTCAGTTCAGTTGGATCCAGGGCATTCATAGTTTTGTCAGAGAGAACCTACTCCTGAGTAATAGGGTATTCTCGTCATTCACGCCGTGTTCTCTTAAGGTCTTGGAATGATCCAACCAGTTTGCTGCAGAATGTATGATAGTGTGCGAGATTCTCACGTTCTTATACTATACTAGTATTTACCATGCGAAGAGGCAAGCATTTAAACATAATTAGTCTCAGCCAGAATTTAACATTACGAGTTCTGGTACATTTGCAGATAGATAACACTTACAGAATATTAAAAAAATGGATAGTGGAAGTGCATTGACAGGTAGGTGTATTTGATTTCAGGTTTTTTTTCTGCTGATTCAGGCATTTTGCAAAACGAACGGGTTTGTTATTATCACACAGTTATTCCTCTGGTAAAATTGTTGTTCAATATTGGTAATCCTTGCTTGGAATAAGGAACTGCTATATAACATTAGGCATTGATAATCTAATTTCATCTCTGATGATAAGCTCAGGATTATATACAACTTGCAGGATATCTTAACTAACGTTTACGAAAAAAAAACAAAGTATAAAGTAGATTTCATCCATTGAACTATATCCACCTCTAATTTTAAAAAATCCCTAACTGTTCAGAACATCAATATGAAGATGGTGTAAAATCTCAATTGGAGTATCAACATTGAAATCTCAACTGGAGTATCAACATTGAGATATAAATAAAAACTAAAGCCGACAATGATTGTTATTAAAATTAATATTTCTAGTTTCGTACTGAACAAAGCTTTGCAATATGAATCATTGCTATCATTCGGAATTTAAAATAAAGCACTGTTCGTTCCCCAACCATTTGGTTCATGTGGGATCAGATGCATTATCAATACGAATCAACATCCATATGTGTTGTATTGGAACAAATGCAATATTAATGCTATCCAGTGTCGATATTGGTTGTATGAGATCTGATGAAGTACGAATACTAATCGGGTATACATAGCAAAATACTATTAAAAATTATGATTTGCTTATTTCTTTAATAAGAAGGTACCACCTATTTATGGTCATAACAATTTAACTTTAATTTAAAACTCACTGTCGTCTTCTTTGTGGAGTTTCTTTCTCATCTCCTCCATTTTCTTCTGTCCTTAGCTATGAACTTTTTCCTCCTTAGTGTCAGCGAATTCTCTATTTCATCATCAGACATTCCAATATTAGCGAGTACTCATGGTTTGTTATTCCTGAAAAATAGCACCACACATGTCACAGTATGATTCCGCTTGAACACAATATCAAAATTCTGATAAATTCTAAATGTAAATCGATGTAAAGGGGTAACCTAAGATCTAATTGAACAGACTGACGGTCTAAGTTTTTGAAACGATCTCCTGGAATTCTTGATAAGACCTTGTAACTTGTTTAATGCTGAATATTAAATTCAAAATATGATATTAATCTGGCAAAAACACTTTTCAAAACAGATGGTGTGGGATACATATTGACTGCCAGAATGGTTATATTTAGGAAGAAAAAGACATCATTAGAAGTGTTTAGGGAAAACCCCATTTCATATTGTCTTCTATTTTGGAACATTGACAACAAACCTAAATTTACGACATTTGTCATAGCTGCCATATTGGCTTTTCGACTATCACTAGTTTCCCGACTCTCACCATCTAGGTGTTAGACAAAAGGCTATTAGTGAAAACCCCATATTGATATATCCACATTCCATATAGATCGTTAACACAATAAAACTCATCTGAAAAATCTCCGTACTAAATGACGTTTCCTTTACAAAAGAGTAGTGTAGACAAGCTTTTCAAGATGGCCATATATTCGACGTCAGATGAGCACCAATTTAGTAAACGTTCTATTAAGAGTGTAAGATATCGATTGGTGAAAACCTCATAATAATATGAACATTCATAGGTTGAGAAAATATCTGAACACGGTGTTCAAGCAAGTCACTTTATCAGCCACATTTCATCTCAGATCAAAACCATTTTTATTTAAAACTAAGTAGAACCGGTAGAACGTTTTCCGAAGAGTAACCTATGCCAATATAACTTATCATGCAGGAATATTAGCATTGATAAATAAAGGTTATAGGTAGTTGCATTGAAGTACAATTGGACGTCCTATTGACACCAATTTCATTTAAAGGCAGGTAGATATTATAAGAAGTCCTATAGTGATAACCATATCTTGACACGACTCTCCACTATTGTGTAATGGCTATAGCAAATGTAATAAGATGAGTGCTATGTGGTGGCCATATCAACAGTATGTTCACACGTAAAACCAACTTGAAATCATTCGAAGCTTTCTGGTTAAAACGAGTTCTGAGTATCTCTTCAGGATGAGTTGCAATACAATTTCAAGATGGCTGCCAAGACAGCCACAGTGGCCTGAACATGTGTACCATTTTCCTTTAGGACAAGTTATATCTCATAAAGAGGATTTCAGTTAAATAAAACACATGGTCATTGGACTAGCCATCTAAGAGTAGTAGCGATGAAAAATATGTTCAAGACATATTCAAAGATGATAACAGGGTTTCATCTAATGGGAGAGCATCTACATTATCACCAAATTATTATGGACGAAAAAGAGAAACGAACGGAGGAGGATATGGCTATACGTCAATATTTACTAAACAGATCAAAATCCGCCTCTACTTCTTTATCTGTTCGAGGTCTATTGCAATCCGTGAAATATGGATCACATAGTTGTATATGTTTTATTCTGTTGATTGCTTCTGGGGTTAATCAGTTCATTACCTGTGTGTTAACCAACTAATACAAAGTTAGTAAATTGTTACTTAAGTTTGTTTTATACAATTTTCCACGGTTCCAAATATGTATTGTGGATACTAATGCTTCAATATACGAATTTCCGCTAGCATGAGCTCTGCCACGTTTTGATTTTATTATTCAGCACTTTACTGACTACAACATACAAAATTTCATATCAGATCTATTATCATTTGTTTGGGTTTTACGTTCATCGTTGTTATAGTCTGCATGTTTAGACATGGGTAGTGTCTTCAAAATAAATACATTGACTAAAGACATGAAAATTGCACTCTGCTTTTAATTTCTGTGTGAATTAATTAGCAACCAGTTACTACATTTAATTTCAAAATATCGTTGCAAAAAAGGTTGACATCGGATTCATATTAAGCCCATTGTAGGATTCAAAATCACTCCCAGATATTTCCATTAAGTATCTTTAAATAAATTTTCTTCATCATTATTACAATCTAATATTTTCTAACGCAATCTTCATTTAAAGATTAACCACGATTGACATCAGTCATTTGGGGTTTCGTGATTGCCCAGATTCTAAACACTCATTTAAAATATTCCTTGATGTAAAGGTCAAATTACGACATAATCCTTGTTCAGAGCAAATCGTGCCTATCAAATTCAGTTGAGCAACTATTCACGTCAATCAAATATCACGTTACTGCGAGATTCGTACCAATTATATGCTTAAAACGAAATCACTTTCTCAGGTATGATCCGAGATCTCAAGCATATAAAATAAAAATAAATGTAATTGATTACGACCATTGAATTCTTGACCTGAGCCATACATGGTTTGTCCTTAAACCACGCGCAAGCTATCCACAAAAGTTTGGTAACTGGAATTATCATTAAAAAATAGTCCAAATACATTCCATTGAGCTGAGCGCAATTTTAAGCATGATGTCACCATACATGTAGCATTTGAAAGGTGTAGTCTGCTCTGTATTCAGTTAGCATATCAGCCAAACATTAACATACCAGGATGAAAATGTGCCAACCAGCCATCTGCATAAAATGATATGTGGTAGAGCATATTCAATGTAAGAAGAATTGATTGGTTGATTGATTTATTGATTGATTGATTGATTGATTTTTAAAGGCGCACCAGCACATTTAGACTATTTAGCGTCATACAATAGGTTGTATTTATCCATGATTAAAAAAAAAAAAGTTTTAACATCCACCAGCGATATAGAAAACCAAATAGTTCAAAGTAAAATGTTAAGATGTTGGTAATAATACAATTGAACGCTTCCCAATCAACGGGAGATGTAAATCGTATATGTTGATGAAAAGAAGTTGAAAATAAGAGGTCGTATTTGCATTATGTAAAAATGTCTAGGTGATGGCATACAAGTTATAGTTTAAAATACAGATTTACTTCCTTCAGGAAATCTAAAATACAAGTGATATGTATAGTATCAAAAAGTTCCTTCATGTCATGTACATAAAATAGTACTTATCACGCTTAGGTTGCAGGTCGGAATACTCGGTCATAAAGTGTGTAAAAGTGAATGGTTCATTGCAACAAATGCACTGTGGTGGATCTTTACCTTTAAGTATGTGGGAGTGGGTAATGTATGTATGACAAATTCTGATTCTTTCATTGACTACCTCCTCCCTACGGATGGTTATGTAGGAATGACTCCATTCTGCCAAGGTTGGTTTGATGGCATGAATTTTATTATTCACTTCATTATACCATGATGCTAGCGTAATTACGTTTTGATATTAGACTTAAAATCAGAAAAGGGTAATATAAACTCTGATCGTTCTTGTGATAGAGCCATCTTAGCAGCGCGGTCTGCTTCTTCGTTGCCTTTAATACCAATATGGCTAGGTAGCCAAAAGTATATTATATTGTAGGAGGTACTAAGCTCCGTAGTTTCGACGAGGAGATTGGTTAATGACTGATTCTCCAATTTTCTAGTGTGTAGTGACTGAAGCACAGATGGTGAGTCACATATTTATTTAAAATAAGTTTATGTTCGATAAATTTCAGAGCAAGGTCTATGCTCTGATTTTGGCTGATTAAATGTACCCATCGTTTGGCAAACGTACTTTGCTTATGTGTTTGCAACTAACGAAGGCTGCAGCATCCTTTTCATCAACCGTCGATCCATCAGTATACACAATCATTGTGGGTTGCTTAAGAAGCCAAAGTGGTGTTTCCGAGACAAACGTTTTCTGAACTGTAGAGAGATTAATTTTGATATTGTCAAAGCTGGATGATATTCTGATGCCAAATGAAGGTATGTCATTTGGTTTATTTTCATCTAAAATATTGCATTTTCCTTGGAAAACAGCCGAGAAAGCAGGGTTCAGAGGGTATGAGAGCGTACTGTGCAGAAGCATTTCGCTGCGATGCGATCAAGTGGTTCATTCTCGAGAAGGCTTTCACACGGAAATGTCTTAAATGCTCCCGGAGCGAGTCTAATTCTCTGACGATATATTGGGTCAAGCATTTTCAAATATGACTCCCTAGCTGAACCATAAACAACGCATCCGTAGTTTAGTTTGGAGCGGATAAATGTTCTATACAAATTAAGGATGACTTGTTTATCAGCACCCCAGTCAGTGTGCGCAACTACCTTAAGTAGGTTTAAAGCTGTAAAGCATTTCGCTTTCAAATTATTGATGTGTGGAATAAAATGCAGTTTGTAAAAATAATGGGTTATCAGGGGTAAAGTAATATTGTAGACAAAAATTATTTAAATATAACGGGAAACTTGAAAACCACATGGATAAAAAACAAAAAATAGTTTAACGGTCAATATCGATTTCATTTAGTCAAAGAAATGCAACTGAAGAAAGGAAGATAAAGATTAATTATATTTGGTAATCCCTTATGCAACGCACAACGCATGACTATAAAGCTAAGTAATAAGAAACACAATGCATGACTAGAATGATCAATAATATTACCTATCCTTGAACCGATTGTCAGCATAAGTTGTCCTACAGTGTTGTTGTCATCCACCTGGAACTTACAAACTTTATCGTCCGTTGTACGAACATTCACAATCCATACCCTCGTCTTATACTCTTCTTATACTCTACCAGATTTTGATAATATAAAATCAATATGTGAACCAATCCTCAGAAAATTGATCAATGAAATCTGCGCACCAGTTATGATTGACAATGTCTGAAGTACATGATATCAAATGCATTGGTCAGATATTAATATTTAGTTTACCATTTTATCTGAAATATAGTTGCATCTGAGTGAACCAGTCAGCTGAAATTCTATGTATATTTTAGCTAATGTATAGCACACATATAACTTTGTACACTTTGGGCTCAATTATGTCGTCAGTTATGATCTACATTACTTGCTCAAAGTCTTTAGCAAACGATATGATTCATGTAAAAAAGCGAAAACTTGAATGCATAAACCATAACATCAACTGAAAGATCTTGAAATCTTTAAGTCTGTGGGGGCATACTTGTTTTATTTCCAGTATGACGTTACAGAGTTAAACAATAAAGAATGCTTCCAAACATACTAACTGCCAGTTATTTTAGTTCTACATTTTAAGACATTTCGGCCTGATTCACCTGATCAAAAGCTGGACTTAGCTAGGTCACTACGCCTGTATTAAGTGTTTGTTTTCCCTTTTAATTGGACGACGTTATGGTGTTTTCTTTCATGCAGAAAAAAATTATGCAATCTTCTCTACCAAATGTTCAATTAATAGTGGGGATATAACCAACAGATTGATCATTCACATTGTATTTCCAACATACACAAAACAGCTACTTGGACACAGTCACTTGTTTATGTTAGTGAAAAAAATAATGTACTTGCAAGACCTTAGAAAGGTGGGTAACTAAGATCACATGCGTTTTTGTATCTGCCTCCTTGAATATTCTGTGTTAATTTGCTTCGTTGCCACTTTCATTCCCTGATTACACGTATCATAATGAAAAGTTTTCTCCCAAACTGTTTCACCATGTACAATTTGAATGCTTTACAGAACACTTAAAAGCGACTTTAGCATAAAGTATTGGTGTGTTTTGATGTTGGATTCCAATACGTCCGACATGTCGGGAAGAAAAGAAGCTACTGGTAGTTATGATTGACAATTAAGAATTGGCCTTGAAACAAGCCAATCAAAACTGAAGAATACTATTTAAACACGTGTCGAGAAAGAACTTCAATTCGACCCAAGCAGATAATAATTCAAATACAATAGATTAGGATTAAATTAAACTATAGTGATTTTATGTTTCCCATCCATATCAATTTGTTTACTATCAACCATGAAAATTTGTAAGACCAAAATATTACACTTACAATAACTAAAAGGAAGTTACATGTTTCTTAATATTGTTACAAGTCTAGATATCATTCGCAACACGTCCATGGCCTATTGTTCCATTCCAAAATACTAGTGTCCACACCACTACGTTCTGAGAACCACCATGTCTTGATTATTACAGGGGCCATAACTCAAATTCCGGTGTGTAAGATATGCATATGTTGTTATTTCCTTGAGGCAAACATACATACATTATCAAATTATGTTGACTGCAATATATAAGAATTGTATATGCGTTTATCTTCATCAGAACCAACTCCAAAAACAACACAGATCCTGATTCACTGTCACACTGTGCGATATAAGATCTCAGTCGAGTTTGGTTACTCAACTAATAACTCCTAAGACGATGCATAGACCTTAATCTGCTGTCACATTATGCATTTTGGGTCGAAACACTTTTTTCTTTGTTACAAGGATGAAATCCTAACAAACTGCATTAACCATGACACGTTGTGCATTATGCAGTTTGGTTATATCTTGTTACACTGATTAATATAAAATAATTGCAAATACTCTAACACACAGGTGTATTATACAATGGAATATTTTGTTTAATACAGTTGAATTTGACATAAGCTCATATATGATTGTTCAGTTGAATGGGACTTTTATGCATGTATATATGGTATATATACAAGCTTTAGACCTCACTATAATTCTGTATCAATGTAATCATGTCTGTCATTGATGCCAATTGTTTTAATATTATTCCTACTTAAGTAATTAACGCATCGCATGTTTGCTGTACATTGGTTTTGTTTTTGATTCTTTAATATTATATGTAAGTCGTGTTGCATTATAAACTAATAGTTCTCTTCAACATCATTTAATTTCCTTGCACATAGATGTGTTTGAAAAACTGATACATTATGCGATGATATTTGAGTCAGCTTCTTCCCTGATAGGAATCTTACAACAGGAAAAGTCGATCGTGCTAAATTGTGACACATGTGCATTGTATCATAGAGAAGAAAAAAACATGTTTCTAATGATTTCAATCATAGATGTGAAATAAAGTTGTCCTGTGTCTGATACGTGCGAAGTAAAACCATCATGCCACACATGATAATAACATAAAATATAATACAATGACTGGTGTGTGTTGCACAAGACAGATTCTTTTTGAAGCTTCAATTTCGTTAAAGGTTGGTTATAATTTAAATGATCAGAAATTAAATCAACTTAGAAAAGCTCTGTAATAACATAATGGTATTATAAATTTTTCTTGGAAAAAAAACTTTTTCAAACAGATAATATTCAGAAATTGTTCTCAATATAATAAAAATATTAAAAAATGCAATTAACTTTTCCATGAGCAGAAGAACATTAAACAATATTTATTTATTAATTAGTACCTCATGAAAAAGTCAGCTGATCGACTTTGGCTGGGAAACATAGTTTATTATCGATTTGCAGTAGTAGACAAAGCCATATCGTCCTAAAGAATGTATCTCCCTTGGTTTCTCAAGTGTAGAAAAATGCAGTAAATAATGAATTGAAACCAACGGAAAATTCTTACAGACGCAAACAAAACATCAAGAAATACATATTTACCAATTTGCGCAGGAAGTGGTGTTCCAGTGTGAGGCAAGGATCCAGCCAGACACGCTTAATAGGGTGATCGTCTGATACAAAAAGTCCAAATTCATTCACTGGAAAGTAAACAAAGAAACGATGATGATTGATTGATTGTGAACTTTAGGACATAACATAAGTTTAAGGATATTTAACGCCACAACATGTTTACATTGAGGAAAACTAATAGTTCGGGATGTTTTTTTTTATAAAAGAGCGTTAAAAATACAAAAACAAAACCATACTAGTATATTGGAAATCTTTGACATATTCCATTCAAATGTTCTTTCTAAACTGAATAGAGGTACAATATTAGGGTGATTAAAACTGATTAAAAGTACAAACAAAATACTTGTATAATGTTTATAAATAAATCGCGTTGCAAACAAAATAATCTTTTAAGAAATGTTGACTTTATGCAAGAAATTTAAAACAATTGGACACTTTTACCTATAAGAACGTTTCATTATATGTTGAACATTTTTGGCAGTTGCAGCGTTTAGAGTGAAATATAACCTATCATAAAGTGTTTAATAACGAAGTGCTCATTGCAAGAAACGCACTTAGTGTGGGTCCTCGCCTTTTATTACGAAGGAGTGGATTAAATATATTTAGTTGTTATCCAGAAACAGTTTTTTCTTCTTTCCCTCAAACTGGTAGAGACCTTTAATTTGTCGACTCAAAGGATGAACGGTTTCGTCAATGACTAATATGTGAAACATATCTACAACTTTTCATAGTTAAAGGTAGTGGATAATCAAGATTAGTATCTTGAAATGTTATGCCGATTAAAAACAGTGAACAATACAAATACTGAATTTTAAATGGAGAGATCTGAAAACGTGATTTCATTAACAATTGCTCTAAGAGGGAAAATGCTTACTGCTTGTTGAGCAAACAACTAGAGGTAGAAGAAAATACGTTATAATACTGTCTTTATGGCATCCATCCATTGATACAAGGCGCATGAGCCATTGACGGATATAACCTCAAATAGATTTAATTTCATAAATGAAAGATCTCTATGGAAAAAATGACTGATTAGCTCTTTTGATTTTAGTGTCGATCTGCCATGGAAGGTAAAATGTTAACGGAGCCCTCCATGGTAAGGTAAATATGTTTCTTACTATTCCCTTTCCTTTTCCGGTCTGTTATAAAGAATAAATCAAACTTCTCATAAGATAGAAATGGATTCACATCTGCCAATAAACCTTAGTGAATTGATACAGAACATCAAGAACAAAGAATGCAATTGGAACCAGCAACGGGGGATGCAGAAGAACAGATCAAATCAAAGTGTGTATGATTAACAACACGGCTATACTCTTTTGGAGGATATAACAAAATGAATCACGCTTGAATGTGGCGCATTTGTGGACTAGTGTATAGGAGAGATTGCCAGGTGTTGTTAGTCTAGTCAGGTAAATGTATTTGTTTGAATAATAACTAATAATATCACCTAATATGTATTTCTTTTCTTTCCCTTTATTTACCTAGTAGCATCTGATATAATTATTAAACGTTTGTCTTGATGTAGTAGCCGTGGATGGCTTAGTAATGTAAGTCGCTCAACCTTACAGGTCACTGACATCTAACCTCGGTATGCGTTGTATCGAATTTCTTCTGTGTTATTCTTTACATATCCTTTTCGATAATCTGGTCGGACTGTACATAATCAAGAATAATGCCAAATGATTACGTCCCCGTTTCATCTATCTCAAATTCTAATATCATTTTTGAAGATTAATATCGAAAATGGTAATTAGTGAAAAAAACATTTAAACTGTTGAGAAAGACAAATTATTTTCTTTCAGCTATGCGTTAGAAATAAATACATAACTTTAATTGCATCGTGTGTTCAAGTTCTTTTTGAGCACATCTATTCATGTTTGCCATTATATCTGTTTTAGGACGAGTGTATCAAAAACGTAAGGAAGATCGTCCGATCCATGAGAAGCTACCGTCAAACTTTCTCACATGACTATATTGCACGAGATCGAGACAGAGAGAAGAGATGAGATGTCAGTGATCTGCAAATACAATCTTCTACACGTTCAAACCCTATCGCATTCTTCGTTTCTTTTCTTCTTGTTTTCCCTTTCCGTTTCTGTCGTTCAGAAAACACAACTTCAAGTTTATCACCAATGAGTAACTCACGTTTACGTCTATCTCAAATTTCAGATATTATTTTTGAAAATGGTAAATAGGAAAAGAAAATACATTACTGGTGAGTTGGAGAAAGCATTGCGAAACCCCTACATAAGAAATAAGCAAAATACGTATTTGGTGTGTGGGTTTAATGCCATTTTACAACACATAGTGGATGATAAGCCCTCGAGAATGAAGCACCACCTAACCACGGCAAAATGCTGGGATGATTTCTCGCATGCCTACGTTTCTTGAGCAATGATTTAGTAGTAGGCTTTTATTACATTTGTAACATGAAGAAACGTTGCGAAATTATTTCATTCAGTTTACGGTCTCGTTTCCTTTAAGGCCTTGCCTGTTGTACATACTAAAACAAGAGGCGACACATGTGAGCATAACAAGTGATCATTCGGAGGTTCGTCTTTCAATTTTTTTTAAGGCAAAGGTTTCTTAAACGTTGGATGTATTTTGGATGTAAATCAAACAAACATACCCTACCCTACCCCCGAAATTTTTTCACAAGCACGATAACGTTCATCAAGTTCAAAAGAACACTTGACATCAATCTTTTTGAAGATTGTCAAATTTGAATCACATTTACACTTACAAATGCTAAAGGTATGAGCAAAATTACTGTAGTTTTGTCTGGATACGTAGATATGACTGTACTGATATATACATACATAAAAACACAGTAAGGAAATTCACGGCTAAGCAAGTCCTATATTTCCATCAAAATATTACAATGAATTTGTTACTTGAATCTGCTACATCTCTTTAGAAACACAACTGTTTGTTTACAAGGATGCTACTGTATGTATTTTCTGGAAGCAAAAGCATCAGTACTCGAGTATGTAACGTTAGAACCAAACAGGAATTTTGTATTATATAGCCAATCATTTATAGCGCTAAACTGGAAATTAAGATTAGGCAGCCATTTTGAATTCGATGTTTCAGCTGTGTAACGTTTTCGTCTGTCTTCACTTTGATATAAATACCTAATTACAAAACGAGTCTTTTTGTAACGTGTCAGATATATTTTATCGAGAATTATAATAGTTTGCAATCTGTATGACTTCTAACTGAAACGAATATAGGTCTCTCATGTATAGGGGTCACTGGCCTATAACATGAAATGTGATCACTAATCAACACTTGCTATTTCAAATGTATATTTCAAGATGTCAGCAGAGATCAGATATAGTGATTTACTGACGACGGAGAATATTATGTATAAGAAGAGCATGCAATATAATTTAAAAGCCTCATGAAGAAAACAAATTTCTATATATCTTATTACCACTTTAAAATCCATTGATTATATTTGGCGTGAGCAATATCCACTAATATCCTGAATAATAAAACGACAATATAAAACAAATTGTGCACGTTTGTACATAGAAATAATTGCACAAAGCCACTTTTTATAACCGTTGATCCGTGGCATAATTAAAGGTTAATTCAGTATCAGTGTTTGATAACGTTGTTACCATCTCAATATCATCTTTTCCTAAAGCAACACGATTCTACTATATCGTTTCCTCATGATTCCCATAATATTAATAGTGGAGTGGAAGAAGAAATAAAAGTACTCGGCCGTTTGGTATATTTTTAAGTGGCATTGAAGGATAATGAGACATTAACTTTAAGCTACCCTTTCAAGGACTTTTAGAGGTCAAAATGGCTGTACTCAACAAGCTGCATACCTTTAATTTTGTTTTATTGAGGCGTGTGAGATATATTATAAAATAATGGTCTGTGCGCATATGGAAATCTTAATCGTATTTAGCTCCCACCAACTTAATTTTGACATCATATATTACTTTGGAAAATTAAAGAGCAGATCCCAAAAGTATAATTTTTATTTAATGGATTGCGTAATATATATATATATATATATATATATATATATATATATATATATATATATATATATATATATATATATATATATAGTATTATTACTAGAAATCCAAGGAGGTTGACGAAAATACACACACATTATTCTACACACGTCTTCAAATGTAGGTTATCCTTAAAACGTCTTCAAATGTAGGTTATCCAGAAAAAGTAAACTGTTCTGTCTTTGTCATCCTAGATACAATTCTTTGTATATTTTAACATAGTTATGAGTAAAATATGGCCAATGCTTCAAATCAGTTGTTTTGTAATCCATGGTGATTTTGCTAAATCGCTTTAATTCCTAAACATGGGCATATCTTTTTTGTGTGCAAAAGATGCGGTCTAAATCCCCTTATTCCTTTAAAGTTTATTTGGGGATGTGGTCTAAAATCTAACAAAAAAGCTAGAATGAGTAAAGTACGTCATCCTGGAAACACGCCACAATGTTGGCAGTTTGGACACATTTGTCGCATGTACACTGAGCCACAAAAAAAGTTCAATTGAATTATCTTGTGTCCTGATGGTATTAAAAGTGACAAAAACAGATACAGTCTACATATTGATCCCATTTCTTTTTCTTGATCTGGTCGGCATTGAATCCTTTTGGTTTGTTTGTCATATATTTGATTGTAAAACATATGGTCAAACTCGACAACGTGGACAAAAAAATAGGACATTCTTTCTTTCCAGCATATCCGTGAACCATTTTGTTAAGAGTACTAACATGCTGAATACACTTGTTGGTTCATGCTATAATTATACTTGTGAGAATTTATTGATTTCGGTTTAGCTTTAGCCATTTTAAGAGTATTTGAATAAGACTAATTATTGTGTAGTAGTTTTGTATCCTGGTATTAGTAGTCCATATTAATTTAAAAACACCTTTGACATAAAGAGAAATTGAATGGAAGCATTTCAAGATATCTATCGTTTCTCCTTATTGGACTATTGACCTTCATATACAAACACTTGAAGCAAGATATATTGTCATCTTACATAATGATCAAAGCATAGAATATTTGTAAGTGGATGTCTTAAAAAAGAGTTCTAGATTATAGTAGTGTATAACCCTCTACACATTATGATATTTGAATGACAAAGTAACTGAATTGAAGTTTGCATGTATCACACAATTGTTTGTAGCACTTTAAAGAAAAGTTGATAATACTGTGAATTTGCCTAGTTTTATGGCATGATGAGAAAAAGTCAAAGTCGTTAAATATTTGTTCTTATAAAAATTGTACGACTTTACTATGATAAAATCAAACCCTTTTAACTGGATCTGGTTAACTGCTTTACACCGACACAGTAGCATATCACCACGCGTACATGCCATAACCGAGTGTGTTCGACGAATCTGATATCATCGATTATCCGAAAACCACCCACAGCGGTTGTTTAAATACATCAATAACTGGGTTGTTGTTAACGTGAAGGACGGACACTAGGGTAACCTAATTGAAGAGTATATTTAAGTGTGACCGCAATTGTACTTGAATGTGATCGGTGGTTCCAAAAACATTAAAATGTACAAAGGTGGTCCATATATGATTGTGCAAACTATCTCAAATACGAACTGTACGCAGAAACTCGTTAAGAGTGACGTGACATCGTAAATATTGAGCAAGATATACGGTGCAAGAAACATAGTATCGGTGTATAACGATGCATCAAGGAAAGTTTGACGCGCTTGATACCACGCGAAGAATTAGCACTTGGTCATCGTACTGTGTAAACCAACTTATGCTTGTTACTGATCAATACAAATCTATTTTTGAGACTGCTCTTTCCTCATCAATAATGCACTTTCGTGGTGAAGACCAAACAAATATTCTGCAAGAGTAGGATTAAATCGTTTCACAACAGTTAATTCAGGATGAACATTGACATGTAAGAAATGTACTAATCTGATCAAGATCAGATGAATAAATTCGAGAAATTCTGTGCCATGATCCACCTGCAATAGTAGTAGCATGTGAATCTGCAATATTTTTAGAATGTTGATGTCAAAATCTAGGCTTTGTTATATATATATATATATATATATATATATATATATATATATATATATATATATATATATATATATATATATATATACTGACCTCACACACAACGGTTGTTGAGTACTTGTATATGTTTAATATACATTGTCGATCACGGACACGACCACGTGCAAGAAACATCAAATCAGCCTGATGAATTTCATTAGGTGTTTGGTTATTAAACAAATCACGTGAAATCATTCTAGCTACTGATTGATAAATTTACCACATAGGTTGTGTTTCAAACCATGCCTAAAGTATCCATTAAGTGACCTTTGCTACACTGATTAAACGGAGGCTTCACCTACCCAGTGTTCACGATCAATGTAGTATATTTTGGAAACATGTTCGGCATCTTTGCATCCATTGTTCAAATCAGTTTATTTTTCTCTTAGTGAGTGCACGTTTGGCTTTCATACCTCCTTTTACGATCCATCTTACAATACGTTCTCCCAGCGTTGTCCCGTTCATGTGATCGGATCAATGCACGCAAGGGAGAGGTATATCACCAGTTTGTGCTTAGTCATTAGAATCACGTCGTATATCTAGCCAAGGACCAGGCCCACCGTTATTCTATACAGGAAGATGTGTTTCACCCGGATATATACACCATGGTTTCCTTCCCTAACAACTTCGTTCATGGAGGGGGGATAGTTATATTAATTGCTGCTCGTTCATAATTTATTTCAACCTGGCCTCAAACTTGCGGTACGTATGTTCGTGGGACATCTTACACAATATGAATACATCATCGTATGAACAATATTAAATGATCTAATTGCGTCATGAAATAGTAAATACGAAGATTCGTTTATTCAAAAGACGTTATGGAGACCTTTCTGCCTAAGCAACACCTAAAATGTTCCAGAACAGTGATTTAATCGTATTTCTAATAAATTTCTGCGTTAATCATTGACCTTATTGTACTCATATACTGATTGGAATTAATCATTGTCTCTGATTTGCAGGTTTTCCAACTTGACTTTCTGACAGTATATCCGTTTCATTATTTTTCATTGGAACACCTGTTGTTGTGCAGTAATGCATCTGGTGCTAATTACAAATGTTATGCTGTGATAACTGCTGACAAGACACTGCTACCGGAGTATGCTGCTGGCATAATGGGTGTCATCAATTTACCCATGGTAAAGTTGTATAATTCGTAAATAAACGAAGTGAAGGTTGTTCTTAGTGAAGTGAGAGTCAATTGGAAACAATATATTGTTCTTCTTTGAACTGAATACACTGTACTATCTGCGTTGCGTTAACGCACGTTAAATTTACATTTTGGAAAACACCTTTCTATAAAAATTGTAATAAAAGTGTAATTTTCTTTAAATTTTCTTCCTTGGTAATTGCATTTAATTTCGTGTGAGTCAGTCTACAGACATAGTTCCAGAAAGTAGGTGAAAACATGAAACACTAGATCTCAAACAAAGGCAGGAGAGTTAAAAGCATATTTAACATCAAACATCTATTATGACTCTATGGTTTGAAAGTAGGTAATAGAAAAGAGGAAAAATGAACAAGTTTTGTAAAATTTAACAAATAATTTATATGCGTAAATTACAAACTGAAAATTTAAAAGGGAATTAATAAACATAATAATATAATTAATTATATCCTTACCAGAATTCACAATAATTCCAAGGTAATGTCCTGTCCAAGAATATTATTTAAGAGCAGTTTGTTTTTCAAGTGACTGATAGTATGATTAAGTAAATAAATCCATATGCAATTTAGCGCACAACAGTAAGATTGATTTCTGTATCAGATGTTATCGCATGATTGAGTAATGTATCAAGTAATAAAAACATATAAAGCCCTCTTCTTGAGCTTGGTCAAAACTGTGTTTCCTAGAAATAGTATGAGTTAATGTAACTTTTCATTCTAGACAATTCTTCATTTTTCAACAAAATATTATCTGCTTCTAAAGTTACGGGAAGCTCTATGTGGAAAACATTAGATACCTTTGAATCTTTATCGGGAATACCAATGTCCCAGAAAATGACCGATATAAATATGATTAGGTCTATTGGTAATGATCCTATTATTTAGCCCATATTATTGAACAAGCAATTAGCTATTTACTATGTATTTACAAAATGAAAACATCAGGATTGCTAGTCAGGAACTCAGTGGAAGTGATTGTGGACAAGGTCAAGGCCAAGTCCAAGATACTCTTATTCTGCCATTTAATCCTGGAGGTAAGAAAGAGTAACTAATACAAAATATAAATATACAAAATTTATTCGCATTGCGATGAAGAAAAGATATATTATATTATGAAATAATTAAAGTACATATGTAATTTGATCAGTAGAGATTAATAATCACGTTCGAGGAAACTAAAAGAAATTAATTAAAAAAAACAAAAATAATAAACAAACAAAATGTAACTGCGGATGCAAAGGCAAGAAGGAGACACCGATTTTAAATGTGTTAAATGTTTACAATTCGCTGTGTCAGGGCATTTTAACCTTTTTTGGTGTATTTTGCCTCAGAGGATGAAGTGACCTAATAATGTGATGCTGTCTAAGAAATGGAATGCTTGATTCAGAAGAATGTATGAATTATTTATTATGTCTCAGGTCAATCATAAAAATTGTCATATGCAAAATAAGAACATTACTTTCTTGGATCATTGATATGTGTATATATATGTATATATATATATATATATATATATATATATATATATATATATATATATATATATATAGATATAGATATACTGTAGCAAGTAACACAAGTTGTAATAATTTACAAAGTGCAGGTTTGTAAGAGGATGATTCGGATTGGGGCGAGACTATATCGAGGACATTGAAATCATTTTAGTGAATTTTATGTTTATTAATAATATGATTAAGATAATGCATACTACACAGTGATGATCTACCATGTACGTATCAAACCACTGATTCACACAAATTTAATATGGTGATGAAAAGGATCCACCTATCACAACTTGTGACGCTACTGTCTTCCTAGCTCACTAGAGTTCATAAGTACCATGGCCATTGTGTAATCAGAGGCTAGAGGCTAATGTTGTCTGAGAATCAATATCGACAACCGTCTTTAATACTTGTTTAATATGTTTCCTATGTTTGAGCTGTGAATATTTAATATTAAAATGAAGTAAGCATTCGCTACCACCAATTTTCAAACCACATTAAGTAAATTCTTTAGTTATATCATTAATCTACTTAGAAAATGTTGTGAACTTTGAATGAAATTGGTGTAGAAAAGCTGATGTTTTAGGAAAAGGTCGGATGTAATAATGGATCTTAAAGAAAAAAAAGAAATGTTATAAAATACTTTACATCAAAGACGAGAATCTTATTCCCGATTATCTTTATTCCTTTGCTTTATGTCGCTTCTTGATATATAACGACAAGGTTTCGATCATTATGATTTTCTTGCTATTTCTGAAATATGATTATTGCCCCAAACCCACCTCATAATCAACATAAGTTGTTAAGTTTATTGTAAATTGATTTAATGAGAATCAGATAATTACTGATTTAATCAACACAGGTCCTAGCATTAGTTTGGTCACCAAACACCTTTAAAGGTATAGATAATCGGATAATTAAGAGTTAAACATAATTCATGCCGAAACATTTCAGCAGGTATTGTTCGAGTTGACATATATCGATAAACATAAATGATCTTTGACTAATTAGTGAAATAAAACTAATCACTAATAAGGTGATAATTATATGACTTATGTCCAACGAACAAAGTTTTACAAAGTACCACGTGACATTATAGTAGACGATTGCCTAGATGGTATAGCAAAGTTTATCTATTGTAACTGTTATGAGAATTATATGCCTAAATCAAAGAACGAAATGTGTTTTCTCCTACGAAACGGTTAATATAACTTAACTTTATTGTTATCAACAATATGTGGTTTAATACTTTAAATAGATAATATCTGTTTTTGCATATGGTACGTTGCCATTAAATTGCAGAAAGAAGGATAAATATCCTCAGTAGTAATGAATTTTGCATAAAAGGCTACCACAAATTGTTAACACTTTATTACGAATCTTCGAACCTGACCTATTTGCATGAGAAAGGTTTCACATTTTTACAAACATTACCTGTAATGATAACAATATACACATGCAAGGATAAGTGTCATCTCGCTGAACAGAATACATCGTGACAATTGTGAACAAAGCAAACAAACAAAAGCAAAAACAAAGTTAAGTGATTTTAACAGTAAATGAAGTTCCACTCAACTTTATGCAAGACAATTGTCTCACTAGATAACACCATATATAGCATGCATATTTATTGATTGTTGTGAGAACAACTTTTGTAAACCATATGCCATATTGAACGAGTTCTTTTTCTTGACTTGAAAAAATTCCATGATTGCTATGTTGTAATCATTTTGAGTTTCTCTCGCATTTGATGTTTTGCAAATATGTTTGCTTGACAATTCAAACTGAAATGGCTATATGAACTTGGATCATCCGATAATGTAGACAAGAAAATAGTTTCAGTGTAAAAGTGCATTACGGACACGACGATTACACATTCGTATCGAAGTATCGATTACATTATAAATGGTGTATGCAATTTATTATTATGTGAATATTATCTTCACTTTTTAATATTGTTGTACTCTTTGGTTCATTAGTTCTTTTTTCTTCTCTAAAAATAGTTATTTATCGCTTTAGGGGTTAAAATGTGCATGGAGTACAAAAACATATTTCCAGTAAAAATCTCGTCAGATCAAGTTACAAATTTTTTAATATAGAAAAATTCCATTAAGATAGATTGGTATATCTGATCCGTCCGCTGCCTATCGACAAAGTTAGGTAACGTACAACATTTTGAATAGTCCACCAGATCTAATCTTAAATCGAGATTACTTTCGATAATGAAATTCCATGTATTGTATGTCAACTTGGATTTTCAATGCAGCTGAACCATCAATGCGTACACGTATGATACAATTAACTACAAGCACATATGATGGTCCGAATGAAAACATAGATAAAAAGGTGGATATAAATGTTTTTTTGATAGAACATTTCGAATGTAATACAGAAATACACTGGGTATTTCCCCCAGATAATAATAAATAACATAGTGTCTAGTTTCCCAGTTCAATGTTATTGTAGCTTTTTAGTATACCTAAATTATATTCTCAGGTCGTAAAGAACGATACATATTGTTTCCTTGATTTTCATATGGATGAAGCCTTTCGTAGACATTTACAGGTTGCACTGAAACGAAAAGTAACGTCATTAAAGTAATCCCTTGAGCCAATCTCTGCCTTAGTATCTAGATAGAAATGATTGTATAGTTTATTCAAACGTTTGACTATTAAATGACTCTAAGTTATTACTTGCAATGCTAGTTACAAAAAGTCAATTGAATTATACCCATGAAGATTGTGATAATTTTATTTTAGTAGCAGCCGTGGATAAAAAAAATTGACAAATTGTGCCATGATAAGAAAGAACATTGGTGAACTATACAAGAGTAGTCTCATTCAAAATATGCCATAATTTATAACCAATGAGAAACGTTTTTACTATAAAATTAAAATGTACCCTTCCAAAAAAGAGATAGGAAACATTCAAGAATATCCAGGACATATTGTGGCGATCTAAAGAAACAAAAGTGTATCTGTACTACAGAACTGAGATAATTTTTTAATAGAAATATTCTATTGGTACGTCGATAAAACTACATCAAGAGACAGAAAGCTGGTCACGCACACACACACAGAGGCATATTCCGAGATAAAATGAACTATATACTTGAAAGTTGTTTAAATATTAGAGATTATTACTAGCATAATAATTTTATAACTGGCAATGAACTAAACATCTGTTCTTATTGATTTCGATTGGGTATCATACAGCAATTAATATGCTTCACTAAAAGGATTTATAATTATAAGGAAGTTGTGATGTAAAATGATAGAAAAGAATCCGTCACGGACTAAATAAAACGTATATTAATACATATATAAATTCATAACTGTTTTGTTCATTGCATAAGTATTTTTGAAAGTAATTATATGATTAATTTATGTATATGTCTATGTATATATAAAGGGGGAGAAAGAAATACAATGAAGACAGAATATTAAATAATTACAAATAGGTTTCAAGAATGCAGTCAATTCCATATCCGGTTCCTCATATTTCCTTTCATCATCATCATCGCTTTGGAGAGCTGTATCAGATGCATTGAACATCCTCAGTCCCTGATCAGAGCTGATATCATTAAAAGTAGGTATATATTATTCTGAGTTTTCAGTTTCAATAGATAACAGTCTTTCTGTCATATTTGTATTTAATATATGTTTATTTCAATCACAGGTGCCATATCCTAAGATAAATGTAATCAGAATCAGAAACTAGTATAATCCTAAGTGTAGAATAGAAACAGAACATCTGACCACGATTGGTATTGATAATTTAAGATGAACCCATTTATTAAAAGGTACTGACTACGGATGAACTCAGTATTAGTTTCTAAACACATATGTTTCCACATTTTACTACATGTATCCTCACGACAAGACAGTAGCAATTTATAATTGAGTTTTAGCAATATATTGTTTAACATGCCAAGTAATTTCAACCTATAGTTTTTCCAAAACTATTCTTCCGTACTATTTGTATGAAGATTACCACATATTGCATTATTAAAAGAGTGCCACTAGGACTATGAAATGCACTTTAAAATACTCAAGCAATCCCAATTTTGGAAATATGTTCCTGTCAAAGTGCTGTAGAATCTTTAGTACGGGCATACACTATGATAATATAGCTTCATATTGAACTTTGATTTGATACCATCTGTTATGTTTCTTAAGTATTCTCTAGTAATATTTATATGAAGATTATCACATGTGTTATTGAAATAGACTAACTAGAAACATTAAATCCACTCTGAAATACACAAACGATTCAAGTATAAATATGTTTTTGTTTTCCATAAGAGCATCATGCTTTAAATCAATTTCATGTGCTGTAAAATCTGTATTTGTCAGGGAAAAGCAATGATAATATATTATTATATTGATTTCTGTCCTTAATTTCATGTATGACCTTCTAAGCTTGTGATGAGTATCCAAGTTGTATGTGGATCGTTAAATATAAACGTTCTTATATAACCTTTCCTCAGATTATTTTAGCATTTTTACATTTCGTATTAAAACCTTTTTTAAATCTCATCTGTTTTGTTTTCACCAGATAACATGGAACGGATATTTTTATACAAATGTGTTTATACCGTTTGGTATGTTATTTTTGATTTGTAATAAATACTTTACTGCTCTATAGAAGCTGCAAAAATTAATCATACTAAAATATGTATTATAAGATAATAAGAAAATTAAACAGTTTATTTACTGAGGAAGATATCTGGATTTCATATTCATTTGGACCAGTGAATGTTGGTACATTCGGACCGAATATCTTTATGTTCCTTTTTCCTCTAGACGAAATCACTTAATTCTAGTTTGAGTTTTCAGCATATACCATGTTAAACCTAATATAACATTAGAAGAAGTAGTAATGACAATATTAGGATGTATGCATTTACGTTTTAGCCACCAAATATTATTATTATTGCTAGATATCGCTTCAACTGTTAGTGAATCTGTAATACAGTTTGAAACAAAACACTATTGCACTGGACTGTCTAATTACATTACATAGCTTATATAGTGTACATGCAAATGTTTTTCACTCCATTATACGTAATTGATTAACATTACCTGTCTAAGTCTCTAGAAAAATAAGGAAAATTTATAATATTATAAAATTATAAACTCACATTTGTCTATGATTTCAGTGTTCCTGTCTAACATTTTCGTAATCCTGAAATGTTGCATGGAAAAAATGTCCATCCACGTACGCAAAATGAAATAGTTTCTAAACTGATACAATTATTATTTCCGCTGATTCAGTGTTTTACTGGAGTCGGCCTGATTCCTATACAGAAACTATTAGATGCTTTAAGAGTACAATGCAGACCTGGATTGAAACGGATTGTAAAAAGAATGACAGTGAAGTCCTTAAGAACGTCTAGACTTAACAGCACTGGATATAACTAGCAAACGTTTCACATTAGAAGACTTTACAAACATATAACCTCGGAAAATAAAGTTCAATATGAAACAAGTACAATCACTTTCTAATGAAAGGACAAATTAGAATTAATTGCGTACATTTGTTTTGCATTCTGTTTGAATTTGTCCTGTCCTCTGTTGTGCGATAAATCGGTCAAATCATGCTCATTGTTGATTATCGTCAAAATCATTATCGATTCTTCAGGGGAAGGTGCTTGCTCATAAATATGGCACTCATTATGCGAACTGAAGGAGGTATCTTGGTTTTCATTCCTGTCCGCTCGTTTATTAGTCGTTGTCCTTTTTGCTACAAAGTATATCTGTTGTATAGTTCTAGAGAATAGCTCATGTAAAATTAGCAAATAAATATTACACGAATGAACACAATCTGGCACTTTTTTTAAAGCATAGATTTTTAAAAAAACGTAAAATTCAAATTTTGTACAAAGAAGATGAAAGTCATGGATTTATTAACTGACCAATCTTCAATACATTTTAATTTCTTCTCTTTGATGGTTTTCTGGTTTGCTTTACATCTAAAAGTCATTCGTTTTCACAATCATCTTCAATATGCAATGTATTGACTGTCTTTGAATTGTTAATATTTTCATAAATTTAACTCATTTGCTCCATGCCCGGGAAAAGCCACAGACCGTCGTGTCCTTGTGCTTAACCTGCCAAATTATCTATCATAAAAGTGCGGAAGACAAAATGTGATTTTAAGCTTGACCCTTTACTCCCATTTGTTTAGCAACATGCAATGTAACAAGTGTTGATGTGTTGTTAAATACGAATAAATAAATCATTCCGAAGTTGGTTGCAGATTGACCATATTAGCTTTTAGATCAAAGACGTGCTATGAAAAGTGCAAGATATTTCATCCACGAAGATACATATAGAAGCTTTTCATAAGCGGTACAATAACGTGATATTTTAACAAGAAGCGAAGTCAAGAGTTAAAATCGATAGCTTTTGGTACCACAATATAAAAAATAGCTGGAATTGAAGCAGGAAAAGAACATTTTCCTTTCATTTTTTTTCGAAACTTACACCAGCGTACGTTTAGAAGATTAAATGCACACACTCTTTGGCACATCATACACACCAAAACCAACTTTTTCTGTGTCCAGCTTTAGCAACGTTTCATTCATATCACTATTAGATCTGCATTGTGGCAGTCTATAGTGATATCTAGCACTGGAACATCATGTTGCAGACATGTATTTTGATGTCCCACTCAGTCACGTTATCATGATAACAGGTCAAACGGTTCTAACACTAACCTCTTAACACATTAACCCTGAGGTGTTTTTCGATGAAATGCGAGTAGGAAACACATTGTGGGGACAATGTCTGAATACATCCTAATACATCGACTTCCAAGCAATTTTCCATTAGCGCAATGCAACGTTGTGCTAAAAAAATGTTTTTCATCGGTTCATTTGCTGGCGAATGAGTAGAAGGTGAGTTTTGCTTAACGGACTCATACGTTTCGCATGAAAAAGGCACTTTTTTCAAAATCTCCACCTGATCCTACTTTTTGCATTGGTTCACCTGTCTGGGTGCACTTTTGACCGGTTTGCTTTAGACCTGAAGCCATACAGTCTAAAATCGGGACACAAATTCGGATTCAGACCATGTGCGAATTTTTGGTGAAAAATAAACAAGGTAAAACAAATTATCTTTTACCCTCTCTATTTTTTAGTGCAACTAAAATGTCCAGATTATTTGGTATCTTTGTAGAGCTAAATTTGTCTATCTTTCTATAATATCACCCGAATTAGTGCATCATACATGACCTCGACGCTAAAGACCTTGAAAGTAGGCTGCTACCTTATGTACCGTAGACTCGGCGCTAGGGTTAATGAGTTGATGCTGTTAAGGAACGAAAGGGAAATAACTGCAGAGGTTGACGAACTGTGTCTGGTCAAATGTGGTTATCAAAGACTGAAATATATGGCAGTTGCTGTTTTTTCTACCTCAAAAGGTACTCTTTCTTGTTGTAAGTTTTTGTAAGCACACTCGCCTCAAGCATTGCATGGCTTGATGGGAAATATATTTTATTTTGAGATGTCAAAATCTATTAAAGGATATATTTGTCACATGTAAAAATATGGGAATGGAAACAAATATGAAAATGATTTTGCCAGAAATTTGTATATTTCACACTTTAGCATACTATATATTAGACAAATGTATTTGTATATCTCCTTATTCTTTCCCAATACGGAAGAAACACGTGAATACTACACGTAGCCAGTGTTTGATACTACCTTTCCTTTGTCGATACTTCAGTACGGCAATGATAGCCAGGCAAGCGGCCACATGGATGACCACGATTGAAGAGCCCAGAGGCCATGCTGGCCATGCTGATACTGCAGTGGAATAAATATGTCCTGATATTAATTCAGTCTATCAGTTATGTGTATTTATTTTAACTGTTTGTTTGTCAGATGTAGTAATACATACATACATACATACATACATACATACATACATACATACATACATACATACATACATACATACATACATACATACATACATACAGAGTGGTAAATATATATTCATATAAAACGATACAAAACGAGGCAGAATTCAAATAAATTATTTACTAGTGCTGTTTCGGTTGGTTCAGCGGAACGTGTATGCACATATAATTAATGGTTGTGTCAAACAATACAAATCTGTCAGGAAAATTAACCAGCAATGTGCTATATAAATAAAATGATGGCAATGGCCATCAAAATCCGTAAGAAATAATACAAACACATTATGTCACTGGATGTGACTATAACTATCATCTTTGAAACTTAAAACGAAAAACGTACCAAAACCGATCTATTTAACATAACTACCTTTTATGATGTTGTTGTTGTTGTTATTGTTGTTGCAGGGTTTAACGCCATTTGTCAGCACACGATAGGCTAAACATGGTGGCCAGTATTAATAGTGGAGGAAAAAACCGTGAAAACCCCTGGAAAGAACCACCGACCCACGAGAAGTTACTTGCAAGCTTTCTCGCATTCCAGCATTGCCCGAATATGAGACTCGAATCCACACAGATAGAGGTGAGTAGGCAGCGATCCGTAATGGATATCGCTTTAGAACACTCGACCAACCCATGTATGTATGTATGTATGTATGTATGTATGTATGTATGTATGTATGTATGTATGTATGTATGTATGTATGTATGTATGTACGGACGTACGTATGTATGTATGTATGTTAAATGTACAGCTGGAAAGAATCTATTATCTGATTCATTTATCTTCTTTATCACTTCTTACCGTTTCCATTTCCTTCCTTAGGGGTTGAGGAATCAAGGAAATATGTAACTTGCTGAGTTGATTTGATGTTGTCTTTAAAACAAAAGGAAAGAAATATTAATCGGATAATATTGCAAGATTCAGATATCTCCTGTTCAATGCTAACTCAGATCATCAAATTATATTGGACTTAGGAATTGTTGTAATTTTCTCAGTTAATAATATTTACAGCACATTAAATGTCTATTTTATCTACAATTGAATAACATTAGTAATACTTTATTACACGACAATTAATATATCGCAGTCCGAGTTTTGGTTTCGAAGGTTTAATGACCCTTTGTTTGAAACGTTTGTAAAGGAAGAAGTGCCGTAACGTCTCCATAATGCATATTGGTTTGATTAATGGAAAGATTGAATACCAAATAGAAATGCTGACCTTATGTAAATTAAAAGTGAAAATAATAAAATACACTGTGCTCACATAGATATACACCCGCCTCCCTCAAATACATAATGTACTTGAATTTATAGTCACAAGGCATTAGTAGTCTGATAATACTTTGCATATACTGATTGGTCAATATTTATACCTTCCGAAAATTCCTTTGATACGTGTCAAGACTATATCAATTAGGTTTAAACAGAACCTCAGAGACAAATTAAAAATATGGTTAAAATTAAAAAATTAAAATTAAATTTCTAAAAATTTAGGAATTGCACACATTCTTTACGCAGATAACTAAATATTTTTTAAACTATATTCACAAAATTCTGCCATTCTTTGCACTAAAGAAAGTTCAACAACTCTTGCAAATATAATGGAAGAAAAAATATTTGTCAACATGTGCATATTTTCATTATGGCATAACTAAGTATGAATTTCTACGGTGACACATAACTCCATCAAGACACACGGAATGTCCAACTGGGTAATTATATTGTGTTATACAATCAAACTACAAAACAGTCAATAACTCCAACACAAATGACGGGGACAATGTGATTTCTTGATATCCGCTTTTTCAGGTAATAATTGTAACATTTACTGAATTCATAGTGATTCATCAAAAAATACTGGACACGTTTCGGCAACGAGACTCTATTATACATTGCAAAAAAAAGTAAAACACAAAGAGGCTAAACCGTAATATTTACCGTGTTACATTTCATTCCATCAAATATTGTAGGATAAGTAACACAATCGAGTATCCAATAAAGACAGATATGAGGATTAATCTATACCCCTGCAGCGGCGAGCAACAACGACTACATTTTTACATAATATTATTTCCCAGGTTGTACCGAAATGATTGGATGTGATGTATTTGTTTTCAGTCTAGTCAGGGTCATAACTCCACCACAATATCTAGAGTTACTTGTAAACCCACCTGGTAAGGGTCTTATATCCATCTCAATGCACGATGTCTACCCATGTATTTGTAAATCTAATTAATACGCATCATAATTTTAAAAAAAAAGTGCGAAGCAATTTGTAAGCCCAATCAATCATTGTCATAAATCTACTACAATACATATTATGTTTTGTAAACCTAATTGGCAAGCGTTTAAATTCCACTACAATGTGGCAAGTTATTTGAAAACAAATATCTTTTTTATGTGCTTTAAGGATGGATATTTATTTGTTTAGCGGATGTGAGTTCTTTACGGGCACAAAATATGAGCTGAAAATAGAGAGTAATACACACGTTCAAGCAGACAAAACAAAGTTATATGCCTCGATTTCATTTAAATCGACCACTCAGTAAATTGAAGTACAATACAATTCGACAATTTCGCCGTACGCAATTCACATGTTCACTAAGATTTGCAGAAGACCATGGTTATTTAATGAAGAGAGCCCAATGCATTAATTTCTTAGAACTGCAGGGCTAATAGATAGAATATAAGTATAACACCATATCATCCATAAATGAAATTAATGTTTTACTGGTACCTAAATATACATATAAAATAATATTGTTTAAAGGGCAGGGTAGGGTACGGGGCCAAAATGGATTCGTTACCCTTAAGGGAGCCCACCTACACTACGCTGTGTATAACGTTCCCATGGCGGCTCCTGAGCAAACAAACCTAATGGAATGGTAACATGACATGGAATAATAAAAAAAACTAAAATGAAAGAAATACATAAAAGTATAAACATCAAACGTTATAATAACTACCAGTTATACAATCAAAAATGCAAGCGTCTTACCTCTTTTTATCTATTATGCTTCTAAATTCTTCCTTCTATATAACCCCATTGACAACATCTCATAGCTGAGTTTAATATTACGAATTTATTATAGGCCCCTAAAATAAACGCGATACCGCTGTGGTTAAAGTATAACCACTAACACGCGCACTAACTATGGTCCCAACTAGAGTGTATGAGGTAGTCTCAAAAAGAACACTATCTGGTCCAGCGACACAATGTTGCAACTAAAAACCTCATCATATATGCATATGTACCCCAAATTAGATCTTATAAGGTAGTCTCAAACCCAAGACTATAAGGCCCAGCAACACAAAGTATCAACCAAAACTATGCTAATTTAGAAAATGACATCAAATTCACACACATTAAAGATAGTTAACCCCAAAACTATCAGGCCTTGCAGTAACTTAATAACATCATGCATTAACTAACAATGCAAACAGTTGTCATATGGGGTTATATATTCTACACAAAACATAACAAAGAATTCCAAATTGATATGGAAAATACGGAAGCAAATTGACGAGGGAGCAAGGATGTTTAGAGTGAGAATCCAAAACAAGACACCTAAGATGTATACAGGAAATCATCGAGTGAGTACAGGGTCAAACAAGACACTCAAGAAGTATACAGAGACCAACCACAGGAGCAGAGGGATAATCGGTCACTAACAAGTGGTCATGGGATTCTCCCAAAAAAAGAAGTCCTTTTTTAGGGCTATTGTCTTTCATTGGCTTATTAGGGTCTTCCACTTGGTTACGGAAACCCTCCTTGACAAGCTCTATCCAAAAAGCCTAACTTGATCATTTTCGGACCCACCGCTCAAAATTAACAATCTAATCCTCTCTGACAGTGGCTACCTTTCAAATGACGTTTAGTCATATCAGCAAAAGAAATTGTTAGGGATATATAATATGTACACTTTTGTACTAGAAGATTGGCTTAGATAGGAACGTAATTTAATTCTTCAGCTCTACCATTTGATGAATTGCATCGGTGGCTAACACCATTTCGGTATAGGGAAATCAACTAGAAAAACTGGATTGAATTTGGAATAAGCGTTCGATTGGTTGATAGGTTGAGTGCGTGATGGGTTTATTACCACTCACCCAGGTCTAACATTCATATCATTAGCACCTTTTTAGGGGTATGATATGACGACCAAATTAAATAGCGCACTCTGTGCGCATAAACGCCAGGAAGATGTGGCACCATTCCATCTATCTGGATATATTAAAGCACTGCCATGTAAATTAATGGCAGTGCAAAATAGTGAACATATGACCCTAGTGGCCGGTTTCACTTTAAATCTAACTGTTCATTCATTCATTAAAATGTATTAAATGTATAAAGGCATAACATTTGCCATAATCTCTCTTACATTAGAACTCCGAGAGAGAGACATATCATCGTGCCTGGTATTATGTGAAAGTGACAATTGATAATAACAGTATTGCTGATATCACAATAAAGTGAATAATAATAATTATTATCGCTTATATCATAGTAAAGGGAATAATAATAATAATGATAATAATAATAATAATAATAATAATAATAATAATATCAATAATAATAATAATATTATTATTATCGCTGATATCATAGTAAAGGGAATATTAATAATATTAGCATCGCTAATATTACAGTAAAAAGAACAGTGATAATTCTAGCATCACTGATATCATTGTAAAATAAATATTAATAATACTAGTATAGCTGATATCATAGTAACGGGAATATAAATAATATTAGCATCGCTGATATCACAGTAAAGGGAACATTAATACAACTAGTATCACTGATATCATATTAAAGGGAATATTTATAATACTAGCATTGATGTAAGTTGAATAACTCTAAGTATTGCAAACTTTATATCGAATAGTGACGAGTTCGTACGGTGTTGCTGAGTATCCAAACATTTTCAACAAGCAGAACATTTATGGCAGTCTCGTTTCCTCTTTTGTTTTCAAACTGTGCAGATCTTTCAAATTCTAACCGGAAGAAACTCCCAAATTATAAATCTTTCTGTTTAACTTTTGCAAGTGGTAAAATTTAATTAATATGCAAGTCAAAATTCAAAACGTTAACTTTTTTGTCTTATCTAATGCATTTAAAGACAATTTCAAGCAAACCATGATATTATATCTGAAATAAATTACGATGCGCAAGTCTATTTAACATTACGGGCGATGGTTTTACAATCGACACATTACAGGGTCGAAGCCCGTTGTCATCCGAGTGCAGTGGCTTTAATTACCATGTTTTTCTTGCAAGTACCAGCACCACATAGGGTTTATCTAATATGGACCGACAAGCAGTAATAAGTTATACCATTCAGAGACCGCTAATTTTATATTCATAATATATCTGTGTAACACTATAACTATGCAAATGTATGATTTTAAATAAACGTGCTGGCAGGCAAAGACTATCAGCTTTTCTCCAAACGACTTATTTGTGCAAACATATTCCTCTGTAAGATTCATTTTGTAACGTTAGTAAGCAGAATACAGGTGATTCAGTAAATTCGCTTGACATATGTACCTTGAATGTCAACAACTATGAAATCTAAAATGAACCCCTGGTCATCCCAAGCTGTATAGCGTCCTTTGTCAAACCAGCTTAGTTGTCCAATGGTAAGATTTAAGTTTTTTCCATTTAATACACAGCTTTCAATGCGAGCCGTGAAGGGGTTAGTAACATTATTACATCTCTTCTGGGCCACATCGTATATTGTATAATTGAAGTCACCTCCAAACTGAACTGTAATTGAAGATGCGTTCGTGCTATTAAACACGAAGGGCAGGATCATCGGTTCATCAACGTTTCCATTTAGTCTGCGACCTAGAAAATGAACGATACAACAAATTAGAGCAATAATAAGGAGAAAAAACACTGAACATTAATGCTTGTTTGGATATAAAAAGATCTCTCAGCTCTATTAAAATATCAGTTACCATATTCGCCCACATTTATTCGACAGAAAAGTCCTTTACTTGAATAAAGTCATTTGCAAAGAGCCCTGATGAAAACTTCAAGTATTTGCGAAAATGCAGGGGCAGTCTGCAATGCTATTCGGCTATGTAGTATCAATATCAAATCGTTAAAGGTTCCAGTTGCAACCTCAACACTAATGTTTGCGTCTTTTAGCTAACTCTTTCATTAATATTTTTGGTAATTCAGTGGTTTCATTAAATTGACTGAAAACCTCAGTGAAGAAATAAACATGTAACACACAACAATGAGTTGCCGATGTATTTCAAACTTTCGGTGAGTTAGGAACTTGACTACCTTAATAGGCGAAGACAGTTACGGGCAACCAATTGGGAGGATGAGATCATCAGTAAGATCCAAAAGCCGGAAAGGTGGCTCTGCAACGCTTTGTGGAGAGCAAACCGCAAGACAAGGCACAGATGTCATGTCCATCCATTGCAGCCAAGAAGTTCTGCAGGCGTGAGGTTTCCTCGCGCCACTCGATCCCGTTTTTGAGGACCATTGAGTGAAACTGGGAAAGTGAAATAACCTTTGCGCTTGAGCATCTTTCATTCTCAAGCCCTGCGGTGGGAAGTGACTTATGGATCGGTTGTCATTCGTCGTCTTACTCAGTACAGCGAATGTGTTCGACAGCAGTCACGCTGAATGTTCAGCCTCTTTTAGACACCACTGTGCACCCTCACATAAAAGAGCGGTCAAGACAAGGTGCCCTAAATACCGCCTGCCCCACATAATCAGGATATCTTACGACAGCTGGCTGATCATCCCAAAGATCGTTGAGTAATTACGCAGATAAAACTGTTTCTGCACGTGGTTTGGAACGTGCGAACACTTTTAAACACGGAAACCACCACTAGAACTGAAGGAATGGCAGACCTTATTTCAAAGGAACTGGCTCGCCATCAGACTTATTTGCTGAAATAAGTTAAACAAGGCTCGCACATACAGGTATGCGAAAAAAGCATGAGGATGATACCTTTTTGTCTGGAAGGGAAAAGCTGGAACATAAGCAAGGCTGCATGGAGTGGCCCTTGCGATCAGAACTGGTCTGATGAAGGTTACCTTCACCCATTTTTTCTGAAGTCACGATAAGTACAATTAATGTTCATGTTCAACAATATTATCAAGCACTTTGTATTGCCAGTGAATACTATTATGAAAACATCAATCCATCAAAATGTAAAAGAGAAAAGAAATGATTCTTCTTCAAATAGAAATGAGTATTTAATAGGTGAAAAAGAGTATATAGCATTTTACTTGACCAAGGTCCCAAGAACCAACGTGTGAAAATAATTTCTCACCTAATTGAATTTTCTGATCTAAAAGTTTCCATGATTATCTGAAAAGTTTAACAAAACTCATTGAAAAAATATTACCTTTGGGTTCTGTTGTTCATAAAATAATTGTGTCTGCGCAGGTACAAAATGCTGTTCAAAATACAAATGTACTTAACATACATTCCTAAAGAGAAACCAAACAATAATACAGATGAAATATGCATTATCATTATCCTGTGCAAATTCAACGCCGTAATTGGGAAAGCTAACAGCGAATGGGAAGAGTGGTCTTGGCACACACGGTATGTGGATGCTAAACAGTAAAGATTTGCTCCCTTGAGAAAATTTGCTAAGTAGATGCTGCGCATCACGAACACTGTGTTAGGTCAAGCTGAACAACTACAAACACTCCTAGATGCATCCCAGGTTAAAACGGTGGTTTCAGTAAGAGTCTTTGTCGACAGAGATACCTGCAGGAATTAAGAATCACGCGTGTTATGCAAGGTGCTGAGTGTTCAACCTACCACAGACTTGTTAGATCAATTATTAACATGCGTGTTCTTCCCATTCAGCGCAAGCGTCCGCAGATTGACAGGGCACCGTTTAACAAAGCTAGACTGAGAGATGCGTACCAAAAAGCCAATTCAAAGAAGCATTAGACAAGAATCTCAGGGCCAGAGGACGTTTTGCTTATTTCAGCTCTATGATATGGTGCCAATTTAAACACGTCTTTACAGAAACATCAAATACTATTCCGGGACCGACAAAAGCGTGCATCAGGACTTGTTTGACGAAAACAAGAAACATATAACTAAGCTCACCCAGAATAATACCAACGCATATGTGGAACGGCAAAATGACTAAAGTTTCACCGCTAAAGTAACAACGTTCAAACACCTCAAGGGATACCAAGAAAGACATGCGTGAGATGAAAGAAAACTGGTGCAAAAAGAAGACAGTGGAAGTCCAGTACTTTACGTCACCAATCACGCCTTCCAGTCTATGCAAGAAGGAATTATATCAGACACCGGTTTGACTATTCACTCTTCGACCAGTGTAGACGCACATAAACGAAGACGTGGGAAGTTCTCAACCCTGAATCCCCGTTTGGTGATGACCGAGCCTTCATGACACACTAAACATTTGACCTACAGGCAATGCTCAAGACATATTCCTAAGGTTACAAGTTATTTGGCCTCAAAATTAGTCTAGGCGAGCTTGAAGTTCTTTTCCAGCCAGCTGCAAGCACCATGGCGACACAGCCAGTCAGAAAGATTGGCTCTACTACAGCGAAAGTTGTGGACAGCTTCAAACACCCGTGCAGTGTAACCTATGCATATGGTACACTTGATAATGAGATATGTGCAAGATTCATTAAAGTAGGTCCATTGATCGGAAAGCTTCGCTACATATTACGAGACCATTATAATAATATCCTATCCATGAAGTTAAAGGTGTATAAGACAGTGATCATCCCTTGGCTGCTCTACGATTGCAATATATGGTCTGTATACCGCAGACACATTAAACAACCATACGAAATACCATATCGGGCTTTCCATTCAATTTTTGAGATCAGACGGTATGAACCTCGAAATCATGTATAATGCAAAGAGAGCAACTATCGTGACAATACTTGTCAAGGCATATTTTCGCTGGTTTGGCACCATCATCGAGATACAAGGCACTCGCTAGCTAAAGCAGACCCTCTTTGAGGAACTGACACATGGCCAGAACAAGCCAATGACATAAAGTAACTCTAAAAAAAACCTGAACGATAGTCTTTAATAATTCTTGATCATATTTGCACAGTTATAGTTTGAGAGGAGAACAAACTGCATCAATGCGGCTGAAGTTCGTCCTGTCTTAAATATGCTTGATTTACGTATACATGCTGGGGAACATACAGAGGATCTAAAAAAATTGCAATGATTTAATATTGAAGTTATGAAATGAGTTGAATAATAACTAGCATTTGCGGGCCTTGGCGAGCAAAAGCTGGATATTATTTAACGAGGTTTATAAATTTAATATAAAATCATTAGCCCTTTCAGATATTTTGTGTCACAGTTTTATTTGAGTATAAATTATTTAGAGAGAAAGGAGAACGAATAATTTTGTTCATTGTAAGAGACGCTGTACCTTTCATTGTTTTGGCGACGAAATAATCCCAAACAAAGTTGAAATAAAAAATGTAAATTATACATTTTGTATGAAATAAATGACCTAATAAGCGTCCCACCTTATACACTGAATATGTGACAAAAGCATAACCTATACATAGTTTTGAATGAAAGGCAACTATATCTTTGTTGTCGATTTATGAGGGTTTGTGGAAATGATAATAAACCGTAGTTAGTCATTTTATTTAGTCCATAAAGCAGCAACACTCTACATGATGACTCCCATTTCGGATCGAGATCATATCATACCGTCATTACATGCGAGCAACATTTAAGTCAATAGCTTGCGATGTTAATCATGTGAAAATGTTGTAGATTTAATAGTTGTGTTAGACAGTAGGACAATGACTTACCATTTGTATGACATATTCCAAGCAATACGAACAAGACCCATATCTTGGCTACAGTTTGCATTATTTAACAATCGTCTGTGTCTCTGAAGAATATCCGCTGTATTGAAGGTAAGAATTGGGATTATGTAGACTGTCATATGCGTTCACTACCACTGATATGAAAATAGTAGGATACTATATTGGTTACAATATATATGCCTAATACAACGCACGTGGACACAAACCCAATTTTTCTCCAGGGTCAACCATATTCGAAATGATTAGGTAATAGTGTTATTCCAAAGATATCCAACACTTCAAGTACTGAGAGAAGGAGGAAGAGATAAATATCACACATCACAACAGAAAGATAACATATGAACATTTGAGGAAGGGGTAATGATTAAGAAGCTACGGCTGAAAAACAGTGATGATAACGACGTTTCGGGACGGAAGGCAAGAATGTGTAGATGACATGAGATGGCATGAAAAGTAACAAATGATAACTAAATGAAAAACTATGACAGTATTTTGCAGCAATTGAAATATATCAGTCACGTTAAAAAAAAGGAGAATATGTCTTAGGTACCGTTTTACCGTTTATTGTTCCTCGTTCAGACTACATGCTATAACTCCATTACATTTTCCAAAAACCATTAGAGGATAGTTTCTTGCGGTGAATTGGTTTATTTACAACAAAAGAAAAAAAAGAACTAAAGAAATAAACGAATATATTCCTTTAAAACATCAAGTGCATGATTGAATTATGCAATCCATATATGAATTCGACTAAAAATCATTTGTTCCATAATTTATCAATTCTGAATGTATCCGTTACCTCATTAAAGTATGTATGCATAATGTGTCAGGCTTCAATATTGTTACTAGAGAAGAGATCATGTCGTATGCAAATTATCGAAGACTGGTTTATTCTTCAACATATTCTGACCTAACAATGTACCGACAAGTGGTACATTATTCACAGGTGTATTTCCTTCAAGAAGACGCTGGTGAGCACTGTAGAATTATGAAACTATGGTTTAATGATATAAAGGATATATACAGTATTATTGTAAATTATATACGCTCTTTTTGCAATCATTACATCTAATAAGTTAAAAGAAACTTTTTTCGAGTCATGAAAATCAGTTTAGTTCATTATTAATGCTAAATTTAAAATCTTGTGTTAAGTATCCCAAGACTAACAATATAACGAACATAGACTGAGCCATGTACGCATGTACGGAACAATGGAGCCAAGGTTACCGCCAATATGCCCATGATGCAAGGAGCGATGAATTGGCAAAATGGATTGATTAAATATCAACAAGAAATGAAAATGAAAGACAGTCGAGTCCATTGTTCAGTGAAGTACTGTGTTATTCAACAAAATTATCTCATAATGTCAATGAAAAAATACAATCACAAATGTAACGTATGCCAGTATAATGAACTATTACAGAAAGCAAAAATAATCAAATCTGTATTAAACATTTCTTTCTGATATCCCATAGCAAGAAGCAAAAGAACACATTTTCCACAGCATAAGCGTTGATTCCATAACCAATAAGGCAAACTACATTTCTACCCATAATGCAGCGAAAAAATATGTTTGATGAGACTCACTCCAACCTATTCTTTCAATGTAGCGATGGAACTAAATAATTTATCGTGTACACGAATTTAAATATTCCTTTCTTTACGGACCACTTTCGGTATCAATGCTACCCGTCATTAACATTATCATCATCACAATCATAACTATTATTATTAGTATTATTGCTGTGCTTGAGATATCACATTTCTACTATAATAGGCAGTTTCTAAACAAATCCGAATTCGCGAATGGTGAGAATGGAAGGAGTCAAGTGAACGTTTATAGCACGTACTCCTAACATAACCCTGACGTGAACCAATCATTGTTACTTTAAGAATGAAAGGTTGTTTATATTTTGATTCAAAAGTTCCATCTTGACCTTGAAAACAACAAATCATTTTAAAATTAAAATTAAAGCGGTTTAAGTTGTTTTAAATCACATTTAATCATTGTCAGAATCTAGGTCAACATTACTTGATTAACAAAAAATAATTCAGGTCAACCGATTTTCTGACAAAACGTTGCCTGTAGTAAATAAATTTACGTTACAATAGCATGTAAAGAAAAGTAATAAAATAATTTGAAACTAAAACGCAAGCAACTGAATTAAAATTAATGTATATATATATATATATATATATATATATATATATATATATATATATATATATATATATATATATATATATATATATATATATATTAAGGCTCATCTTCGACCTATCCTTGCATGTGACGAATGATTTAGCAGAATAATGGTAGGTTGTGTCAGTCCCTTTCCTTAGACCACAACATTCCCACAGTCAATACTTGGGAGGTATATTATAAGTAAAACCATAGTAAATGCTTTTATAAAGTGTTTTACACAATCCGGCTTTCGAGACAAGGCTCAAATTGTATGTCGTGCATTTTTCAGTTTTGCATGAATTTAAAATATTCTATCATCCGAAAAGAGAAGAGGCTTTAGAAGAAAGATGTCATTATGCTTTGAAAAATATGATTCGTTGATATTGTTTTTGTATCTCAAAATGTTGGATCTAAAGTGTTATTTTATTGGTCAAGAATCTTCAGGATTTAGTCAATGTGAACTAGATTTTGAACATACAGTGGTCCAATAGCGGACGATTGAAACTGTTTAAGAAAAACTTATTTCAAATAATGATTCGATTACAAACCTGATTGTCTTGACTATGTTTGTAATTTAAAATATAAAGTGTTAAAGCCTTGTGAAGTTGAAGGAACTGATCTGCTTTATAAATGAATGCAATTAAGGTATGACAAACATAAAAGGAAAGAAGTTTTTAGCCTTGTGATATTTAATTTATGCTTTCTAACTCTGTATTTTAAAGTAATGTATAATTTGTTTAAGAAAAAAGAAACATTGCCCACGGATACAAAGGATCTAACTAAAGAAATATCAGCAAGATGTATTAGATGTAATTCTTCCAGAACGTTTCATAGGTTTGTAGAGTTTTGTAGTCGTCCAGCATGATAATTTGTTGATAAAGTGGATATGCATGGAGCATTGTTTGTAACAGGAATTAATAGCGCTTCTTTATGATAAATGTATTTCAATTTCAATTTGTGGTTGAAGTTCATTGTTTAATAAATTAAACCTTCGCTTCCTTTCATGAACAGTTTCAGAAGATTGGTATCTGTATTGTTAACTGCATTTTTCCGTGTTATGTTTTAATTAATTATATTTAAGAGCAATATACTATTGCTATCAAGTGGCATTCATTTGCATGCCATATTTACATTATCCCAGATTGATCGCATTAATGGCATCTTGGTTATATCGTTTCCATCCATTACATTGTGACACGTAATTTTGTCCATCATTGCGACATTGTATTCTTCAGTCTGTGGGACACAACAATATTACAATTGTGTATAGAGACAAACAAAATCGACCTCATCAGATTATATAGTGACTGAGTATTTAGTTTATGTTCAGAATGCATGTTTAAATTATTTTGAGCCTAATATATTGCTTTAGTGGGAGCGTGGATGATTTATGTATTGTAGGTTTAATTTATTACATTTTAGTTGACATTTTAATAGCTGTATGCCAACGTCATTGTGTGCTGGTCAATTGTAGGTGTAGGTTAACCCTAGATGACATTGATACTCATACCTATTGTTACATTCGAAGCGAAAGAGTTATGTAGGTTATCTACTATGGTCTTGACAAAATAACAAAGTTACGCTCATAATAAGGATTTCAAGATTTTGATTTGGATAGATCTGTTCAGGAGAGAGAGAGAGAGAGAGAGAGAGAGAGAGAGAGAGAGAGAGAGAGAGAGAGAGAGAGAGAGAGAGAGAGAGAGAGAGAGAGAGAGAGAGAAAGAGAGAGAGAGAGAGAGAGAAAGAGAAAGAGTGAGAGAGAGAGAGGACGCACTATCTTGATGAAGATTGTAATGATCATTTGCAAAACGTGTAGCCTTAACTGTGTAGCATAATAACGCACAGGCGCGCAGGAATCGTTTTAATTATAGATAGTACTCAAATGTTATTCAAATACACATCTGGCCAAATGTACACTCTCCGCAAAAGAAACAGAAAAGACCAGCATAAGTTTGGGCATTTATTTTGTGTCATTGTGAACGATTTAGAAATTATTTATTTTCAGTGCGTGATTTTGATCTTCAAGGATGTTGTTGTTGTCTATCCTTCGGATACAAACGGAAAAAAACACACAATATAGGCCCACATGTCTTCAGCATGTCTTCCAATACTGGTCCACATGTCTTCCGATACTGGCCCACATGTCTTCATATACTTTAATACCAAATACGAGCATTGATTGGTAAATTAGGAAGATGAATGTTCACGTACTTGTACATATGAGACGTATATGTTAACACTAAATACGATTTAAGCTAGATTGATTTCTAACTCAGATAAATTAACAATTCAAGTTTTGTAAACGTATGTACATTTAAATGTACAATATTGTACAATCTTTGATTTACACGCTGTAACCACACATAAATTAAATTCATTCGGGTGTATCGTTGTGTATGCATATATCTGTGTATGCGTGGCTATTGTTTGTTTCCTCCATACAGATGAAATAAGATAATTTACAAATATTGTAACTACAGGAACAGTAAGAAGATCCATTTTCATAGAAACGTAGAGCAAGATAATTATACTAAATAAATGTCTGCCTAACCTGTGCAAATTTACACTGGAAACGAAAAATAACAGTACGAATCTTGGCAAAACTATGAGAATGAAAATGTGGCAATAAAAACAGATATCGGTTGACGCCTCTAAAATCATATTTAGCATAATTTGATGAGGGCATGGAAAAGAAATATATAGAACACGTGTTCTCATTATATTACTATATTACTCATAAAAATAGTGTTGAATAGGAAATTCTCCAGGACAGGTGAAACACTTGCCCTATTTTACGTAAAGCATCAGAGAGAGAGAGAGAGAGAGAGAGAGAGAGATTGAGAGAGAGAGAGAGAGAGAGAGAGAGAAAAAAAAATATGCATGGTACAGAAACAAATAAGTACCTATTTTTGTTAGTTACCATTTACAAACATATTAAAAGCATCGGAAAGAAAACTCGTCCTGATGCGTTAATAAAATATTAAATATTTTTAAACACTACAAATTTTGTCATACTCTCGTTGAGATGAATCTTGAAATAGAATGACAGTGTGTGGTGGAAAGAAGGTTATTACAACTTATAAATAAGTTCCTAAAACGATCATTATAACGGTTATATTCTAATGAGATACGGTTAATGGGTGTCTTATGTACAGATGATTGGATTCCATGGTTAATATAAAATTAGAGTACAACAATTATTTATAATTCTTGCATACAGGAGACAAAAGTTAATTAAGTAATCTTAATTAAAAAAGAATGGAAGAGGTATTACATGTTTTGGAAGGTTGTTACACAAGATAAAGTCAAGATAATAAACAACAATAATATTTCAAGTTAATCTCAAATAGGGAATGTGGAAATACAAATTATTCATAGGTATTAACGCGTTAGGTTTTTAGAGACGAAAATATATCATGAAGATAAACTGGGTAATGACAATGTATAATTTGATACAAGTTATATAATAAATATAATTTTTCGTCTTTCACACCGTTTTGACCAATCAGTTTAACCAAAAAGTGTTTTAAATTGTTGATCTTTCGGTAAGTCCAGTAACAATGTGTGTTGTTTCGGATTGGTCTATATTTTAATGTCTGAATCTGCTTCGAGGAACACATTCCAGGAAACATCTATATTCTCTGCAGAGGAATGTATAAATGACGGGAATATTCTTTTCCAAAAGGTGCTGGGTTAATTGTGATGTTTATTAAAATTAACCAGGTCTTTAGTTTAGAATTTCATGATAGGCGCTTATAATTTGTTCGATTGCTTCTTTAATGTTGACGCTGAAAATAATCTCGCAATTACAACACTAATATCAGTAAAATTATTTAAATATAGACACAATACAATGGTTTAAAAACTGACACTTGTGGAACACCTTGATCTTTCCGAAAATCAGATTGATATGTATATGTTGCGACATACAGACGTTTTTATATCGATACAGTAGTATCTAAACCAGGGATACCTAACCTTCTGGCACGAGGGGTCACATTATAATTTGTTTTCTATTCATTCAGAATAATTCTAAACCGTTCCTAAAGCGGATGTGCAATTTTCTTATTTTGTACAAACGACCACCATAACAAACTCAGTCAAATGCATTCAACATATCACCTAACCCTGTTGGTATATTTGTATGATAGTTAAAAAGCCACATCAATCGTTTGACTGAAGCTGTTGGCGACGAGTAATCGAAAGATGAGATAGAAATCTTGGGTGACACCTATTTGATATAGGTATTACATCATAAGAATTTGAATATGACTGTGCAAGATTCCCTTTTCAATTAAAGAATCATACTGGCTTGTACTTGGCAGAATCAATCCAGTCCCTTAAATGGCTGGTTCTATTGAAACATTGTTCCCGAGGAGATTTATAAACAGTACACATCGTGGAATGCAAATCGTACAACAATGATCTTCATTATTTCACGTCTAGATTTGCCATAACTTCTTGCTGTACAAATCAAAATATTTAGTATTAGGACCTAGTTTTAGTCTTCCAAAGTAATGACGTTTTCATGAGTGACTGTACTTAATCTGCAAAATGCATGTTTTACAAAGGGGTTAAAGACATATTTATAAGAAAAAAAAATGCTTTTAAAAGCATACATTTCCCAACAGATCCTACACAATCCATTATTTCAAATATTAAATATCATATCGACCAGGATGGAAAATGTTTTCATAGATCTAGATCACGACTATTCCTTCATACGTGTTTGTATCAAGTACGATATAACAAAATCACCAACAGCCACGTCTAGATGAAGCCAGACTAAATGAATAAATCAATAGCTTCAAATAAAAAGTAAGCTAGACAACTTTGGTATTGATAGACACAGTACTCATGCCAGACAAAATAAAGTTATTGTTAAGTGTTTAACGATATTTTAATCACACCTTATGACGCCAAGTATTATTAGTGCAGCACGTACCAGGAAAATTCCCAACAAGACATGCCAACCCTCTCGAAGCAACTGGCAAGCTTTATCACATACTTGTATTGGTCAAACCCGAGAATGCATGGAACACATGCGAACAGAGGTGAAGTTGCAGTGATTGGTAAAGGCGAGTGGTTTAGACCTTTCAGCCACCTGTGACCCCAACTATTGAATCAATGGATACATATTAACCAGGCCAGACCAAACTAAATTATCAACAGAGGAACAGTGTCAAGCCAGTCAAAATCAGGTCATCACTGTACACGTATGAACCAAGTCAAACAAAATTAAGTAATCAATGATGGTCACATATAAATCAAGATGCACTTCGGTTAGCAAGGGAACATACATGTATCCAGGTTCATTTTCAATATCATATTACTTATTATGTGAGGATATTTATATTCAATTGGACTATACCTAAGGAATTTTCATAATCAGCATCGGAATCAAAATTTCGCGCGTTAGATGCTCTCCACGGCCAGCCGTGCAGGCGGCTTCTTTGTGTCATTGGGAAAGCCATTTAGCTTCCATTTCCGCAGTATGACATAGTCAATGCTACAGTAAAAGTACTGTTATAAACCACTAATACAAACCAAACTAGTATAGTCTGGTAAATGTGTTAATTTATTACAGTATGACAATATATGTCAATATCACGGAACATTCTTATATGATGAAGATCATGTTAGAATATAATGGTACTTGCCATACTTGTATAATGCCATTTGAAGGTAAGTAGGAAACTTAGGATGAAGTAGTCAGCATTAACTAATGATATACACAGGTATAAACAATACAAGCTGGATGTGTGCAGATTATGTTGACATTTTTTATGTCGGAAGGGAGAACCAGAAAGTATTGGGCTATAGCATCATTTCGACTTGAGACTGTACTTGTCGGATTGAATTCTTTTCGAAGAAGTTTAGTCAGTATCTTGTCGAAAGATGATTAATCACCAAGCGGAATAAAGCTCAAAATCACAGTTTGTGCAACACGAGATGCGTTTTCAAAATATCCACGTCTTCGAAATATCAGTGTTTGCTCAAAACTAGACATACAAACTAGACTGGTTGGGTCGATTTCGCTTCAAAGACAGTGTTTGAAATAACTATGAGCTACAAAGGGAATCGTAATAATCTTCATTCAGAAATGTCCTATCCGAACTCCTTCTCCACCGTCGGACGCTGACAATAACTATCATATCTCCGTTTCAGACACCATATGACTAATTTTTCTTACGTTCTCTTTCCATGGCAGATGAATCGTCACAAACATTTCCAGCCAGTTCATAATTTATACATTGCAACGTATTTTGACGTTGTAAGTCTGCTGAGGGAAAAAAGTTCAAATGAGATTAATAAACATTGCAATATTTTAGTGCGTTTCCAAAGTTTTTCACCACTTACCAAAAATCCTGTTTAAATTCTTACTAAAGAAAAAAACGTACAACGACATCATTGTTTCTTCATATAGGAAGTAGAAAAGAGTTGACATTTTGCATGAGATCCATTTTATTCCTGATATATAATTCATGCTAGAATGAAGAGTTGTTGCACAGGTCATCTTGGTTACTAGAATGCTTTCAGTCAGTTTGGTCTAAATAAGATTAATATGTTATATTTGTTTTCTTCACTTTTGTTCTATTTATAATGAATATCTACATTATTTCTAGCATACTGAAAGTCCAACTTCGTAAAATTTTTCTGTTGACTCTAAAGATGTTAATATATTTAGTAATGTAGCAATTTGATATGTTATGGAGAATAAGGAATAAATGAAGATTTAATATGCCGATATCTAATTTACGGATTTGAGGTGCTGTTGTCTCTTAAACAAAAATAAAAACTCTACGGCAAGATTCAGAATTTTTTTTTGCGAAATACTAAGTCAGATCATTGTTATATTTTATCGGATCGTGACCTATAATCTCAATAGTAAATAATAATACGTCATTCATCTAGTCCATCTTTAAGCTGCTTTTCCGTATTAGTTTCTTGGGTAAAGGTCTCATGATTCTTTGTTAGAATTGTCTGTAACCCAATATTACTTAACGTCTTCCTAACGCATTCAAACAATTGTGTCACACATTTCAACCAATCAAGAAAGGTTAAAAACTTTATAAGAGAACGACAATAATGCACTAATATGTATACATATTTGCATCTTTATACATTCACCAAATTTCGTAGCAATCCAGAACATATGCAAGACAAACGCTATGAAAAGTTATGTAGGTTAGATTGCGTCGTATCTGCACTGAAATACAAGATCAAACATCCGTAAAGCAAAAAAGCATTGTTGCGGCAATGTGTATTATTGATATCATATTTTTTAGGCAGTGACCATAATATTGACGATCAAACAAGGTGTAACTTGTGATAGTTGCGAGATTGTGTTATTCAAAGCTTCAAAACAAAAAAGCTTCAAAACAAAAATGTCATTGCTAGTATGATGAAGCGAGAAGTTGATCTCCAACGTCTTAATTTTATCTGTTAAGATTTTATTGATGAACACCATTACAGTATCTTTTTGAATATATTTTTCCAGTCTAAAAGCTACATTAATATTTTTTATTTTATATGATTAAAATATTATATTTTTCGACCCATTGATGGGTATATACATTGCTGATGTCAACTGATATGTGAACACGTGAGCTATGTCCGCAGACCATATAACTGATTATTATTACTACTATAACTACTACTACTAAGAATACGTTGAAATGAAAACGTTAATCCAGAAAAACCTTGCAATTATAATTTTGTTATGTTGTATCTGTATTGCATTTTAACGGTACATATGATTGTGTACCTCTCCAAATTTGAAAGGAATTGAATTTAAACAGAATATTTAAATATCAAAGAACTATTTGATATACTAATTGACACCTATATAATATATATTATAGCACAACATTGTACATGTACGAATATGTGATTAAAGTGGTCGTGACACTTCCTGACAACGTGGATATTAATATGTTTTATTTTTTTTCTAATCAAACATCATAAGAAAATTTGGATTTACAAGAATGTTTTAACATTTCAGTAATTACTCAAACTTCGGGTTTCACGATCTTACATCGACACGCACGCGCATTTTAGTAGAACATATATATTACTTTTAAATTCATATTTGGCATTATCTTAGTACATTGAAGTAATAACATTGCATAGACGAAATATATAATGGTCAAGTCTGAAACCATGAATAGCTTAAAAACACTATCCTACTTGAATTGTCGATTAAAGTTCATTATTGAAATCAATAACCGATTCGACTCTGCATATTTCTGCAAGTTATTTACAGTAAATAACCAATTCATCAGTAGATCATGATGCTTGTTTCAGGTATGAATTCATTCCATACTGCCAACAAGCTATTCAGCAGCCGTTGTGACGCCTTTATCTGACAATATTCTGAAAGTAAATGTATCTTTGTTAAACATTAAAGTCTTGACTTAACCATTTTTATTATTAATCCCAAACAACACGATAAAAAGGCCGTTCTTGATTACTGTCACGATTATTTTTAATCGAGATCTGCCTCTACAAATGTTTCAAACGGTCAAAATGTATTAATAAAATTTAATAGAGCAGTCAGTTCTGTTATACCTTAGTCAATATTACCGTTGTTAAGGAAAATATGTTAAACAATTTGGTCTCTAAATCACTGTCTTATAAATTGAAGTAAACCAAGACATGTAGTTAAACATCACATCATATAGTAACAATAACAAAACAAATGTGTGGAAGGAGTGTTATTCGAAACGTTTCAGAAAGGAAGGAAACAATATATAATGTCGGTTTAACGCAGCAAAATAAAACTTTAGTTAAGTTTGTGACCGAAGTTTTAGATTTTGCAATATACCAGTCAGTTTAAATATTGTGTATAATTTAGTTAGGTGACTTGATTTTCTTAGTACTATATTAGATACTGAGCCAGATGAAAAGAAATAGCAAAGAAGACTAGCTCTTATGCGATTTATCAAATACTAATATAATCATACTTGTCTTTCATTCAGACTAAAAGTAGTTCTAATAGGTTCAAACGTTCGAATGAAACTTAAAAGCTTTCTTCCAAAATGGACACATTTGTGTGTGTGTGTGCTTGGGTTAGAGAGAGAAAACCACTCAATACAAAACTGCTAGTAAATTGTCCATGCGTTATATACAATGAAAAGAAGAGCAAGATATTTTTTCATACGATCTCAATGCACCTAGAAATTACATAACGTGGTGGTAACCATACAAAAGGAATGTTCGATGAGAAGAATACACCTACAAATACTAAGTATATGATTTATTCAAGGTGGAAAGTGGTTTGGGATGCGGAAGAAGGTAGACAAGAGGTTTTATGGACAGAATCCTAGGAGGGGCTTGCCCGCGGGGGGAATGAGGGGGTTGCGATTGCATTAACACTTGCATCATTCATATATTTCAAAGGCATAGTTCTTACAATCTAACGGTGAAGAGAGTTTATTTGTGTCACGCTCATTTTAGTTGGAAGTCGTTGTGCAATCGAGCTAATTAGCTCAAGAAGACCACGAGGACGAACATAAAGATAAACCAATGTACGTATGTTCGAAACAATGAATGGAAAGAGCTTTATCAGCATGTTCATAAACCACACAGGAAGGAACTGGCTAAATGGGATGAACAATAGCACCAAAAGAAACTGAAACCAAATCGTCAAACGTATAGTATTGTTGATGAAGATAATTGGTGCACAATGTTACTGAAAATACTATATTTACGTACCAGTCTCCTGAAACTGTAAATGTCATCGTGACAATACATTTCAATAAACAATGGATCCCAAAATAAAACAATTATAGTTTTTGATATTTGAAATGCAGACAGATCTAGTAGAAAATTAATTATCATAATCATCAATTTAAAATGTTTTCTTTCATTAGTTACCATTGTTAATATCGGGGTGCAAACTTTGCTCTAAATGAGAAAGTGGCATAATCAGTTGGTGCTATGTTAGATGTTGTTGTTTTTGAGAAGAAGAAGAAGAGAAAATAATAAAGATTTAATCTACCTCAGATTATTATCAAAGTTGTGAAATTCAGCAATGTGTTATTGTAATACTTGTATTTTTTCGCTTCATTTAATACATGTGTACACCGCACTTATTACTAATATTCATACCTATTAATTTATAAATACAAAGTTGTAATGATTTGATAATGACACTCACACGCACGCACGCACACTCACCGATCATGTAAGGAACATACTGTCATCAAGATGTTAAAAAAATGTCATTTAATTAAGGTATTTCTCTTTACAAACATACAGAAATTACAACATGAACTAAACGGTAGTCTTCTCTTAAAAAGGTCAAATGTTTATAAAGTCAAGAAGAATATGACTTTTCAATTTATATGTATGTTGGAATGGTATATAATTGTTTCCTGTCAAACTCAAAGGCAATATTACGTCTTACTTTTCACGGTAAGATTATGTCTATTTGTAACATGTTAGATGTCTTTTGTTTGGAAATATAATCGGTTGGATTTTGTAGGCCATCAAAAGTAAACGAATCCAGGTTGATCATGGTAGGTTTATATGCCCTATATCACTAAATGTCATGACTAAAGAACCCTAACGTTTTGCAGTTTAAGGATCTACAAGAACAAAATCCACCCACGCCAATAATTCTGCCTGGGCAGTGGGATCTAAATCGACATAGAAGGAAAACTGAAAAGAGTACTTAAGTCAGATAATGTTCTTTTTTCTTCACATTCAGTTTTGACAGTGGCAAAAGACAGGTTTTTACTCTGGTAGCAAGTAAACGACAGTGAATTGCAATATCATTGATGAAAAAAAACAGGTATTCTTCTTCACAACTTCTTCACAACTCTGTATGCGTGTCTTCAAGTCTCGAGGTCGGTATGGGTACATGGCATTAGCTCCTAGTGGGTCGGTGGTTTGTTCTGAGTTTTTCCTGGTTCTTCATTCACCATTTCAAATGTGTAGCCTATCTTGAGCTGACAATGGTGTTAATGCCTAACAGAACATCTTTAACTTTCTTTTAATAAGAGGAGAAATAAGTTTGTAAAGATAAACAAACAATCAGGTTGCATGTACATTTACTTAGCACCATGGCGGACATATATGTATAAAGATCAATACCACCCAAGCGTCATTTAATTGTCAAGCTGTCTTCTGTAATACCAATTAGCAACTCCTGATGACAGTCTCGTTTGTAATTAATTAAAAAACTTTAAGTTTTTATAATGGTACATACTTATTCAAATCTTGTGCATTCTCTTGTATTTGAAATAAATTTGACATGGTTGTCTGCAGTGAAGCTGATGAAAATTTGTACAACAATCAAGTTTTACTAATTCACGGACACTGAGAAAACATGGCTACAGCTGTTGTCTGACTCTAGTTTTAAAGCGACGATTATAGGTAAGAATTGTTGTCCTTTTTTAGAATGGTGGAGGACAAATGAGTCATAAATGGAAAGCATATGTCAATGTAAACAGAAATATATCTCACATAAATCTTTGACTGGATCTATATATAAATCTATGTCTGGGGTTGGACAGTGCTTGCTTTTTACGTAAAACAATGAATGATGCAATCTGAAGCTGGTTTGGCCTCATACATGATAAGCATTGCATCCTATTTTATTTATGTAAGTTATGGATGATGTAATCATAAATAAGCTTACATCACTGCTAATTAAATCGCCCGATATCAGCTCAATAAGTCATACAATGCCGTGCTCTTTGCCAGTGGTTGATTTTGAAAAGGGACACATGTCGTTGTAGCTAAAGTAAGCAGATGCCTCCTACTGTGTGAAAAATAGAGAAAACGTCTGCTATGTTTGTGGTGAAGTGACTTTTAAAGCACACGAAATTATAACCGCCATGGTTATGAAAGCCTGTCACCTTTATTTTGGCTGCAAAACTGGAGATCAGGACAAGAGTTGGATCCAACGCATGCAACAAATCTTCGCAAGCGGTTGAACAGGAAGAGCAAATGCCTTTTTTGAAGTGACAATGATTTAGGTAGAGCAAGCATATGATATCAATAATTACTACTATTGCATGGTGTCTCAAATAGGAATGTTGCGTCAAAAAAGACAAAGTGAACGGTGTATTGTCCAAATATTCCATCATCTATAGGTCTAGTACCCAATGGAGTTGGACAGTTTGTTCATGATGCAACATATGCATTCTCGGTTGAGTCGGACGCCTAAGGGGAGATGACTAAATTGTTTGCCTTGAACCATCAATGTCACATGATCCAAATATTTACCTTCTCCTCCTCCTCTAAACCAAACCTCATAACACATTCTGAATTGAAAGACCGTGTCAGGGATTTTAGAACTATCCAGAAGTAAAGCAGAGCTGTTGGGCTCCAGTTTACAGAAGTGGAATCTCCAGGCAGCTGATGTTAAGGTTTCCATGGTTGTGTGAGCGTTAAAAGGATCTTGTTTCATTTTATTCATTGAAGGTGATCTTCTAGCCAGAAAAAAACATATTGACAGTGTGATTGCAGCCCTCAAGATCTCTCATCAGACCTTATATTTATTTGTCACTTTGTAAACGAGACGAACCTCAAGTCTATATGCCTTCTCCAAACTTGTTAAGATTGATTAAAAACTAATATCTTTTTAATTACACTATCATCGATGCACACTATAAACACCTTTAGGTGAGAAACTAATGCACATATTTCTTGAAAAAGTAATTTCGCTTATTCATAATTACTGAGTTACCCCGTCACTGATAGTCATTAATGTATTCGTCAATATATTCAAGATAATTACTAAGTCACAATATATCAATCCGGTTGACATCAATGTATTCATCTATAAATTGCAGAAGAATAATAATTGGCATGGTGAGAGACCGGTATTATTCTATTTATTCTTCCAAATACTGCAGAAACAGAGACGAAACAACCAGAAAAACTCATTTGGTAAGATAACTTAAAAGGTGTCGGATTATGTCACGATGCATACTAAACTGCCTGTTCATCAAAATATAGGAATGAGAGGAATTTAAGCCTTAGTAGGTTATAAGTATCTGATAGGAACAAGAACCAGTTTCATCAAGCTATAAAAGAAATTAAAAGAAACGCGACGTATACCATTGTTTTTCTGAAGAAACTAAAATTATCGTTAACGAGAATTAATGATATAAATGCAGTCAAACAGAAAAGGACACTCCGAAAATGTCACGAATATAGAACCTTAAGCAATATACATTCGAATACTTGCGTATCTGAAAATGAACTTCAGAATTTAAATCAATATGAAATAAAAAAGTCTTGTTCTTACACCTTGCAAATTGCATTTAACTTTTTAACCTTGTTATGATTTCGGATTATAAAAGCAAACAAAAAATTAAGCTTTCATATCTTATCAAAAAGAAATAACTCAGATTGGTTCCTCTTCTTTGCCTTATATTATGCATTGAATTAATTATTAAAAATTGTTAATGTCAAATTAATCTAAATACAACTGAATCATGATATTTTTATGCAGTATTTGTATACAGTTTCTTGCAGAATTGCTGTTTCACAAACTCATTATATAATTTACATCATATACCTGTAATATATCTGCTCACTAGCAAAAGGCATCAAATAGCGCAGAAAGGTCAATTTAACGCGGAAAAAATACATTCCTGAAAATTGTATTCTGCCTTCAATTTTAAACATACAAAGGGAATTGGTGTTACTGGGTAGAGACTACAAATTGGGTGCATTGCTTATCCATTCAAATCTTGTATTCATGTGTTACATGGGATTCTACCAGTAAGACTGTATATAGTTATATTATTGTGCTTATACCTGATGTTTACCTATAATGATGATGTTGAACCAAACCCATGACCTGGAAATAGAGGAGCCTGAGCACATTAAAATTATTGTATCAGAATAAAATATGAAGATACTATTTAGAAGTTGTTATGTCTACGAAATCAAAAGACAGGATTATGTTACTGTACTGTATTACGATTAAACAAGGTTAGGAACAGGATTCACGATATGCATAACAAATGCCCGTAACCAATCTCTTAAATATAATAATCACCACATAAACGAGAGACCGTAATGTCACAGTCGGACATTTTCAGACGGAGTCAGACACATTACAGATGCTGATACAGTGCATGTTATGTTATATAGGAAAGACGTCAAATAAAGGGAACAACGGAAACAGTTCAGCTATTCGTTGGTTGTATTGTGTCAATACGAGACATGAAAAACAAATCTTGAATTAATGGAAACCTTTGCTGCCCCTGTGGTGATATTGGACAAAATATCAGAAACAGAATGATTAAAAAACAGAGGGGAACAAAGCTCACACAGATACTATATATATTGGCTGAACTAGAACAAACAAGTAGAGACCATTGGGAAGAAACTAAAAGGAAAATTAAGTTGTACACTAAAGATCGATGATACAAAAATTTCAATGAAAAGGATCTGGTTAAATTTAAACTGTTCGTCGATGCCAAAATGACAAAAAAAAGATCCTAGGAAAGGCAAAGTCCAAAATAACTTAACGAGGACAGAATAAACAGAACCAAAAAAGAGGAATCCCATTTTGAAAAAAAAGATTTTGAGAGGGAGCAATATAGCATATTTGACAAATATGTAGATGGTATATTGTATGTCTATAATGAAAAACAAAAAGCACAATTCCATCTTTTGCAAAAGTCCAGTACACCATAAGCTAGGTAAAACATATTAGTATCAGTGTAGAAGATAGTTATGTTATTGGTGTAGATCCACCAGAATGGGTATATTTTACATGGAACATATCAGGAATAGTGAACATAATGGATGGAAACACTATCTGAATATACACGTATAATATATAATTGTATTACATAGTATAATATCCTTGGATATTATTAGAAATGCACAGACTTGGGATCGGTTTATCATTTTGGAGTATGAAACATTTGCTGGAATATCATGCTGGTTAAACGTGGTTTGCAGGTTAATTACAGTTTGAAACTTTACCTAATAAACTTGGTAATGTTCTGTGGCTAAAACTTAGCAGTGTAATAGGCACTATACCTTTCCGTGTGATATTAGGTTTATATTATCTATTCTTGGTCACTAATAAGACACTTGGTCGCTAGGTGCAAAAAGCATGGCAAGATCTTAGTGTTTTGATCCTAATGTTCATTTATGGTTATGCGGTTTTTATAAAGTACCGGAAAAAATGCCTATATAACCTGTAAAGCTAGTTAAGAATATTAATTATGATATGTTATATGATGAGTTGCATAGAAACAAAGTTACTTTTCATATATATAACAAACTATAGACTACTTTTAATGACATCAGTTCTTCACGCATACTTTCTGAATTACTACCTAGTGTTTGCTCACTCTAGTATTTTGATGATTGTTATTCATATATCTGACCTCCTTCAAAATAATAAAACTTGGAATATTATCAATGCCAAATTGTATTATGAATTATTTTTACAAACGAATTTCAGATGTCAAGTTATTAGTTGAATTATCATTGTTGTTTCTTTGTCATTATACTACTACTACTAATAATAATAATAATAATTATTATTATTATTATTATTATTATTAATATTATTATAATTTCCTGTTCATGTTTGATTTTGTATATAGACATTATTGTTTGTGATGAATATTATGTGTTACTATTAATTGTATTATGAATAATATTATCATTATTATTATTGCTAGTAGTATTTATAATGTTTGTTTCATTGAGTTTTAATGGCGCACCAGCACACTTAGGCTTTTTAGCGCCATACAATATGTTGCACTTATACATGTTTAAAAATACCAAAAGGTTTAATATCGACCAGCGATTTAGAAAATCAAATAGTTCAAAGTAAAATGTTAAGATGTTGGTAACAGTAAAATATGAAGCTTCCCAATGAACAGGAGATGTAAATGGTGTATGATGATGAAAAGATGTTGAAAATAAGAGGCCGTAATTGCATTAAATAACAATATTGTAGGTGATGGCATACAAGTTATAGTTTATTTTTTTTACTTCCTTTAGGATAGTTCTGTAGGAAGGAGTCGATTCTCCCAGGATTGGGTTGATGGCACGAAGTTTGCTATTGACTGCATCATCCCATGACGCCTGCCACTTCTGACGTAGGTACTTTTTGATACAAGGATTACAATCAGTAAACGGTAATTTAAAATCCGATGGTTCTTGTGATAGAGCCATCTTAGCAACCCGGTTAGCTTCCTTAATAACTCTAAAAACAATATGGCTAGGTAACCAACATTATACTATATTGTAGGCTGTATTAAGCTCAACGTTTTTCACGAGAATATTGACTAATAATGGATTCTCAAGTTTTCTATCGTGTAACGGCTGAAGCACTGATAGTGAGTCGCTGAAGATAATGCTATTTAAAATGCATGTTTGTTCCATACATTTCAGAACAAGGTCTATTGTTCTGATTTCCGCTGAAAAAAATGGACGCGTCGTTTGGCAAACGCACTTGAATTATGTGTTTGCCACTAACGAAATCTGCAACAACCTTTTGATCAACCTTTGATCCATCAGTAAAAACTTTAGTGTAGTTTTTAAAAACGTTGAGGAGAGCATGATAAGAGATCTGGAAGATGGCAGGGTTTGTCTCAGATTTGCTCCCATCGTGTAACGTAAAAATTATTTTGGGTTGCTTAAAAGCCAAGGTGGTGTTTCCGGGACAAACGTGTTCTGAACTGTAGAGAGATTAATTTGGTCAAAGCTGGAAAATTTTCTCATGCCAAACAAAGGTATGGCATTTGGTTCATATGAAGGTTTGTATTTTGTTTAAAACAACAGCCGAAAAAGCAGGGTCCAGAGGGTTTGATCTTAATATCAGAGCGTACTGTGCAGACAGCAGTTCTCTGCGATGCGATAAATGTAGTTCATTCGCTTCCGCAAGAAGGCTTTCACATGGAGATGTCTTAAATGCTCCCAGAGCGAGTCTTATTCCCTGATGATGAATTTGGTCAAGCATTTTCAAATACAATTTCCTAGCTGAACCATAAACAACGCATCCATAGTCTAGTATGGAGCGGATAAATGTTCTATACAAATTGAGGATGACTTTTTTTTATCAGCAACCCAGTCAGTGTGCGCAATTACATTAAGTACATTTAAAGCGTTTAAGCATTTAACATTTAAATTCGTGATGTGCGGAATAAAAGTTAGTTTTCTGTCGAGGATAAAACCCCAAAACTGTGTTTCCTCAACAACTGGAATAAGTGTTCCATCTAGCGTGAGTTTGGGGTCATCGTGATGTCTTCGCAACTGACAGAAATGCATGCATTTTAGATTTAAAAAAGTGAAACCGTTATTACTGGCCCAATTTTGGATCTGATGAGTTGCCATTCGATTGTATACATGTGGTTTTATCGATGACAAATTAAATTAAAAGATCGTCAACATATAATGAGCAATCCACACCGGGAGCTAAACACTTCGTGATGATATTGATTTTAATATTAAATAGCGCCACAGATAACATACTGTCCTGTGACACACCTATCTCTTGCTGGTGCATATCAGAGAGGGTAGAGCCCACTCGTACTTTGAATTTTCTGTCAGAGAGAAAATTTAATATGGAAGAGGGCAGACGGCCTTTTAGACCCAAATCGAGCATGTAATTTAGTATCCCGTACTTTCATTTGTGTTATAGAAATTTTCTAAATCAGAGAAGACTGCTACTGAATGTTACTTCTTGATAAACGCATCGCGAATGCATGTTTCCAGTCTAACCAGATGATCGTTGATACTACGACCAGAACGGAAGCCACTTTGGAAAGGAGATATTAAATTATTACTTTCCAAGTACCTTACAAGCGATAATTAATCATTCGTACCATTGTTTTGCACACACAGCTTGTCATTGCAATGGGCCGATAGATGTTAGGATCTTCGATATCTTTACCTGGTTGGAGAATTGGTATTACTATTGCTTCTTTCCAGCTCTTATGTACATTACCAGCAATCCATGAAACATTAAATATTTTCAGAAGTAATGTCAGAAACGAATCTGGGAGGTGTTTCAAGAACTTGTAATGTACTTTGCCAGGCCCAGCGGATGTATTATGGGCCTTCTCTAAAGCCTCCCTAAGCTTCAATAAAGAAAACAGCTGGTTATAGCTTTCAGTGTTGTTTGTTGTGTATTTTAAATGTGACGTCTCATTCAGAGATTTTATTTTTCGAAAGGCTTCTGAATAATAAGATGATGATGAGTTTTTTTGAGAAACTATTTGGAACGATATGTCACGTTTCGAATTAAAATTGCTATTGTTTGTTTTCAGGTGTCAAATATAATGGTGTTTCCTCTTTCCATTTTTTTTCAAATAGTATACAAGCTTGTTTCATTGAGGAACCAGAGTTTAAAGAAGAAATATATTTTTCCAGAATGCACGTTTACATTCTTTGATTGTGCGTCGAGTTTCAGCCCGGGTAATACGAAATTTGAGTAAATTTTTGGGCGTTGGACGATTTTTGAATTGTTTTAATGCTTCTCGGCGTTGTTTAATGGCTTCTTTGCTTTCCTTGGTTGCCCAAGTTTTTTGCAGTTTCTTACTGTTCGGTGAGGACGGGAATACATTTATCTGCAATTGCAATTAGAATTAAAGTAATATGCTGTATAGAATTAGCAACATTGAATACTTTATCATTATTTATTCTAGTTTTATATAGTGTTTCAAACGAAGCCCAGTCGGCGTTTTTTATATTCCATTGTGGAATTGCGTCATCAATTTTGAAGTTATTTTCAAGAGTTATTGAAACGTGATCACTGCTGTGAAGGTCATCAACGACCTTCCATTTATATTCCAAAAGCAGCGAAGGAGAGTAAGTTGTCAAATATATGCACGTGTACCTACCCGTTCATGGCTGTAAATATGTCGGTCAGTTAAAGTTATATAGATACAGATCGTGTCTAGAAATGAAATATTCTACGTTATGGCGTCTGTCTTTTATGTGATTCGATACCCATAGAATGTTACGGGCATTAAAATCCCCGAGTGAAACGAAGGGGGCGGAAAGTTGTTGAACAAGATTGTCTAATTCGTTTGGTAATATGTTGGTGTTTGGTGGTAAGTAAATGGAGCTAAAAGTAATCACTCGATGTAGAGTGACGCTTACAGCAATGGCTTGTAATTTTGTATTTAACAGAATGACTCTGTGCTGGGCTCCTCCTGAGGCCCTGTCAGCGCTTTGAAAGTACGTGTTGAACAGGGACAAGTTTTTAAAGGTAATTGGATTTGTCTCTTTCAGGAATGGTTCCTGTAAACTTAGTACTGCAGGATCGTGTTCAGTTGAAAGCAGAAAAACTATTATTGTAGTTAGCTTTAAGTCCTCGATAGTTCCATTGTATGATGGTTTTCTTCATTATAACGTTATGCTGGAGAATCTGGAGCTAGGTTAGACTATTCGCTTAGGACATTTATGCTGTTATTTGTCTGGAGGAAGTACGGGAGTATATTTAGTTTTACTAGATTTGGAGCAATCTTGAGTATACGGATCAGCTTCTTCTGCATCCATGCTATCAGAGTCTCCAAACTTGTAAAGTTTAATCTTGTCATCTGACCCCTTTTGCAGGTTATTTGTTTGTGCTTTGTGTTTCTTTCTTGGTGATTTTGGTGGTGGGTTATTATTGAATGTCTGAGTTGATGTTGTGCTTTTCTGTGGTTGGTTATGAGGGATATTGTCACTAATTGTCGTTGAATCGGTTTGATCCGTTTGTGTTTGTGCTTCCTTCTTGTTTTTCGGATTGTGTTTCACGACATCGGAGAAGGACGGGCCAGGAAGCGATGTTTTTGCCTGGACAAGTTTCCTGGTCTCTGGGTAGGAAATGTTGGAGGTAAACTTTACCCTCTGAATTTCCTTCTCCTGTTTCCAAGTATCATAATCCTTGGAATTGGAGTGATGTTCCTTGCTACAGTTGACAGAATGCGTAGGTGCTCTACAATCAGCTTCCTTATGAAAATGGTCTCCACATTGGCCACATACATTGACTTTGGAGCATCGGTCTTTATTGATGGTCGTATTGTTGACATTTATTGCATCGAGGGGGGTTTGGTATGTATATCTCGACCTTAACTTGCAAAACAAACAGCTTGGACCACTTTAGATACTGTTGGTTTGTTGAAGGTGAGTACAAATGTGTTGTTGACCTTCAGATTGTTATTACGTACAACACGTATTCTACGCACTGCATGGAGACCTTCAAGTTTCATCCCTTAGATGATATCTGCGTCGGTGACTCCAGCCAAATCACGACAGCGCATTACGCCTTTGTACGAATTCAGTGTAGTGTGGGCGAATGAGGTCTCTTGAATATCGAGAAAGGTTTTCATTTTCATGATATTGTCTGTTTGACCCTTTCGCTCACATTCAATAAGAGGACAACCCGATTTTAGTATTGTCACACTCTTTGGTGTGCCATTAGATCCCGAAATTGTTTTTCAATAACAAACGTAGACAGTGTAGCTAGTTGTTTAGAATCATCCTTAGATTGAATAACCATGAAGCGGGGAAATGATTCCACGCCGCATCGTTCTTCATCAGGGTCAGACAGTGTTTGGTACGTTTATTGTTGTTTTTTGTTGTTGAAATTGCCATGATTAATAGTTACAATTTCAGCACCCATGCTCCCCACCTACCAAAGAGCCTAATGGGGGGACACGTTTCAGGGATACACAGATACTATACTCGTTAAATAAAATTACCTGGGATTGACCCATGAAGTTTCCTTCTAGGGTCGGTAAAATTATCACCTGATTCACCCGTTGAGCCACCACCTTCTAGGAAGTCTTCTAAAACTTGGGAAAGTAAAAACAAACGTAGGGGCAACGGTGGTATCAAGAGAGATACAAGAAAGATGGAGAAGCTGAGCATGTAAAAAAAAGACATCTTAGGGCTCGGCGTGACCAACCGATTTGTCGAGACCGGGCCCATCCCGACTACGTCTAAGTGACGTAGAGGCCAAAGCAGTATATTGCACCTGAAAAACCCCCGCTCAGCTTTCACGATCCTTTCCTCCACCGACACGTGTCGCAACTGTCGGCAAACAGGTTGCTTATACATTGTCGCCTTTAACGACACGTGGTGAGTCACGTCAGGCCAATTCTACATCCCCCAACAATTGTATCCATTTCATGGAAAGTAAAACTAAGTGACGTATTGTTTCATCTACATTTCTAGAACGGAATGTTGATGCTGACAACTGACCGCATTATATGTATAATTTATAACATATCCATACATATGAAACGTTTTAGATAAAGATGAAACGATAGATGGTACACATGGTTGATAACAACACGATTTCATGCATTTACACTTACATACATGTAATGAGTGGGTATCCAGCAACACGTAAGACCAGATTATGCCTTCAATTGGTACTATTTTAACTAAAATGCTAAAAGAATTGTGATGAATAAAAAAAATGATCGTGATTTATATTTGTCCAGCTTCTCACTAACGTTATAAATTGTATTTCTTATTGATGGGGAACTAACAATAATATGTCTAGTTTATTAAGCGTTTGTCACCAGTAACTGCTTTACGTTTGTTCTCTATTCATTTTACCATCAACTATTTCTCTTTCAAATAAATTAGTAGAAGACTGAATTAATCGCTTTTCAAATCATTTTGTGACTTTTTTTCCTCTCTGTTTTGCTCATTAATTAATTTGTCTATATACATTCATTATTTTACGTGTGGGAACTATTTGATTACTTTTCTCTTGGTTTGCAAAATCATAATGCTTCAAAGTAGATAGCATGTTTTATTTTTGTCAATACAAAGAACCACAAAATTATATACATATGTCAATAGCACGGATAAATATATAAAAGGAGAAAAGAAGACTTATACAATGTTATTACTGACCCTATCTGTATTTGTACTTGTTATACTCAGTTGGTATTTGTTACGTTTCCCCAATATCGTGATTTCATGGATGAAAGTATGTTTTATAATTAGGTAGATCAAGTCTTATCTGTGAATTCGGCCGTGGAAATCGTAAATATGTGTATTGTGAGACCTATCAAATAACATTACATGAAATGTCAGAGAATAGATAACCATATATATGGTATCAAATGCAACTCTATTAACCAATGAGTGGGAAAATAGAAGTCGTTCTAAGATTGGTTTGGTCACGTGGAACTTTGTATTGATATGATGATACCATGATGCCATCCTCGTACGAAATTATTTTACAATTAGTGGAAGTTGATTTAAAGTCCGATGATCCTAGAGTTAGGGTACTTTAGTAGCTTTAGTTTATTACCAGAATGGTAATCAACATTTTACTTAATCATATAGGTATTTTGATTCTATGTTAACTTTACATTGTCAGAATAGTGCATTAGATGTCCATACAACACAGATTCATACTGCACTACAGGTTATATCTAAAACTGGTACTGTGTATCAAGAACTACTTAGTAAACAATGTATTTTAGTTTATAGAACTAAACAAGTTGTTTTTACATTTGAAAGAAGATATGATAAAGATGACAATGTGGACGACATCACTATGTCACAATTCCCACTAGCAAAAAAACCAAACGAGTTAACATGATGTTCACATATGAGCATGAGAGTCACATAAACTGAATATAATAATTTAAACAGTTCTTTAAGAACATTATTCGTAACGTGTCCCATATAGAATGCTTAAGATTATGGTCAATGCTCTATCGAGTCTAGAGAATAACATACAAAACCCATACTGTGGCTATTAACCTTCATGATATTAACATATGTAATGTCGGTCCCTGTCTCCATCTAAAACACTCGACGATAACATTGCAGCCCCTTATTATGTGGTGATTAATATATTAAAGATAATGGTACACGGATTTATATGTTTTGCACTGATCGTAATTCCTAATTCTAAACTTGCTTATGACACTGCAGCATATATATATATATATATATATATATATATATATATATATATATATATATATATATATATATATATATATTATATATATATTTATATATATATATATATATATATATATATATATATATATATATATATATATATATATATATATATATTATCCGTTTGTTTGTGTATGTTGTTCATAAGTAATGATTAATACTACTTGCACGTGCTCTATTTCCACTACTTCTAGGTCCTTGGTTTTGTTTAACATCATCTCTATATGTAAACATCATGAACAAAGTCATACAGCCAAATATATCCTGGCTGTATACTCCCATGTAACACATAGATAAAAATATTTTAGCACACTGTCTTTAGTCTACACCCTTTAACATTAATCCCCGTAATTTATTTAGAATTGACGGCAAAATATTTTTATGCGAATGTATTCTTTCCTAGCGTTTTATTAACGTTTGTACATTTTTTGATACTTGTTTCTATTGTTGTGCATTCTTTTAAATTAATTGATGTTTGATTCGATTTAACTGTTAATTTGTTAGTTTCAAATGTTGTTTTTTTTTTTAAAAAAACAATATTGCATAACATGTTAAAATAATGTAATTCTCTTTACTGGAATTTGATATTTTCCAGATATAAGTTTGAATGGACTGTTTTTTATAAAACCTATTATTAGAATTTTCTATCTAAATACTGACGCAATTCCCGGCCTTGATTTAGAGTTGGAGTAAACAACTTATTTTGTTAATCTTTTACTAATTCATTCTTAGTGTGAGATTGATAACAGTGAACTCAACTCAAGGCTGACTGTGATTACGTAATATTAAGCATTTGAAACTTCGATCTTGTTCCAGAAAGTGATCAGTTGATTCTCATACTGGAATCTATATTGCGTCCTACTTAGACTGTATAATCAAATTCTTGAAATGGACGAGCCAGTTGGGTTTTAAAACCCTTAGTCATCAGAGTGTTGCTTTTGTTGTGACCAGTTTGGAGTTCTATTTGAGTTTGTCTTCAAATTATTTGTTCTTCTGCAGAAATACGTGTGCTCGAAAATAAGTTTTTACAAACATAATTAAATATTCTTGCAGAATAAGGAATTATTTGACGTGCGTTCCATTTTGGATTTCATCTGGTCTCGAACTCAAATGTATTCGAACATTGTATTCCCAGGAAGTCAAATTTGTAATTCTTTGGCTAATCTTGGATTATGTTTGGATTTGATTCTTAAGACCGTAAGTTCGTTTTTTAATGTGTATCTTATTTTTCTAGGGAAATCCATGAATTTGTTAAATTCTACGAAGCTTGTTGTCTTTACTTGTCTTGTTATTTTTTGTAAGAGCCTAATCGCGCAACACTAATGAGCAGATAAACTACATGTTTATTATACAGATCATTTGTGAAGCAGACATATGTTCAAAAATCCTGCACGAGAATGTTACGATTTAGTTTTATTTGCAATTTTGAATATATAATTCATCAATTCATAACATAATATATATGGCAAAGGAAATGTCGAAGGACGCAGTAATAATTATTTATTTTCGATAAAATATAAAAGCTTAAGTTTCAATTAGCTTTAAAAATCAGAAATCATATCAAGGTATATAAAGTGATAGGTATGTGTTTCCTTTAGCAAATACTTTGTTAAACGAAACGAAATTTGTAATCCGTACGCACAAGAATTTATTAGTTGTTGTTGATGTTAGATTCTGATGTTTGTGTTTCGCGTTCATTCATTTTTGTGTCATACAAATTTGTGTAAAATTAATAAAACTACTTTCTTTAATCCTTTTCAGATAAAATATTCGAATGTCTATTGCTTTACGGTGTTATAATGTTATAATTGTGACATGTTTGCAGTGTCGTTCTCTGTGCGACGCCGTCCTTTTGTGTCCTTCATTCTCGTTATAGATAAGTGTAGCTTTTTGGGAATAAAAATCATATACATCGCGGTTATTATTTGTAATATAAGTTGCTGAAATTGGTTCTTGGTCCTATTGAAGACTCATATCCTACTAAGGCTTAAATTCAAATCATTCATACATTTTGATGAACTGGTAGTTTATTACGTATCGTGATTATATAATAATTA